>OZ035834.1:31208282-31470782 GCA_964034765.1 Knipowitschia caucasica | reverse complement strand
GACGCGCTGCATTGAGGCGTGCAGGGATGTCATCCCCACCCTCCTGGGTAATATCCTTCTTCAAAATGTGTTAACCTGACATTTTGAGTGGGTTGTAATTTAATTGTGTCTCTTCAGATGAGGTGGAGGCTGCGTCCCTTGAGGACTGTGTGAGCCGCTTCCGGTTCTTCGGACACCTGGCGGCCTACCTGGCCTCCATTTATTGCCACAGGTCATGTGTTTACACAAACCTGCTGGCCAGGGAGGTCAGGGAGGCCAAGGGAGATGAGAAAGCTGGCTACCTCGTCAATGTAAGTGCAATTCCCATCTAGAAGTGAACGCCCATTACAGAAACTCCTAATGGTATACACTTTCATTTTTGTGCAGGTGAGCAACCACAAGACCACAGGTGAAGGCGCCAAAAGAACACGCTCCCCGAGTAATGTGAGTGATAACACTTTACATTTGACCATAACTTAGTCTTGAGGTCTTTTTCCTGATTTCTTTTTCCTCTTTATAGATCCAGAAAAGTGTTAAGCGAATTAAAAGTAAATACTCCCCAATAAAAAGCCTGAAGGTGGTCTTGATGGACATTAAAAAGAAAAGAAAGACAAGACAAAGCCAAAAGGATTGATGTAGTTTTTTGTGTGTAGTTCATTCAGTTTTTTATTTGTTTGTTCTTAAATGTTTTGATGTTTATTAAAAAAATGTTGTATATTGTTCACTGTTCTTAACATTTTCAATAATATATATATGTATGAAAAAAGTGTTTGAAATGAAAAAAAAAAAAAAGAAAAAAAGGTGGACAAATTGAAAGATAAGACTTATCTTTCAATTTGGACGCCTTTTTTTTTAAAACAAAGACAAAACTTCCATTAGGGGGACATGTAATCCCCCTAGTGGAAGTTTTCCGTCACTGGTTACTAACAATTTCGTCAGGGATACATGTAATGCCCCTAATGGATGTTTTCCATCAAGTATTTTACCTTCGTTGAAATGACAGTCATGCGGGGCAAATTAGACCATGTTAAAGTATCCCCTTTGATTTGGACCCCCTTCAAAATCTGACTGCGTGACATGCCAAAATAATAACCAAGAAGACAACATTAAGAATAGGCTCTTCTGGTTATTTTATTTTGGGAAAATAGCCTCTGCTACAAACATTGTAATACAAAAATGATTACAGTGGATTATTCAAGTCAAATAATGAACACAAATATTTTAATATTACAAACAAAACATTATAAATTTAACATTAAATAATTATATTATTTTTTTATTTTTTTTATGACCTCCCGCGGCCCCCCTGCAGTACCCTCGCGGCCCACCAGGGGGCCGCGGACCCCACTTTGGGAGACACTGTGCTATACAAATAAACTTGCCTTGCCTTGGATGTAGACCTCGGTGGATGTAGGCCGCTCGGTGGGATGTAGGACGCTCGGTGGATGTAGGACGCTCGGTGGATGTAGGACGCTCGGTGGGATGTAGGACGCTTGGTGGATGTAGGCCTCGGTGGATGTAGGCCGCTCGGTGGATGTAGGACGCTTGGTGGGATGTAGGACGCTCGGTGGATGTAGGACGCTCGGTGGATGTAGGCCGCTTGGTGGATGTAGGACGCTCGTTGGATGTAGGACGCTCAGTGGATGTAGGACGCTCGGTGGATGTAGGCCTCGGTGGATGAAGGACGCTCGGTGGGATGTAGGACGCTCGGTGGATGTAGGACGCTTGGTGGATGTAGGACGCTCGGTGGGATGTAGGACGCTCGGTGGATGTAGTACGCTCAGTGGATGTAGGACGCCCAGTGGATGTAGGCCGCTCGGTGGATGTAGGACGCTCGTTGGATGTAGAACGCTCAGTGGATGTAGGACGCTCGGTGGATGTAGGACGCTTGGTGGATGTAGGACGCTCGGTGGGATGTAGGACGTCGGGGGGTGTAGTACGCTCGGTGGATGTAGGACGCTCAGTGGATGTAGGACGCTCAGTGGATGTAGGCCGCTCGGTGGATGTAGGACGCTCGGTGGGATGTAGGACGCTCAGTGGATGTAGGACGCTCGGTGGATGTAGGCCTCGGTGGAGGTAGGACGCTCGGTGGATGTAGTACGCTCGGTGGATGTAGGACGCTCGGTGGATGTAGTACGCTCGGTGGATGTAGTACGCTCGGTGGATGTAGTACGCTCGGTGGATGTAGGACGCTCAGTGGATGTAGGACGCTCAGTGGATGTAGGACGTTCGGTTGTAGAACGCTCGGTGGATGTAGGACGCTTGGTGGATGTAGGACGCTCGGTGGGATGTAGGACGCTCGGTGGGATGTAGGATGCTCGGTGGATGTAGGACGCTCGGTGGATGTAGGACGCTTGGTGGATGTAGTACGCTCGGTGGATGTAGGACGCTCAGTGGATGTAGGACGCCCGGTGGATGTAAGCCTCTGTGGATGTAGGTCGCTCGGTGGATGTAGGTCGCTCGGTGGATGTAGGACGCTCGGTGGATGTAGGCCTCGGTGGATGTAGGACGCTCGGTGGATGTAGGTCGCTCGGTGGATGTAGGCGGCTCGGTGGATGTAGGCCGCTCGGTGGATGTAGGGCGTTCGGTGGATGTAGGGATGTAGGACGCTTGGTGGATGTAGGACGCTCGGTGGGATGAAGGACGCTCGGTGGGATGTAGGAAGCTCGGTGGATGTAGGACGCTCGGTGGGATGTAGACCGCTCGGTGGATGTAGGCCGCTCGGTGGATGTAGGACGCTCGGTGGATGTAGGCCGCTCGGTGGATGTAGGCCGCTCGGTGGATGTAGGCCGCTCGGTGGATGTAGGACGCTCGGTGGGATGTAGGACGCTCGGTGGGATGTAGGATGCTCGGTGGATGTAGGACGCTCGGTGGATGTAGGACGCTCGGTGGATGTAGGACGCTCAGTGGATGTAGGACGCCCGGTGGATGTAAGCCTCTGTGGATGTAGGTCGCTCGGTGGATGTAGGTCGCTCGGTGGATGTAGGACGCTCGGTGGATGTAGGACGCTCGGTGGATGTAGGCCTCGGTGGATGTAGGCCGCTCGTGGATGTAGGACGTTCGGTGGATGTAGGACGCTCGGTGATGTAGGACGCTCGGTGGATGTAGTACGCTCGGTGGATGTAGTACGCTCGGTGGATGTAGTACGCTCGGTGGCTGTAGGACGCTCAGTGGATGTAGGACGTTCGGTGGATGTAGGGATGTAGAACGCTCGGTGGATGTAGGACGCTTGGTGGATGTAGGACGCTCGGTGGGATGTAGGACGCTCGGTGGGATGTAGGATGCTCGGTGGATGTAGGACGCTCGGTGGATGTAGGACGCTTGGTGGATGTAGTACGCTCGGTGGATGTAGGACGCTCAGTGGATGTAGGACGCCCGGTGGATGTAAGCCTCTGTGGATGTAGGTCGCTCGGTGGATGTAGGTCGCTCGGTGGATGTAGGACGCTCGGTGGATGTAGGCCTCGGTGGATGTAGGACGCTCGGTGGATGTAGGTCGCTCGGTGGATGTAGGCGGCTCGGTGGATGTAGGCCGCTCGGTGGATGTAGGGCGTTCGGTGGATGTAGGGATGTAGGACGCTCAGTGATGTAGGACGCTTGGTGGATGTAGGACGCTCAGTGGATGTAGGACGCTCGGTGGATGTAGGCCTCGGTGGATGTAGGCCTCGGTGGATGTAGGCTGCTCGGTGGATGTAGGACGCTCGGTGGATGTAGGACGCTCAGTGGATGTAGGCCGCTCGGTGGATGTAGGCCTCGGTGGATGTAGGCCGCTCGTTGGATGTAGGACGCTCGGTGGATGTAGAACGCTCGGTGGATGTAGGCCTCGGTGGATGTAGGACGCTCGGTGGATGTAGACCTTGGTGGATGTAGGCCCGTCATTCCCCAGCACAGGGTTCTAAAGCTCCAAACATTTACTTAAACAGGATGTGTGTATTCATGTATTATGAGATTTACAGCATGTAACTTGCAACTCTCCGTGGAACATGGTGTTGGCGCCCCCTGGTGGAACATGGTGTTGGCGCCCCCTGGTGGAACATGGTGTTGGCGCCCCCTGGTGGAACATGGTGTTGGTGATGGACAAACTGTGACTGGCACAGAAGTCCAACAACTGAACACCGCTCGGGTTCAGATCAGGGCCGGTCTTCCCCTTCACCCCTCTCCAAGTGTCACTGGCGTCCCCCACATGGGCGTTAAAGTCCCCCAGGAGAATAACGGAGTCCCGGGCGGTGCACCGTCCAGTACCCCTCCCAAGGACTCCAAGAAGGTCGGGTACTCTGCACTGCTGTTAGGCCCGTAGGGCGTCACAACAGTGAGAGACTTGTCCCCCACCCGGAGGCGGAGGGACGCGACCCTCTCATTCACCGGGGAGAACTGAAGAAGATGACAGTCTGGGATCGCGTCTTACATTCAGACAGAAGACATGTTTTATTGTCGATGGTAGAGACAGCACGATCAAAGCACACGATCACAGAAACAATAGAATGCAAGTGTATTATACAGAGCGGAGGCATGGAGACCTCCAATCAGCAGCTTCCACGGTGTGCTTGTAGCTTGGCCTTCAGATAGACAAAACAAGGGAAAAGTACTGGCTTCTGCACATTGATAGAATGATGAGTTTAACTTTAACAAAAGTTGCTTCAAAGTGTTATGAAATCTCACATTCCCCCCTCTGGTCATACATTCACGTGTGACCATCAGGATCGATAAACAGCAACATAACATCATAACTCAATACATCAAAAACTCAAACTCGGTACTTCACTCTGTACTTCAAAAAACTCAGAACTCGGAATACTTCAAAAACTCATAAAACATGTTCAGATCTTTCATAAAACTTGTCAACAATCTTCAGTAAAATACCAAACTTCATCAGTCGATGGTTCCAGATATTGCTTTGAAAACAGTCTCTCCCACTTCTCTGTGTTGATTCTTTCAGGCTGCATTTGTGTCGAGCCATCAATTCTTCTGTGACGTGTCTTTCAATCACACGTTTCAGCTTCAGTGTCCAGATTCAGCAATTCAATTCAGTCCAAATTATGTCCAAATTGTGTAATCCAATTTTTCCAAATCATGTCCATGCAAAAGAGGACGCATGGTGTTGTCCATGTCTCAGCAGCTCACAGCCTGAGTGGACTCAGGGGCTGTGCAGATTGTCCAAGTGTGCTGGTCCAGATGCATTCTCTTGAGGTTTCTCTGTTTTGGCTTAAAAAAAAAACACATTTTTGTGTAAAAAAAAAAGTCTTCTGTTCTCTAGATGTTACAGACAAGGCCCGCATCCTTCCACCACCTGAAGAAGATGACAGTCTGGGATCGCGTCTTACATTCAGACAGAAGACATGTTTTATTGTCGATGGTAGAGACAGCACGATCAAAGCACACGATCACAGAAACAATAGAATGCAAGTGTATTATACAGAGCGGAGGCATGGAGACCTCCAATCAGCAGCTTCCACGGTGCCATGTAGCTTGGCCTTCAGATAGACAAAACAAGGGAAAAGTACTGGCTTCTGCACATTGATAGAATGATGAGTTTAACTTTAACAAAAGTTGCTTCAAAGTGTTATGAAATCTCACAGAACTCCAACACGTGGAGCTGAGATGGGGGGCAATGAGTATGGCCACCCCCGCTCGCCGCCTCTCCCCACGAGAAACACCAGAAAAGTGGAGCGTCCAACCCCTCTCAAGGAGTTGGGTTCAGAGCCCAAGCTGTGTGTGGAGGTGAGACTATCTCTAGGTATCTCTCAACCTCCCCCACGAGCTCGGGCTCCTTCCCCCAGTGAGGTGACGTTCCACGTCCCAAGAGCCAGATGTTGTGTGTCCAGAGTGCTCTCGGTCCGGTCCAGAGCGGTCTCGGTCCGGTCCAGAGCGGTCTCGGTCCGGTCCAGAGCGGTCTCGGTCTGGTCCAGAGTGGTCTCGGGCCGTGTTTGAAACTGTTTCTGGAAACAAAACCAGATCAGTTTTTATCAAATCCTTCATCAGACTTCATCTAGTTTATTTTAGTTTTGTCAACTGTAAAAAACATGTCCCTGCTGGTCTCTCTCTGGTCTCTCTCTGGTCTCTATCTGGTTTCTCTCTGGTCTCTATCTGGTCTCTCTCTGGTCTCTATCTGGTCTTTCTCTGGTCTCTCCCTCTGGTCTCCCTCTGGTCTCTCTCTGGTCTCCCTCTGGTCTCTCTCTGGTCTCTCTCTGGTCTCTCTCTGGTCTCTCTCTGGTCTCTCTAAACCGGAGCCTCGTGTTCACGGTTCTATTTTTGTGTCACATTCCAGAGACACGCAACAGAAAACACGTTACACACAACTGTTGTCATTTCAGTTCAATGTATTTGTATTAGGACTGAGGCTGTAGACCCAGGACTGAGGCTGTAGACCCAGGACTGAGGCTTAGACCCAGGACTGAGGCTTAGACCCAGGACTGAGGCTGTAGACCCAGGACTGAGGCTGTAGACCCAGGACTGAGGCTGTAGACCCAGGACTGAGGCTGTCGACCCAGGACTGAGGCTGTAGACCCAGGACTGAGGCTGTAGACCCAGGACTGAGGCTGTAGACCGAGGACTGAGGCTGTAGACCCAGGACTGAGGCTGTAGACCAGGACTGAGGCTGTAGACCAGGACTGAGGCTGTAGACCAGGACTGAGGCTGTAGACCCAGGACTGAGGCTGTAGACCCAGGACTGAGGCTGTAGACCCAGGACTGAGATTTTTCTTACAATACAAGTCCATCCATATCCCGCTCATCACAGACTTAAATCCTCTGTAGACCGTTGGATCCTCTGTAGACCGTTGGATCTATAGACCGTTGGATCTATAGACCGTTGGATCTATAGACCGTTGGATCCTCTGTAGACCGTTGGATCTATAGACCGTTGGATCCTCTGTAGACCGTTGGATCCTCTGTAGACCGTTGGATCTATAGACTGTTGGATCTATAGACCTTTGGATCCTCTATAGACCGTTGGATCCTCTGTAGACCGTAGGATCCTCTGTAGACCGTTGGATCCTCTGTAGACCGTTGGATCCTCTGTAGGCCATTGGACCCTCTGTAGACCGTTGGATCCTCTGTAGACCATTGGATCCTCTGTAGACCGTTGGATCCTCTGTAGACCGTTGGATCCTCTGTAGACCGTTGGATCCTCTGTAGACCGTTGGATCCTCTGTAGACCGTTGGATCCTCTGTAGACCGTTGGATCCTCTGTAGACCGTTGGATCCTCTGTAGACCGTTGGATCACACACACACACACACACAAACACCCAAAAACACACATACACACACCCACACACACACACACACACACACACACACACACACACACACACACACACACACACACACACACCCACACACACACCCACACACACACACACACCCACACACACACATACCCACACAAACACCCCCCCCACACACACACACACACACACACACACACACACACACACACACACACACACACACACACACACACACACACACACACACACACACACACACACACACACACACACACACACACTGTACAAGTATTGATTGTTTACACAACTGCAGTTATGATTCTACTGTATGCTTTAAACTGCTCAATAAAGTAAAAAAAACACTAATCTCTGGTTCTTCTCTAGTCTCTCTCTGGTCTCTCTCTCTGGTCTCTCTCTGGTCTCTCTCTCTGGTCTCTCTCTCTGGTCTCTCTCTCTGGTCTCTCTCCCTGGTCTCTCTCTGGTCTCTCTCTCTGGTCTCTCTCTCTGGTCTCTCTCTCTGGTCTCTCTCTCTGGTCTCTCTCTGGTCTCTCTCTGGTCTCTCTCTGGTCTCTCTCTCTGGTTTCTCTCTCTGGTCTCTCTCTGGTCTCTCTCTGTTCTCTCTCTCTGGTCTCTCTCTGGTCTCTCTCTCTGGTCTCTCTCTCTGGTTTTTCTCTCTGGTCTCTCTCTGGTCTCTCTCTGGTCTCTCTCTGGTCTCTCTCTCTGGTCTCTCTCTCTGGTCTCTCTCTCTGGTCTCTCTCTGGTCTCTCTGTCTCTCTCTCTGGTCTCTCTCTAGTCTCTCTGGTCTCTCTCTCTGGTCTCTCTCTGGTCTCTCTCTCTGGTCTCTCTCTGGTCTCTCTCTCTGGTCTCTCTCTCTGGTCTCTCTCTGGTCTCTTTCTGGTCTCTCTCTGGTCTCTCTCTGGTCTCTCTGGTCTCTCTGGTCTCTCTCTCCGGTCTCTCTGGTCTCTTTGGTCTCTCTCTCTGGTCTCTCTCTCTGGTCTCTCTCTGGTCTCTCTGGTTTCTCTCTCTGGTCTCTCTCTGGTCTCTCTCTGATCTCTCTCTCTGGTCTCTCTCTGGTCTCTCTGGTCTCTCTCTCTCTGGTCTCTCTCTTGTCTCTCTCTTGTCTCCCTCTGGTCTCTCTGGTTGTTAAGGTTATTACTCATAACCAGGTGTGTCGGTGTAGAACCAGTTGAGCAGCATTCACTCTTTCATAACCTGAGTTTTAAAACCATTAGAGATTATGAATCAACATCAGAGCTGCTGTCAAAGCTGGGGGCGTGGCTTTAAACTGGGGGTGTGGCTTTAGAGCCCCAAGGTCAGCGGTGATAAACTTTTACTGTAGCCACAGCTGCCCTGGGGCACACTGACAGAAGCCCCTCCCACCACCACCAACCATTCACACACACACCAGACTCATTCTAATGTGGGGGAAGTGTCTTGCCTTAGGACACAATCACAGTTTGGCACTTTACAGCCGCAGCCGCCCCACTGTGGCACCTGCTGTTCCCAACTTTAAAGTCACAGACCCCAGCTTTAAAGCCACAGACCCCAGCTTTAAAGTCACAGACCCCAGCTTTAAAGTCACAGACCCCAGCTTTAAAGCCACAGACCCCAGCTTTAAAGCCACAGACCCCAGCTTTAAAGTCACAGACCCCAGCTTTAAAGTCACATACCCCAGCTTTAAAGTCACAGACCCCAGCTTTACCCAGGTGTGTGTGTGTGTTTGCAGATGTGCAGTGAAGCGTCTCCGTGGTAACGATGGCGTCCGACGATGAGAGGAGCCACGGTCTGGACATTGATCATGTACATCTGCTGCTGCAAGGTCTGTGTGTGTGTGTTTGTGTGTGTGTGTGTGTGTGTGTCTGTCTGTGTGTGTGTCTATGTGTGCACTTGTTTTCAACTCCTGGTGGGTTCCATAACCTGAGATTCCACTCACGTCATGGGGACTGGTTTTACGTGGTGGGGCCCGAACACCGGACCCCACTGGTCCAAGCTTAATAATCAATGGGTACTCCTCTAGCCTGCGTCCTCTAGTCTCTACAGCCTGCGTCCTCTAGTCTCTACAGCCTGCGTCCTCTAGTCTCTACAGCCTGCGTCCTCTAGCCTCTACAGCCTGCGTCCTCTAGCCTCTACAGCCTGCGTCCTCTAGTCTCTACAGCCTGCGTCCTCTAGCCTCTACAGCCTGCGTCCTCTGGCCTCTACAGCCTGCGTCCTCTAGCCTCTACAGCCTGCGTCCTCTGGCCTCTACAGCCTGCGTCCTCTGGCCTCTACAGCCTGCGTCCTCTAGTCTCTACAGCCTGCGTCCTCTAGCCTCTACAGCCTGCGTCCTCTAGTCTCTACAGCCTGTGTCCTCTAGTCTCTACAGCCTGTGTCCTCTAGTCTCTACAGCCTGTGTCCTCTAGTCTCTACAGCCTGTGTCCTCTAGTCTCTACAGCCTGTGTCCTCTAGTCTCTACAGCCTGTGTCTTCTAGTCTCTACAGCCTGTGTCCTCTAGTCTCTACAGCCTGTGTCCTCTAGTCTCTACAGCCTGTGTCCTCTAGTCTCTACAGCCTGTGTCTTCTAGTCTCTACAGCCTGCGTCCTCTAGTCTCTACAGCCTGTGTCCTCTAGTCTCTACAGCCTGTGTCTTCTAGTCTCTACAGCCTGTGTCTTCTAGTCTCTACAGCCTGTGTCCTCTAGCCTCTACAGCGCTGCTTAACACCAGGGCTTAGACTTCAAAATTCGAATATAATTCTAAAATAAAAAATATATACATATTTGAACAAATATTAGACAACCCTTATAATTAGAAATGTATTTAATGACTGCAAATAAAAGTTAGCTCCCAAAGGTTTCACCGGGACGTGCTAGGCAGGTAACAGCTAAGCTAGCTAGCTGTTTCATGGTAACTTCCGGGTTTTTCGCGATCGCTTTTTGTCACTTTAAAACAGTATTTTTGTCATGAAAACGTTGACAGCAAATTCTGAAATCGTCCGTGCATGTGTGTTAAGGATGTATATGTAGTATTGTCCGATTGACGTTTAATGGTGTTGATTGATTGATATGTATTTGTTTATTGAGCGTGGCTAGCTCTGCTAGCTTCTCTACACAGACAAGTGTGCAGAAAAACTGCACAATGTAGTGACAGGTGCTGATAGCTTGTACTTGCAGAGTAATGGCAGTATTTTACACACCTGAATTACAAACAGAGGTTGCATTGGGGCTGCGGTCATTATTGGTTTGAGAGTTCCGTTATCAAGAAAAAATGATCGGAAGAATTGCTGCTGCTGCTTTGAGGAGCTCTATAACAAATTATAATTAAATATTAGAATATATTCTAAGGTTTTAAATTAATACATTTGGACGATATTTACTTATATATTGTGTTGGCAGTGCATTGCTTTAGTGCCATTTCATCAGTGATTGTTGCACAGCTTACAAGTTGCGCTAATGCTAATGTTAGCATACGTATCAGATCGCAAATAAAACTAGGTGGCTCCGTGTTATGAGAGCGTAGGGGAAATGAGAAGCCATTGAGCGAGTTGGGGGCGGTGCTAAACATTCAAACATTGTAGAAACTGGTATAGCGCCTTTAAAGTAGCGTTATGTAATATTTGCATGTCAAGTCATAATTAAAAGGCCCCAATATTTCAAAAGGCATTATTAAATCATGCTCTTTCCAAATACATCTGTAACTAATAACAGTAGTTCAGCCGAGATATTTGAAAATCAAAATTAGTTTTACGACCCGTAAAAGTTGTTATTGTTTTCATTTTGATGTCCTACCCTCCGCCGTTTCACCAGTCAGAAAGTCCGACATCTGGGTTGCCTCAACTCCCCGCGGCTAGCTAATCTCAGTGGTAAAATAACATGTGGCCGCAGAACTAAAAAAGGTCTTGTTATGATTCTCAAATCATTAATGACAAAACAAAGACTAAAACGAGAATTTATATCAGGAAGCCTTTGAAAAATTGCGACAGTGGATAAAAACTGTTTGTGTGATGCAAAACTTTCTGCCTTGAGTGCGTTCTTCATTGACAGTTAAACTACGTGCCTCTATGTTACTTATTGTTGAATGCAATGGTGGTGTAGTGGTTAAGGCATATTGCTGTCACCCCAGAGACGCGGGATCGTATGTGGGAGGATTTTTTTTGCATTTAATCATAATATCACTTTCTATGTGAATTCTCAAAAAAACGGTGAAAGACAAAAATCAAGATGTTTTTTTGCAGATTATAGGCCAATTGTAAAAAGAATCATTTGAGACCATATGTATCCCAATTAAAATAACGTTAGTCTCTTTTTGATGTGGGACTTATACATGTCTAAAAAATAGGGAATAAATAAAATTGAAAGGTGATATCCTCTGGAGCAAACCCTGATGTTGATACGCTGAAGAAATACGTTCCAACATCCATTCTTCCCACTCCTATTTTGGATATCAGTTGCTTATTTATTTTGCATAATCTATGCATAATTAAATAGCTTTTATTTAGTTTTTTTTTTTCATCTCAAATGTCCAATAAAGAATAAATAAAAAAAACATTCATTCAAAACATTCATTCAACATTAGCACGGCTATCATGGCAATGTGAATGGAGACAAACAACTGATAAAATAATTCCTTGTGTATCTAACAACCTGAGTTGGAGAGGACTACAAAATATTGACTGCAGTACCACTTTTGGCCAGATTTTTACATAATGCTCCTTTAAATATTGATATAAAATAAGTCACTTTATGAATTCTAATATTACGGGTAAGTCCCGCCTTCCCTTCTCTTAGCTATAGCTCAAAATCCACAATTCCGTCCACTTTAACCAATCAAGTGATGCCAAGGGCTGACAATCATCGCGCTGATGCTTGTAGCTGCGCGTATAGTCAGTTGTTTGTTTTCACGGAGCCTCCGAATCAAGCCTCCATTAGGCTCTGAAACTACATCAGCGCAGAGTTAACCATTTACAGTGCCTTGCGAAAGTATTCGGCCCCCTTGAACCTTTCAACATTTCACCACATTTCAGGCTTCAAACATAAAATATATAAAATGTTAATTTTTTGTCATGAATCAACAACAAGTGGGACACAATCGTGAAGTGGAACGAAATTTATTGGATAATTTAAACTTTTTTAACAAATAAAAAACTGAAAAGTGGGGCGTGCAATATAATTCCGAGATACTGTTGTGGAGAAGTTTAAAGCCGGATTTGGATACAAAAAGATCTCCCAAGCTTTAAACATCTCAAGGAGCACTGAGACTGATCAGAGATGCAGCCAAGAGGCCCATGATCACTCTGGATGAACTGCAGATAACTACAGCTGAGGTGGGAGAGTCTGTCCATAGGACAACAATCAGTCGTGCACTGCACAAATCTGGCCTTTATGGAAGAGTGGCAAGAAGAAAGCCATTTCTCAAAGATATCCATAAAAAGTCTTGTTTAAAGTTTGCCACAAGCCACCTGGGAGACACACCAAACATGTGGAAGAAGGTGCTCTGGTCAGATTAAACCAAAATCAAACTTTTTGGCCACAATGCAAAACGATATGTTTGGCGTAAAAGCAACACAGCTCATCACCCTGAACACACCATCCCCACTGTCAAACATGGTGGTGGCAGCATCATGCTTTGGGCCTGCTTTTCTTCAGCAGGGACAGGGAAGATGGCTAAAATTGATGGGAAGATGGATGGAGCCAAATACAGGACCATTATTGAAGAAAACCTGTTGGAGTCTGCAAAAGACCTGAGACTGGGACGGAGATTTATCTTCCAACAGGACAATGATCCAAAACATAAAGCCAAATCTACAATGGAATGGTTCACAAATAGACGTATCCAGGTGTTAGAATGGCCAAGTCAAAGTCCAGACCTGAATCCAATCGAGAATTTCCAGTTGTGGAAAGAGCTGAAGACTGCTGTTCACAAACGCTCTCCATCCAACCTCACTGAGCTGTTTTTCCAAGGAAGAATGGGCAAGAATTCCAGTCTCTCGATGTGCAAAACTGATAGACATACCCCAAGCGACTTGCAGCTGTAATTGCAGCAAAAGGTGGCGATAAAGTATGAGCGCAAGGGGGCCGAATAATATTGCACGCCCCACTTTTCAGTTTTTTATTTGTTAAAAAAGTTTAAATTATCCAATAAATTTCTTTCCACTTCACGATTGTGTCCCACTTGTTGTTGATGCTTGAAAAACTTTTTTTTTTTATATATCTTTATGTTTGAAGCCTGAAATGTGGCGAAATGTTGAAAGGTTCAAGGGGGCCAAATACTTTCGCAAGGCACTGTATATACTGAACCTATATCCATAATAAGATCCTCTGCAGATGTGTCCTATAACGTTCAATCATTGTTAATAGCTACTTCCGGGTTTACCGCGATCGATTTTTTTGTGCATTAAAACATTTTTGTCAAGAAAACGTTAACAAATAATTCTGATGTCCCATTGTCTGTTTCATGGTGTGATGATGGGAGTCCTGAATCCAGTCTCTTTTATGCAACTGTGGATTGGTGTCCCCGGCCCAGACTTGTGGGCTGCAAACCCCTCCCCATCTGGAATTTGGGAACCTCTTCAGTCCTGCACCGCAAAGCCTTAGTCCTAGATCTACAGCCTGCGTCCTGGATCAATAGGCTTTCTGTCCGTGGGAACCAATCCCCCCCACTCAATGTGGGCCTACCCAAGGTTATTTTCAGTTGTTCCTTGCAGGAGGGTCTATGCAGGAGGGTCTAAGGACAGTGATAATCCGGGACATTTAAGGACATTTATAGTCATTTTGCTCCCTATGGACCAAGGTCTTCTATGTGTTTGTTGTTATGACATTTCCTGTGTTCGAGCCGTTTGATTCTCTGTACTGTTGTTGGTAAATCAACTACTTTGTAAAGTCATCCGAGAAGACTGCAGTTGTGATTTAGGGCTATACAAAATATCCATCCATCAATTTTCTTCCCCTTAATCCATTTCTGGGTCGGTGGGGTGGTGAGCTGCACCCAGTACACAGAGCACCAGCCCCTCACTGATCCTCCTGCAGGTGGTGAGGCCACAGGAGCCTTGATCTTTCAGCATGGGCTTCAGGCAAAGTGGGGTTAAGTGTCTTGCCCAAGGACACAACAACAGCAGTCATCAGTGGGAGTCGTGAAGTAGGTCTTGTGGTGGGATCGAACCCACGACCTTCAGGCTCTTAGGCCAATGCTCTACCAACTGAGCCACTGTCGCCCCAACCTTGCTCCATCCACGCTTTTGTCAAAATGCTGAAGTCTCAAAAAATGTTAGTGTAGCGTTTGAGCTACTGGGACAGCCTTTCACCAGGACAAGAAATAACCACCGGACCAGAAGTTGCAGATTGCACAAAAGATATCTTATTAAATTTGGGCAGCATCTCCCCATGCACACAACAGGAACACCACAGGAAAACCCCGTTCAAATGGAATCTTCCCCTTTTTATACAGTGGCCCAAACCAAAACCTCCACACGCCCAGGGACACAACAATGTAGGCCTACACTATTTACACAACTATTCACAGCTTTAATTTAAGCAGATATATTATAATAATAATTTATAGTAATATAGAATTAGTGGTGTTATTTAAGGGGTGTGGTATGTGAAGTATGTTTATATAATGTTTAGTCCAAATGAAACACCCTTCTCTTGGAGGATCATGGTGGAGCCCAGCTGATTACTGGCATGTACTGGGATGGGCGCGCCTCCAGCCCAGCACCTCCACCAATCACCTTCCAAGAAAAGAGACGGGACAAGTTAGGGACAGGGAAAAATAAACAAAGTTAAATATTTCAAAATAAAACAGGAAGGATACACCTGTGGGTGAGGAGTGCTCGGTACATGACCACGCCCGTCTATGGTCCGCGCTCGGTACATGACCACGCCCGTCTATGGTCCTCGCTCGGTACATGACCACGCCCATCTATGGTCCTCGCTCGGTACATGACCACGCCCGTCTATGGTCTGCGCTCGGTACATGACCACGCCCGTCTATGGTCCGCGCTCGGTACATGACCACGCCCGTCTATGGTCCGTGCTCGGTACATGACCACGCCCGTCTATGGTCCGCGCTCGGTACATGACCACGCCCGTCTATGGTCCGCGCTCGGTACATGACCACGCCCGTCTATGGTCCGCGCTCGGTACATGACCACGCCCGTCTATGGTCCGCGCTCGGTACATGACCACGCCCGTCTATGGTCCGCGCTCGGTACATGACCACGCCCGTCTATGGTCCGCGCTCGGTACATGACCACGCCCGTCTATGGTCCGCGCTCGGTACATGACCACGCGCTTCAGAGCAGCCACAGTTTCTCCCGGGGTCAGAACGGAGGATGTTATTGCACCACGCCCCCCTAGGGAGGAGCCCCCACTATTTGAGAAGGACTGGTCTATGTGAAGTACGCAAATGCGCTTACTAACTCAAGTTATGGTACGCATTTCTGATATTTGCCGCGCATGCGTACCACTTATGTGCACCCCTGGTTATATTGTACTTAAGCAGCGGAGAATATGAGAATATGAATATGAGCAGAATAAACACCAGAAATAATATCAACAGGTAAAGTGACGGTGAAACATCAGATGGATGTGTAATAACACAGTAATAACAGTATTATCAGATGTGTAATAACACAGTAATAACAGTATTATCAGATGTGTAATAATACTGTTATTACACATCTGATAATACTGTTATTACTGTGTTATTACACATTTGATAATACTGTTATTACTGTGTTATTACACATCTGATAATACTGTTATTACTGTGTTATTACACATCTGATAATACTGTTATTACTGTGTTATCAGATGTGTAATTCAACAGTATTAACAGTACTAGTTTGTCGCATGGCGCCGTAAAGATGGCGCCGTGGCAAGAGCTCTGGTGTGTGTCGTCTTCTCTGTCTGGTGCACACCGGGGTAGTCTTGCACAGTTTTTCCAATGTGGTTTTACTGCAAATGGCAAATAAATGAATCTGAATCTGAATCTTATCAGATGTTGGCTCACACTGTTTCTGTGGGACATGTTTCTGGGTAACGTGACTTTAGTCTGCAGGACCACAGGTGGCCCCTGGGCCCTTGAGTGGGACAGATATAAGCTAATACTCTATCCAGATGTTATTATAGATCCATGAGTGAGACCTAGAGACCAGACAGGACTACAGACCAGAAAGAAGTACAGACCTGGTCCGGACCTGGTTCAGTCCTGTCTTGTATCCTCAGCTCGGGGGAGACTTCCTGTTGGACGAAGGCGCCTCAGTCCTGTTCTCTCACCGCTGTCAGAGTCCCATCGACCGACCGTCCATCTACCGCCTGCTGTCGGCCATCAACAGCTGATCTCATTGAGCTAACCCGCTAGCTTAATGCTAACCTGCTGACGCAGTGCTAACACGCTAACTCAATGCTAACCAGCTGGCTCAGTGCTAACCCGTTAACTCAATGCTAACCTGTTAACTCAGTGCTAACCTGCAGGCTCAGTGCTAACCCGCTAACTCAGTGCTAACCTGCTAACTAAATGCTCACCCTTTAACTCAATGCTAACCCTGAGGCTCAAAGCTAGTGTTATGTGTGGTATTGTGTTTGTAAACCAGATTGTTACGAATAACTGCAAATGTTTCTTAAAATGAAAAATAAATATTTACCAATAAACAGTTCACAGATTTTCTGAACTAGTTCAAGTTCAGTTACACATGCGCAAAGAGAACGGTTCACGCTCAAAGTTCACAATTTTAATTCTGAACTAGTTCAAGTTCATTTTGTTTTCTTATGTTTGAGGCTTTGAAGGTTCTTTTAAAAAGACAAAGTAAAGTCGGTGCTGCTTCATTCCCACATGTTTGGGCGCTTCACTTCATCAGTGACACTGATCAGCTGTTGTTGAACCTCAGTCTCAGTCTGACAGACCCCTCAGACCGACCAGAGCGCCCCCTGTGGTCTCTGGAGAAGTGACTCCCAAGTGTGAGCCAAGGTGAAGGCCCCCTCGTCTCTGTTGATGGTCCCTGCTTCCTGATATCAACACTGCACATTTCTGGACCGAGATGTCCGAGGTTGTTCCAGGGATCCGCTGTAACCACTCATCTAGCTTCGGGGTCACTGCCCCGAGTGCACCGATCACCACGGGAACTACTGTCACCTTTACCCTCCAGGCCCTCTCCAGCTCCTCTCTGAGACCTTGGTATTTCTCAAGCTTTTCATGTTCTTTTTTCCGGATGTTACCATCGCTTGGAATTGCCACGTCCACCACCACGGCTGTCCTCTGCCCTTTGTCCACCACCACGGCTGTCCTCTGCCCTTTGTCCACCACCACGGCTGTCCTCTGGTATATCTGTACCATGGGTCTCCTCTGGTGTGGTGTATCTGTACCATGGGTCTCCTCTGGTGTGGTGTATCTGTACCATGGGTCTCCTCTGGTGTGGTATATTTGGTCTCTCTCTGGTCTCTTTCTGGTCTCTCTCCCTGGTCTCTCTCTCTGGTCTCTCTCTGTGGTCTCTCCCTGGTCTCTCCCTGGTCTCTCTCTGGTCTCTCTCTCTGGTCTCTATCTGGTCTCTATCTGGTCTCTCTCTGGTCTCTCTGGTCTCTTTCTGGTCTCTATCTGGTCTCTATCTGGTCTCTCTCTGGTCTCTCTCTGGTATCTCTCTCTGGTCTCTCTCTGGTCTCTCTCCCTGGTCTCTCTCTCTGGTCTCTCTCTCTGGTCTCTCCCTGGTCTCTCTCTCTTGTCTCTCTCTGGTCTCTCTCTGTCCTCTCTGTGGTCTCTATCTGGTCTCTCTCTGGTCTCTCTCTGGTCTCTCTCTGGTCTCTCTCTGTTCTCTCTGTGGTCTCTCTCTGGTCTCTCTCTGTTCTCTATCTGGTCTCTCTCCCTGGTCTCTCTCTCTGGTCTCTCTCTGTGGTCTCTCCCTGGTCTCTCCCTGGTCTCTCTCTGGTCTCTCTCTCTGGTCTCTCTCTGGTCTCTCTCTGGTCTCTCTCTCTGGTCTCTCTCTGGTCTCTCTCTGTTCTCTCTGTGGTCTCTCTCTGGTCTCTCTCCCTGGTCTCTCTCTCTGGTCTCTCTCTGTGGTCTCTCCCTGGTCTCTCTCTGGTCTCTCTCTGGTCTCTCTGGTCTCTCTCTGGTCTCTCTCTGGTCTCTCTCTCTTGTCTCTCTCTGGTCTCTCTCTGTTCTCTCTGTGGTCTCTCTCTGGTCTCTCTCTGGTCTCTCTCTGGTCTAAATCTCTGTTCTCTCTGTGGTCTCTATCTGGTCTCTCTCTGGTCTCTATCTGGTATCTCTCTCTCTGGTCTCTCTCTGGTCTCTCTCTGGTCTCTCTCTCTTGTCTCTCTCTGGTCTCTATCTGGTCTCTCTTTGGTTTTTCTCTGGTATCTCTCTCTGGTCTCTCTCCCTGGTCTCTCTCTCTGGTCTCTCTCTCTGGTCTCTCCCTGGTCTCTCTCTCTTGTCTCTCTCTGGTCTCTCTCTGTTCTCTCTCTGGTCTCTCTCTGGTCTCTCTCTGGTCTCTCTCTCTGGTCTCTCTCTCTGGTCTGTCTGGTCTCTCTATCTGGTCTCTCTCTGGTCTCTCTCTCTGGTCTCTATCTCTGGTCTCTATCTTGTCTCTCTCTGGTCTCTCTCTGGTCTATCTCTGGTCTCTCTCTTGGTCTCTCTCTGGTCTCTATCTTGTATCTCTCTGGTCTCTCTCTGGTCTAGCTCTGGTCTCTCTCTGGTCTCTCTCTCTTGTCTCTCTCTGGTATCTCTCTCTGGTCTCTCTCTGGTCTCTCTCTCTGGTCTCTCTCTGGTCTCTCTCCCTGGTCTCTCTCTCTGGTCTCTCTCTGGTCTCTCCCTGGTCACTCTCTCTGGTCTCTCTCTGTCTCTCTCTGTTCTCTCTGTGGTCTCTATCTGGTCTCTCTCTGGTATCTCTCTCTGGTCTCTCTCTGGTCTCTATCTGGTCTCTCTCCCTGGTCTCTCTCTCTGGTCTCTCCCTGGTCTCTCTCTCTTGTCTCTCTCTGGTCTCTCTCTGTTCTCTCTGTGGTCTCTATCTGGTCTCTCTCTGGTCTCTCTCTGGTCTCTCTCTGGTCTCTCTCTGGTCTCTCTCTGTTCTCTCTGTGGTCTCTATCTGGTCTCTCTCTGGTCTCTATCTGGTCTCTTTCCCTGGTCTCTTTCTCTGGTCTCTCTCTGTGGTCTCTCCCTAGTCTCTCCCTGGTCTCTATCTGGTCTGTCTCTTGTCTCTCTCTGGTATCTCTCTGGTCTCTCTCTGGTCTCTCTCTCTGGTCTCTCTCTGGTCTCTCTCTCTGGTCTCTCTCTGGTCTCTCTCTGGTCTCTCTCTCTTGTTCTCTCTGTGGTCTCTATCTGGTCTCTCTCTGGTCTCTCTCTGGTATCTCTCTCTGGTCTCTATCTGGTCTCTCTCCCTGGTCTCTCTCTCTGGTCTCTCCCTGGTCTCTCTCTCTGGTCTCTCTCTGGTCTCTCTTTGTTCTCTCTGTGGTCTCTATCTGGTCTCTCTCTGGTCTCTCTCTGGTATCTCTCTGTGGTCTCTCTCTGTGGTCTCTCCCTGGTCTCTCTCTGGTCTCTCTCTGGTCTCTCTCTGGTCTCTCTCTGTTCTCTCTGTGGTCTCTCTCTGGTCTCTCTCTGGTCTCTCTCTGGTCTCTCTCTGGTCTCTCTCTGGTCTCTCTCTCTGGTCTCTCTCTGGTCTCTCTCTCTTGTCTCTCTCTGGTCTCTATCTGGTTTCTCTCTGGTATCTCTCTCTCTCTATCTGGTCTCTCTCCCTGGTCTCTCTCTCTGGTCTCTCTCTGTTCTCTCTCTGGTCTCTCTCTTGTCTCTCTCTGGTATCTCTCTCTGCTCTCTCTCTGGTCTCTCTCTGTTCTCTCTCTGGTCTCTCTCTGGTCTCTCTCTGTTCTCTCTCTCTCTCTCTCTGGTCTCTCTCCGACTTTCCCGGTCTCTCTCTGGTCTCTCTCTGGTCTCTCTCTGGTCTCTCTCTGGTCTCTCTCTGGTCTCTCTCTGGTCTCTCTCTCTGGTCTCTTATATTATTTTTTATTATTTTTAAATAACACATTGTGAATAACCTATTACACTAACACGGCCTCAGTCATAACTAGCAGTGAGACGCTGCTGCAAAGGCTTAGAGAGTTCTGCGGAGAAAACAAAGAGCAATTTAAAGCATTACCCATGACCTAGCAAGAGTCCACACCCGGCTGGAGGAAGCATCGAAGCGGATTGAGAAAACAGAGGTGAGAATACAAAACGCGGAGGAGCCCCAGTAACGGGGCTACTGGCAGTTGTCCATGGGAAGATGGTGAAGAAAGATAACTGACCTTGAGCAGCCGAAGCGAGAAGAGAAAACATTTGAGTATATGGGGACCCAGGAGATGTCCGAAGCGAGAAATGGGTCTTCATGAGTGCTCATTTATTAGAGATAAAATGAATCGCAAAGGGCTCAAACTGGAAGAATCTGAGATTAATATCAAACGAGCACACCGCTCTTTGGGGCCCTCCGTCACTGTTATTGTCAAGAAAAGAAAAGAATATGCGGAGATTCGCAAGATCCTGAAATCCAACCAAATTAATTCTCCAGACTTAACAAGTCTTAACCTTAACAAGGTTTGTATACCCGGGGAAGCAGAGAACAATTGTGTAAATTGACTATAAGCAAATCAGCATGCATATTGATAATCTAAAGGTTGTTACAATAAACCATTATTATTAATAATTATTAATAAACCATTAATAATTACTATATTAATGGTTTGTAACAATCCGGTAAAAGAGGTGGGAAGGCCCTGACCAAAATCAAAGAGAGACAAAGCACAGATAGCTCTAATGCAAGAGACACATCTTTCAGACTCTGAACATGTAAAATTGAATAAGTTGGGATTCAAACATATGTTTTACTCCTCTCATGGGTCAGGAAGACGAGAGGATGATTTAATGTTAAAAAAAGGACTTATAAGAGATAAAAAAGTAAGTGTGATTGGGGCCCCTGTACAGTCTCGGACCATAATCTACTTAAACATCTGCCTAGAATGTGGCACTGTGGCACGGTGGCTTAGTGGATAGCACTCTTGCTTCTCAGCAAGAAGGTCCTGGGTTCGAATCCTGGTCAGAACAGGGGCCTTTCTGAGTGGAGTTTGCATGTTCTCCCCGTGTCTGCGTAGGTTTCCTCCGGTTTCCCCTACCACTAAAAACATGCACATAGGTATGAATGTAAATGCGAGAGTGAACGGATGGTGTTGATTGGGAGCTGATGCGCCAGTGTGTTTGGCGACTCGCTTCCGTCATCACCGTTTGTGAAAATGATTGGAACAAACTCTGAACATGGTAAAGCGCTTTGGGTGACCTTGGTCTGTAAAATGCGCTATATAAATAAACATTACTTACTTACTTACCTACTCCACGATTTGGAGACTAAACAGTTACACTCCTGAATAACCCAAATACTAAAGAGGATTTGAATTGTCGCATTGAAGAATTCCTTGTGTATAATGAACAACAATCAAGTGTCACCTGAAATTCTGAGGGATGCACTTAAAGCAAAACTTGAAGAAGATGTAAATGAATATGTATCATCCTCCTATCTGAAGAAAACCAATCAACAAAAGCTACTTTGCTGAGAATAAAACAATCTAAAATTACGAAAAGAAACACTCAAGAATATGGAAAAAGAAATCAAGTCCGAAATTACCAACACTTAAAAAGGAAATTGACAACATTTATACACTGGCTGTGCAGAAAAGGCTAGTCTTCACAAAACAGCAATACTATGAGGCAGGGGGGAGATCCCTAAAATGTCTTTCTTATAAACTGAGGAAACAACAGGTTTTCTTCCAGAATGGTCCTGTATTTGGCCCATCAATTTTAGCCATCTTCCCTGTCCCTGCTGAAGAAAAGCAGGCCCAAAGCATGATGCTGCCACCACCATGTTTGACAGTGGGGATGGTGTGTTCAGGGTGATGAGCTGTGTTGCTTTTACGCCAAACATATCGTTTTGCATTGTGGCCAAAAAGTTAAATTTTGGTTTCATCTGACCAGAGCAGCTTCTTCCACATGTTTGGTGTGTCTCCCAGGTGGCTCGTGGCAAACTTTAAACGAGACTTTTTATGGATATCTTTGAGAAATGGCTTTCTTCTTGCCACTCTTCCATAAAGGCCAGATTTGTGGAGTGCACGACTGATTGTTGTCCTATGGACAGACTCTCCCACCTCAGCTGTAGTTATCTGCAGTTCATCCAGAGTGATCATGGGCCTCTTGGCTGCATCTCTGATCAGTCTTCTCCTTGTTTGACATGACAGTTTGGAGGGACGGCCGGGTCTTGGTAGATTTGCAGTGGTCTGATACTCCTTCAATTTCAATATAATTGCTTGCACAGTGCTCCTTGAGATGTTTAAAGCTTGGGAAATCTTTTTGTATCCTCCTCCTCCTTCCTCCTCCGTCGAGCAAAGACGTGTCTTAGTCCGCTCCTGCTTCTGAACGGCTTGCTATCTCCTGTTTTTGTCTTTTTTCCTGGAGCTTTGCCACAGACAACTTTAACAGAATGGAAATGATTAATTGGTCCCTCAACGCAATTGATTCTATCTTTTCAACACGTAAGCGTGGGTCTGGAGAGCCCGTGTGTCCGGACGGGACTTCACCAGCGGGGTATACGCTTGACAGCTGGAACAAGTGGCAGCCCCTCTGTCTGTCGACCCTGTCCATTGAAGATTCGGAAGACGTATATATCTTTGGCATTTTGGTGGTGGGAATCCTCCTGTTTGGGTTTGGAGCGATCCTCTTCTACCACAAATTCGGAGGCATGGCAGTTCGCAAGATTCACGACCTGCTGGCCGATAAAATTGATGGGATGTACAAGGAGCTTAGCCGTGTCGTGGTTGAGAGTGCCGTGTCTGGACAAAGAAGGGTGGTTTTGGTGGAACAGTTGATCAAAGACCTCGCAGCTCGTTCACTTGATGGACATAAGACTTTGGAATTGAGATTGAATGACATTGTTTGTCAGGCTTGATCTCTCTGACCCGGCTTGGATTTGCCCCTGTGTACGGAGGTCTGAGGGCACCGGAATTCGGTTTAATTGGAATTAATAGAATATCTGCCTGCTTTTGACTGCGACATTGCAGGCGATGTGTTTTTTTCTCCTCCTGTGGCTTCTCTCCACTCTTATCTCACATTCCTCAGCCAAGGCCATAAACAAGGTCCCACAATCTACAACAACTCACACTATTTCAGTCTTCAGCAAGGATCCCCCACCCCCGCCTCCCTCTACCTATCCATCTTGCTCCCTCCCTCCCCTCCATTCCTTATTGTTTTCCTACTCACCCCCTCCCTGATCCCGCCCCCCTCTGACAGCTACATTGGGCCGGCCGAAGAGGTGCTCTTCCCGAGAAAAAAATCCGTGGTTTATAAAAAGCACAATGTGTCTATCCAATTGTCTGTGAACTGTATGTTATTGCTCTCTGCTGTTTCTTGCTGCACACAGCGCCGCAAATGGCGAAGTGGCACGCTCTCTGCCAAAACAATTTCCAAGTGATAACTTTGTTACTCACGTGGCAATAAAAATGATTCTGATTCTGATCCAAATACGGCTTTAAACTTCTCCACAACAGTATCTCAGACCTGCCTGCTGTGTTCCTTTGTCTTCATGGTTCTCTCTGTGCTTTAAACAGAACCCTGAGACTATCAAAGAGCAGGTGCATTTATACGGAGACTTGATTACACACAGGTGCATTCTATTTATTATCATCAGTCATTTAGGACAACATTGGATCATTCAAAGATCCTCACTGAACTTCTGGACTGAGTTTGCTGCACCGAAAGTAAAGGGGCCGAATAATATTGCACGCTGCACTTTTCAGTTTTTTATTTGTTAAAAAAGTTTAAATTATCCAATAAAGTTCGTTCCACTTCATGATTGTGTCCCACTTGTTGTTGATTCATGACAAAACATTTAAATTTTATATCTTTATGTTTGAAGCCTGAAATGTGGTGAAATGCTGACAGGTTCAAGGGGGCCAAATACTTTCGCAAGGCACTGTATATATATAATATATATATATATATATATATATATATATATATATGTTGTGGATATTAACGTGGTTAAAATCCACAACAGAAAAACCCGGAGGGGGAGAAAAGTCACATGTGAGGTCAGGCTGGTGCGAAGAGAGGGAGAGAAGGCAGCGGAGGGAGAGAGGGCAGCGGTAGAACAGCGCGGTAAAGAGACCCGGCTTCTCGGAGTCAAAGGTAAAGAGGTCCGCACATTAAAGCGGGTGGCTGCTTTATGCTGTTACTTACAGTAACTTTGGAAATAGAAGCCGCGGGGATGAACCGTATAAAGTAACAGCAGAAAGCGGCCGCCCGCTTTTGATGTGCGGACCTCTTTACCGCTGACTCCGAAAAGCCGGGCCACTTTACTCTGTCAGAGAACAGTGAGGGCGAGCCGCAAGAAATGCGCTCCACCTCTGCTAAGAAGGGAGCCCAATAAGCCCATCACTGTGTCACTATTGAGAATGAGGAGTCACGTGATAATTTGGGCGGGGTCTAATCCAGTCGGCCATGTTGATAGGATCCTCTATCGGTTGCCAGGGGCAACGCCACTAACGCTCAATATATAGCTACAGTCTATGCTAACGCTCCAGAGGTCTTTAACTTGAGCGGCCGTTTATTATTTTGGCAGTAGATACATCTACGATTACAACACTAGCAAGACAGTTAATGGAGAAAGTGAAGGCGAAAGGAAATGGACCGTACAGGGAAAAGCAAAACAACGTTATTTGGAGAAGCTCTCAGACATACAACAGGTAAGCTAGACCCATACGAGTCTAGCTTGGCAAACATACCTTGACTTTTTGCCTCCGTGCACGTACATGGATATAGTGAATTACCTTGTTTTCGGTGTTAGTTATTATACAATGCAGGAGTTTAGAAGTCACAAGTTACTGGAGAGTTACGAGGCTTTCTGCTGTGGTTGGGTGCAGGACTTGGCCATCTACAAGCCTCCAGGCGGTGAAAACACTGTTGTACTTGCACTATCAGCAGTGTTACTATTTTATTATTATGTTGTCCGTCTTTTCATGCTGAAATATTTATACGTTGACTGCACACGTTCTTTTGCACTGTTAACTTTTCCAAGAGATTACACCCCCCCCTCCAAAAAAATGTTAATTTCTCAATAAATATTGCTTTGCCCCATGAAGTTGTTTCAAACATTTATTTCAAAGAAATTAAAAAGGCAAGGCAAGTTTATTTGTACAGCACAATTCATGTTACAAAACAATTCAAAGTACTTTAAATAAAAAATTAAGAAGCATTACAGCTGGGTGCAGAAGAAGCATTAAAAAGTAACAGAATAAAAAGCATGATTTAAAATTAAAAACAAAAATTCATAAGAAAAAGATAACAGAGTAATCCAGCAATCCAGTAATTCCAGCTTAAAAGAAGCCGTGCAGATTTGTACATTAGAATACAACATATTCAAAAGCAGCTGAGAACAGGTGGGTCTTTAACCTGGATGTAAACAAACTGAGTGTTTCAGCTGATCTGAGGCTTTCTGAGAGTTTGTTCCAGACATGTGGAGCATAGAAGCTGAATGCAGCTTCTCCGTGTCTGGTTCTGACTCTGGACTCGGATCCAGATGACATGAGGGGTTCTGGTTGGTTCATAAGTTATGAACAAGGCACTCAAACAACACTTTTTCACATGTTCGTTAAGGCACAGCAAACAGTGACAATCTTAAAGGCATTAGGTTTTCACCCTCACATTTGAGAAGCATATGCACAGGTACAGTTGAATGTAAGAATTGTGAATTTGTTGCGCACAACACCAATCACCCTCTCAACGTGAATTCTGAGATGGAAGGTCTAATCTGAGGCGCATTACAGTCAATAGGACAAGCTGGAAGGGTGAGAGCTTCCTCATCCTTCCTTGAGGCAGCTGCTGGGCCGGCGATGGGGGCTGCTGGGCTTGGGCTGGCGATGGAGGCTGCTGGGCTTGGGCTGGCGATGGAGGCTGCTGGGCTTGGGCTGGCGATGGAGGCTGCTGGGCTTGGGCTGGCGATGGAGGCTGCTGGGCTTGGGCTGGCGATGGAGGCTGCTGGGCTTGGGCTGGCGATGGGGGCTGCTGGGCTTGGGCTGGCGATGGAGGCTGCTGGGCTTGGGCTGGCGATGGAGGCTGCTGGGCTGGCGATGGAGGCTGCTGGGCTTGGGCTGGGAGTGATGACTGCTCCAGATGCTGGGTCCTGCGCTTTACTTGCCGCTGATATCGCGCTCCATCTGTTTCTTTAACATTATTGTGGCCTAACTGCAAGGATGGTGTCCAGTCAGGGTGATTCTCCAACATCTCATATGATGGTTTACCTAGAACAGAATAATCTATGTAGTCAATGCTTTAAACTGGCAACAAGGTAGCATAATGTCATGAACAGAATCTCAACTATTTTTAGCAATCTCATATAATGGTTAACTTACATCAGATTAATAAGATTATTAAACAATCTGGAATCTAAAGAAATATTAAACAAGAAGGTAACGCTATTCATGGTTTCATAAAAGGGCTCAGGGGGTAGTGGCAACACAAGACAAAAAAAAGTTTGGGCACCACTGGTTTAGAGAACATAAGAGACAGAGACAAACGCACTTTGAGTGCCCATATTCCACCAACAAGGTAGGATAATGAGCAGAAACTTAAATATTCTTAGTTAGCATTAATGGTTGGCCATTAAGCATTTTCATAGAGGCAACAGTTTGTTAGATAGTTAGCTAGGCAGCTAACTTAAGATGCACTTCAGTGTTTGCAACATTAACAGCTAGGTAACCTACACTTCTTAACTTTAAAAAAACAACATGAAGACATTTTAGGACGTACCCGAGTGAAAATGCAGAGAACACACTCTCATCGACTGGGGGTGAGATCGAAAGTAAGGTCCTTTCTTCTTATTGCAGCCAACCAAGCCATCCGGCGTCTCTTCGTCAGGTCAGACTTTTGCGCTCCCTGATGTTGTATCCATTTTGGTGGCCTAAACAATTGTAAACCGTTGTTCCTACGTTTTCCTTTCTTATATTGTGAGGTACTGGAGCAGTTTTTCACACAGCAATGAGCTCCAGGTATGGTAAAACAGAAATAGCGACGACCTCCTTTGCTACCGAGTTAACAACAACAAGTGTTTGCCGCTGGGATCCTACCAACATGGCGGAGACGGGGAGGGGCTCTGTGCTATGACGACAACTCCTCACTCTCAATACGTGAGTAAAAATACGCAAGCCTCCTTTTTTGGGCAGGACAGTGCAGTCTCTGCGTTACTCCGTATCAAGGAAATACATGCTCATTGACGGGAAGGACTGTTGAGGTGGGGGGTCGCGGGGGAGCAGCGCATTTATTATGGGGGTCGCGGGCTAAAAACTTTGGGAACCCCTGCTGTACTGTACCGCACTGATACTGTGGAAAAGCGGCATTGGAGAAAGATTCTAGGCTCTTGAAATGGTCCGCTTATGACTCTGAGTTTTTCCCAAATCAAATGGACAGTAGATTTAAAGTTTGGATTTCAAAAGGTCTGAAAAAGAAGCAGAGGTTAATATTACAGAGGATGCTTGGGAAAATGTATGCAAAATATCACGGATCTCAACTGGGTCAAACGTATGGCGTGAGTTCTGTTGGAAGAAAATAATGCCTTTTTTTATCACACCATCTCATAAAAGGCTTGTTGGAGATGTGGCGAAACTGGAGCAAGCCACTATCATATTTTTGGGGAATGAAAAGTTTTTCAGCAATACTGGTCGGAAGTTCATCTACATTTACAAAATGTCTTCCCTGAGATTTTTCCCCTGTCATTTGAAAATGTATCTCTAGCAACTGGGGCATTAGACAGATTTCACAGGAATGACAAGAAATTGCTCTATATTCTTTTAGCTGCGAGCAAAACGGCCTTAACCATAAAATGGCTCAAACCTGAGAGGCCAACAACTGAGGACTGGATCAATATTGGACAACAAATTTACGTCCTGGAAAAGCTGTCATTTTCATTGACAGTACAACTTCCATCATTTTATAAAATTAGATCCAAATGGGTGGAATATGTTAAACCTGTGCGATCTGACTTTGTGTAAAACCATATTACATGTTTGTATGTGAATGTCTTGTAACGATGAGGCTCTCAGCACCCCTATTTTTGTTTTTGTTCAGTTCTTCAATGTAAAAAAAGGAAAGGCAACAACTGAAATGTTATAATGCCAATTGTAATGAGTGATATGCTTTTCAATAAAAGTAAATTTAAAAAAAACTGCAGTCAAACATTTTCACTTTTTTATTCTGTTTATCAATTAGTTTTCTGTGAAGCTCAATGCAACTGTATTTGTTCTCACTACTTCCTGGTTGTAGGTAAACAAACAGGAAGTACTGAAAGGTTACAAATAATACCAAGTCAATACTGTACACCATAGTACTACAGTAGACTTTACAGTACAGTCAGTGCAGTAACACAAACGTGGATTATGGATCATGGTCCATGCTCAAACTATTTCCCAATGGCAAGTTCCTGCCATTTCCTGCCATCCTGCCGTTAGGTGAACAGTTGTTGACCACCTCAAGAAAATCTTCTAGTCATTCTATAGAAATATTCAACCACAAATTGTTACTATAGGTTTAGTTATTTTATACAGTACTGTATACTGTACACAGTACTGTGACATCTCAATGGTGTAGTACTATGTACTTTATTGTATTGTATGTTTCACAAAACTACCATTTTTCAAAAGGAGCAACTTGCAATACAGTACTTCTGATACAGTACAGTACTGTAAATACTGTAGATACAGTCTGCAGTAGAGTTAAGCCTAGTGTATACTTGTGCGGCGCTGTTTACGTTAGCGGTTGCGGTGGACCTCCGCAAGCACAATTTAATTGATACTCCTTGCGGAGTTTTGAGGAGAATGTTGTAATCGCACAACCAACCACATGATGGCGATCTCACAGGAGTTGCTTGAGATACCAAAGCGGTCTCATTTACGCTGCTATTTTCTCCTCTTCAGAACAAAAACATGAACAAACCGAGCTGTTTGAGATCATTACATGTGTTTCTACTGTAGGTTTATGTGATAGTTCTATGGACTCATTATTTCTTAACTCATTTAACTGTGATGTTGTGAATAAAGACAAAGTTCTTGTTGGAAACAGTTATTTTTAAATTGTATTAATCACAAACAGCATACAAAAAGTGGTAAATATCTGAGGCAAACATGAACAATTTATAAGTGCAGGAGTAATGGAACAGACGCCATAAGTTACGATTCAAACAAAGACAGGAACAGTGCAAAAGAAACGACTGCACAGTTTATAAGTTATATATATGTTAGATATGCAACAGAACTCTGGTCGACAGTCTCCGCGTATATCAGGCTCTGCCATGAGCCCAAGCTACTTTTCCTTTGGTTCCTTCGAAGCGTGAAGCAGTCTGCTCCATAGTGCCTTGTCCATGCTCCTGCAGCCGCTTCATGCTTCCTTCCAATACACACACACGGACCAATCACAGCGGAGCTTCCTTGCGGCGACCCTTACGTAGTTAGAAAATTTCAATGCTGCGCGGCAGGCAACGTAAGGGCCTTGCGGTGACCAACGCGTTGCGCAAGTGACGTCACATCACCTCCGTAAGCTCCGTGCCGCGCGAGTATACACTAGGCTTTATAGTACATGTGATACAGTGCAGTACTGTAAATACTCTAGATACAGTCTGCAGTAGAGAGTTGCAGTACATGTGATACAGTACATGTGGCTGGACTCTCTGCTTTCCTCATTGTGAGGCCATGATGGATCACTCGATCCACCAAAGTTGCTCTGATGTCATCAGAAATTACCACATCCTCATCTCTCCTTGTCTTGCTCTTCCTGCCTTTATACTTGCAAAGTTCTGAATTTGGTTAAACTGAGGCCTGTTTATGCCTGGCTAATGTGTATTGCGTTTTGTAGTTGTTGTCAAGTAAGTAAGTAGTTGTAAGCAATCTTTATTTATATGCCGCCTTTCACAGACCAGAGTCACAAAGCGGTTTACAATTTTTGTTTGTTTTTTTGGCATTTGTCCACTCACTCCACACAGAGATGGGAGCGGGGTCCCCAGTACAGGAGGTGCATGCCAGACCTATTGTACATGTTTTTAGTGGTAGGGGAAACCGGGGGAAACCAGAGCACCCGGAGGAAACCTACGCAGACACGGGGAGACCATGCAAACTCCACTCAGAGATCCTGGGATTCAAACCCAGGACCTTCTTGCTGAGAAGCGAGAGTGCTATCCACGCTGCCACCGTGTGTCTCAGTGTTTTCAATCACACAATGTGTTTGTTATTATGAATAGATGTGTTTTGCCAATGATAACACAGGATTGCAGTTATGAAGTGTCTTATGTATTACATAGTGTGTAGTGAGCAGGAGAAAGTGTGTTGCAGAAATTAAATTAAAGTGCAAAGTAGTACTTTTCTTTAAGGAATGGTAAACTGTGTTTTAGGTTTAGTACAAAAGCTTCAGGTTTTGTAACTTTTGTCTAAGCATGTCCTTTTATGTGGGCTTCTGCCTTGCTAACTAGGGATGTAAAAAACTATGAATTTTCATGACCGACCACCGAGCCTCATTAACCGGTTGAAACCGGTTAACCGCATAGTTTAAAATAGTCCACGTTCTTTGAAATAACAGCCATTTTGAGCCGCATACTCCCCATAAGAGCAGCTATGCGTTCTACTGGATCTGAGCCGAGACAGCGGCGCCAAAACCCACAACAGCTTCGGCACCTTTGCGCACAGAGAACTGCTGTTTTAATCTTCCCATTCTTCTGTGCTGCGGGTTAAAGCATTTTTAAGCAAAAGACGGCTCGTTCACATGGTCAAGAGCAGCGAGTGAAGAGCCGCGTCTCACAGGTCTCCGCTAAAGTTTAAAAGTGATGTGTGTGGAGCTGATGCCAAGGACCATAAACACAAACATGGTCCATGTGGTTTGACTGGAGCTGCGTATTTGCGAGCATTCCTTTGGGCACCGTGACACAGAGCGCGACAGACCGGTATGTGTGTGTCTACAATACATGTATGTGTGTATGTGTGTGTGTGTGTAAATATAAGCTCCAATGTAGTTCTGACCTGCACCAGTGTGAAACTAGCACACTAGTAACAGAGGGGAGAGATGATGCGTGTGGATGTTTCGTATCAATGGAGGGGGGGAAAGTGTGTATGTGTCTGTGCGTGCGTGTGTGTGTGCGTGCATAGTGGCGCGTGCGGCGTGAGAGTCGGCCGGGAGTTTACTGGTACATTGGCACGCACAGCTAGATACGGACCCGCTCGTCACACCGTGCGAGTAGTGGTGCTTTCAGACCGGATCATGCTGCGTCGGGTTTCAATGCAAAGTCTATGGTGGCGCGCGTTCGACCGTCACAACGCACGGACCTCTTGGCACGCACGAACGAACTGTTCAGTAGAGACGCACGGACTTGGCGGGAAAGTGAAAAAGGAGGAGCAGGAGCAAAAAATCAACGCCCACAGGAGATGTATTCTGCTCATCCTTTCCTTGGGACGTTCGTGCGACAACCAATCAGAGAGCAGCAAAGTGGTCACGGGGACATTAGCGGACTGAGCGAGCAGACTGAAAATACTGTAAACAGCCAAAACAGGACCCACACCAGGCTTCACCAGAACTCAAACCAGGGTTGACAATGGGGGACTCTGTGCTTGTGAAAATATGCGTTGTCATGCTCCCGTGACCTTATGCAACTGCTTCGAGTGTGTTCGCCGATGCGGAAATTGCGTTTAATAATATGAAAACACGTATGGCGCACCTCCGTGAACACATACTACTGTTGTATAAAGCCCGTGGAATGTCTGTGAGCAAAGACACGCTGCAAAGCTGCATATTGGAGAAGATCTGTACACAAGAAGCCGCTAGCATAGCTCTGTTAGCATTAGAGCCGGCTACTTCCGGTACTTCCGGCTCGCGTCAGGACGTTCTGGTGTGAAGACCTCTGCGTCTGAAAACTAGAGAATGCGCGTCTGGTGAGCGGGGCTTCAGCGTTTCAGCGTTGGCGGTGTGAAAGCCCTGTTAGGCTTAAAATAGTGTGATAAAGAGACCTCCCCTTTTTCTCTTTTTTAATCGACAGCTTTGACCGGTTAACGCTGTCACGGTCAACCACTGGTTAAACGGTCACAGATTTACATCCCTATTGCTAACCCAAAGCAGTCTTTGAGATCATAAACACAAGTTCACTGTGTCATTCATCCAACTTCAGCTCCGCCATTATAGACCTTGTTCTAAAACCCAGTACATCTGAAATTCAGTCGTTGACTTGTGAGTTGGTGAGATAGTAAACATTTGTCATTTAATAAGCGTCAGCAGGAAAAAACTCCAACACCTACACATTTCAATAACAGTACATTTTGTATTTATTAATGTGTGTTTCTTGAACACTATAGTAATTAACAACAAATTGGACATCAATGCCCGGCGGTGGTGCAAGACGAATACCCACCCCAGGCGGAGTTTCTTGCCTGGCGGTGGTTCCAGGTAACAGGTGCAAGAGGTAGGCAATCGGCACACACAAAAAAAAAAAAAAAACTTGTGGGAAAAAAGGCAATCCGCTGAGTCATTTAGTGGCTGCTTCATTCTGTCACGAGTTGAGCTGAGTGAGGACTCAAATGCAGGAGTGCCAAAATAAAGCTTTTAATAAAACAAAGTCCAGGGCAAAAAACAAACTCCAGAAATCCAAAGTAACCAGGACAAGACAAAACAATGAAGCAGCAACAAGGGGAGAGAAGCAAAGGGTACATATAGACACAGACACAGGTGAAACACATCAGGGCGGGGCAGACAATCAAGACAGGGGAAAACAGGACTGGAAGTCAAACTGAAACAAAACCACAGAACTTATTTCAAAATAAAAGCTAAATACAAAATAAAAATCCACACCATGACACAAATTGAAATATTGTGTGGAGATGGATGAAGAAATTATGGCCTCTGGAAGACAGATGTTTCTGGAAAAGAAATTCACACAAAAATTATGAATTAAAACAGACCCCGTTCCTCCTGGGACACCTGATGAAATTTTCCTTTTGCTACAATCAGACGTGTCGACATTTATGTTCAACCATATGTTCATTGACATGTACTGTCCCAGTCAAATAAATATATAATTACAAATACACAGTAGTAGAAACAGCCTAAAGGCTGAATGCCTTTACAAACATCACAATATCAACATTAAATGTAAATACATATACATCATTCCCAGTCTTTAACAGGAGACTTGTAGTATGGGATTTACAAAATATATTCTCAATTAAAACCAGATCTGATTCCTCTATGTAGCTTTAATATTTAATACGTGGGTTTGTTTTCTCCCTAAAGATAAAACACAACATGCGTTGTGTCTTTTATCTGAAAAGACTCACAACATGTGTTCGTAATTCAATAGTAAAGAATAAAGCAGTACTTACCATAGACACATGTTACTGTGGCTGAAAGTGAGCGATGCAGACAGAGAAACTTGCGTAGAAAAAGGTGTACATTTTGGATGTATATTCCATTTAAGCAAAATCCAACGTCGGATTTATGAACGTGTGAGATACACCCAGATCTGTGCGTACGCACCTGCGGGTGTTTATAAATGCCGCGGCTGAAAACGAACATATTTATGAAAGTCACGACTAGAATTATGCAGCAATGCGTGTGTTTCACGCCCGTTTTGGCATGGAAGCCGGCCAAAAAGATGGTTTGAAAGCCTCAAAAGGCACGTTTGTTTATTCATGTTTATGTAAAAAAAATATATATATACGCTATATATTCAGCTGCGTTTTGAACAAATTTGCAAAAATGTTTTGATACATTAGAAAAAATCTCTCTTGGATTGTAGAAGTGAATAGATAAAGAATGAATGAATGAATTCATATATATATTGCAGCGGTGGCTCTCATCAATGAAGCGTCTGCAGCGTCTTGGACGCAGCCTGGCTCTGGGTAGAAGTGCGCATTGAACCACTATACACTGAGAGAGCTTTTGCGATCCAGATTTTACAAAGAAACTCTGGAGCCAAAACTTCTGAATGACAGGAGTTTTGCGGCGCGACCTCTCACGGACCCGCTGCGCACTCTGGACAGAGCAGTGAGACATTTGGAGTGAGCAATACCATCCATCGGTGCGTGTGTGTCTGTGTGAGGCTTACACAAATCTAATGAAATAATACATTGCTTTACCAGCTGTGAATGAGGAAAAACATAGCCGTGCGTAATTACGCAAAGCAGAGCCTGCCACAGATTTACAAAGCAATAGATGGGTCACGCATCCCTGTCGGGTAAAGTGTATTTGTATAGAGCCTTTCACAGTCCAGAATCACAAAGCGATTCACATTTTAAAAACATACAGATCAAAATAATACACACACAAGTCAGATTTAAAATCATAGAAACAGAAGAGGCTCCTCTTCATGATCTATTGAACATGATTTATTCAATGTTTGCGTGTTTCCATTAGAGTTTTTCAGATGCGCAAATTCAAATTCCGAAACATGATGCTCTATGAAAACACAGCTTATTATTTTGCCAGAGTGGGAATATGTTTATTGTTGTCAAAATCTTGAATTTCATGCATGTTTTGGCGTGTTGTGACGAAGGGTGAAATGAGCGTACACATTTACACCACCTATTGACTTGGTGTAAATTCTGTGCGTACCGTACGCTCACGTCCAGATTGATAAATGCGGAAAAGTTTCATACATGAGGCCCGTTTTCACACATTTTATCTCAGTTGCCTCTTTTGTTTGTCACAGGTGTACTGACTGCACCTGTACCTCTGGTCACTTTCGATGACAGTGGTCCAGACTCCGCCCTCCACTTCCTGTGCCACGATGGAGACGTCAACAAACCCAGGTCAGACCAAATACAGCGGACATGTTTTGATCTGTCTGTCAGAGGTGTGTGTTTGTCGGCTTCCACTAAACTCATTGGCTACCAAAGACGTTTTAAGACGTTATATTTTTTAGTAACGCTCACTCTCAAAGACGTCTTAGACGTCTTTTTCACGTTTTCAAATAGGGTACTATAATAACCTCTGCCGTACCTTCTGATATAGAAATCAGCCGTACAGTATATCTTCATATATTACGTGTAATGATCAGTTGATACTTCTAGAGTGCAGTATTTGCACCACGGATGGGGTCAAAAACGCAGCAGAAGGAAAAGGAGGGGAGTGGAGTAGTGAGAGACAGCATGGCAACAGAAAAGACAGCGAAGCTAAAGATTGTCATACAAAACAGTTAACACTGCTGGAGAGTTTGACTCAGGAATCTGTGAGTACGGTTGCGAGGGGAGATAGGGGAGATGGTGCAGATCCTGGTGAGGGTCCATCCCGAGAGCAACTTTTACATAGAGGAGCGCAAACCGTTGGTAGCATGGGGAGACCCGGCGCTTCACGGGGCATGCCACGGCCGCCTCCTCTGACGAATCTGATTTGTTCAGCGAACCAGATCCAGATTCTTCAGATAAGTGATTGAGTCTGGATCAAGGAGAGCCAGACAGGAGAGCCAGACAGTCGTCTGGCAGCAGTCTTTCTGCTCTGGGCTGCAATGCTTCTGCAACCTTTGAGAGCACGCCATGTTCCGGGAGACCGCAACACAGGGGCGGATATGATGTCCAGAGGGGACCCGCTCGGGGGACGAGTGGGGCCGGGCCCCGCAGATGAGATCTGGCTAAGATTTGGTCATCCAGTGGTCGACCTATTTGCCAGTTCAGACAACGCTCAATACCATCTCTGGTTTGCGCTGCGGGCCGCAGAGGATCCGCCCCTGGGGGTAGATGCCTTGGCTCTTCACCCATGGCCATAATGTCACCCAAATATGCATAATGGCTGGCATTCTAGACCCAAGCTGTGGAGACAAGGCTGGCACTCAATTGTGAGTAACATGCAGTAACGGGGTGTCGGCAATGATAATGGCGTTATAGTGACAGTCAAAGTAATTAGTTAGATTAATCGTTACTGAAAAAAGTAACAGTGTTAGTAACGCCGTTCATTTCAATGTTGTTATTCCCACCACTGTGCATTCTTGACAAAGCCCTTCTGTATGGCTACAATACTTTCCTTGGCCGGCCATACAGTCACAAACTACTTAGATAATTTTGCCATCTTCTCTCTTTCTGGTTTCTGATCTACAATATAGATGCATGGTATTTTATTTACAATTAGAGTTGTGTGATTTTTGACCACCGTCTTTCAGCAGATTTGGCACAAAATGTCTTGTTTTTCCTAAAATAAGAACACATTCCTGAATTATATTGTAGTACTATAAGTAGTTATCTTTGCAGAGGACATTCGTAATTGCTGCCTTTACAAATCGCTTTTGCAATTTTAATTTGTTTTCATTTTATGTTGTTTTATTTTCTTTTAATTCTAGGTTCCATACTATTTTTCCCCATTGTATTTTGTCAGGCAGGCTTTGCATTTTGAACATAGAAGAATCCCATTTGTTTAGCCTGTCCATGGATCTATTGCATTCTGCCTTTATGACGCACAAATGGTCATGTCCAGGTATGACCACTTGGTGGCGATAGAGCGCAGCGGCCGGGCTTCAGATGGGAACTACTACAACATGAGAGGAATCAACATCAAACATCTGGTGGACCCTATCGACGACCTGTTTGTCGCAGCCAATCAGATCCCTGGGATTTTAACCACTGGTGAGTCACATGCCTCCGACAGAAGTCCCATTTAAAGTTCAAATGTGGTCCCATGAAGTTAACACACATCACAGAAAACTTTAGGCAAGGAAAGGCATTGCAAGTTTATTTCTTTGTACTATCCCAAAAGGCATTGAAATCTGGAATAATCACAGTACATTAAAATGAATGAAGATATACGATCTTTTAGTGGTAGGCAGAGTACAAAGAATTGTTTTGAACCTGGATTTGACCATTGTCAGAGTGGAAGCCTGTCTCACATTTTCAGTAAGATTCTTCTAGATTTTCGCTGCATAATTCTGAAATCTGAATGTACAAGAATGTATTTGCCATTTGCAGTCAAACCACATTGGAAAAAACCGGCAAGGCTACCCCAGTGTGCACCAGGGTAGCACACACCAGAGCTCTTGCCACGCCCAGATGTTGTTGTGGCCCAGATGTGGCCCACAACATACGTGTTGATTTGGCCCATACAGTGGGTACCCTGGGGCCACAGGCAACAAAGTCCTTGGGGGCCCCGATACCGACCACATAACCACATAATATTACAGTAGGTATAAATATAGATTTGATAATAATATAAAATGCAATATCTATTACTTGTTTACATTAATATAAATTAAATGTAGAAAAAAATCTTATTTTTAACAATAAATTGATAGGCCTGGGGCCTGCCTGGCATACTGTACAGTCTACCATAGAAAATTGAGAATAATTCAGTGACACAAATCAATGAGAGATAATTTAGTATGTCTTTTTATTAGCTTGTTCACTACACTCATGTTATAATTAATTACAAAAACTACCTATCAAAGTGTATTACCGTTTTTTTCAGTCGCTTTGATGCATTTCTCACATCATACTTAAAGTTCTCAATACTATTTGTTCAACCTCCACAACATTGGATCATTGGTGCACCGCATCGTAGCGGTTTCTCATTCCTATGAATACATTTCAAATGATTTTGTTAATGTAACAGTTACTTTCATACAATTCTCTGCGGTTTTTAAACATTATCATTTGCTTCTGTCCAGTCAATCAAAATGAAACATACTTATCACTTCTGAATAATCTTTCCCTATAAAACCAATAGTCCTCATTTCATCGCTTTGGTCATCACATATAAAATTGTTGAACTAGTTCTCAAAACCATAGTTGTCAAGCTAATTTCATACATTCCTTTATCTTTTTTTCCTGTAAATCTTTCCTAAATTGAACAATTTATCTCAGGTGAATTTCAGCTTCACTCATGAGGAGGTGTGTGTTTTATTGTTTACATTTGTCACAGTTCTACCATAATGCTATATCTTGTATGTTTGTTCTATGTATATACATGTATGTGACTGTATATTTGTTGCACATTGCTGTAGAATTGCAAAGAGCAAATGCAGTAAATATGTGAAATAAATGCAGTACACATACACACATACATAGAGTACATACATACATACACACATACAGTACATACATATACACACATACATACAGTAGGTCGTATATAGTGTGCTCATAGTCGTGCTCAAGTGTCACCGAGATCTGACTTTTTTACATTGAAAACACAGAGAGAGTAAACTTTCACAATGAAAACATGACTAAACCATTTTACTGTGTTGTTCATACTCAAAGTTGTCAGGACTTATTATTTTGACGACACAGTTTCATTGACATGAAGACCTGCTTTTGAGGAATTAACTTTTCATTTTGAGAAGATGATGCACTTTTACAGATTATCCACGAGGTTTTGCAGTTTGCACTAATTGTTCTGAGAAATGCACTCTGTTTTGCAAATGTGAAGAATGATGTGAAAAATGCGACTGAGAAAAACTGTAATCCTACAAAATCTAATCTTTCATTTGGCCCTCAGTGTTTATATACAGTGGGGAAAAAAAGTGTTTAGTCAGCCACCGATTGTGCAATTTCTCCCACTTAAAATAATGACAGAGGTCTGTAATTTTCATCGTAGGTACACTTCAACTGTGAGAGACAGAATGTGAAAAAAATCCAGGAATTCCAAATGTAGAATTTTTAAAGAATTTATTTGTAAATTATGGTGAAAAATAAGTAATTGGTCACTTCACACAAGGAAGATCTCTGGCTCTCACAGACCTGTAACTTCTTCTTTAAGAAGCTCGTCTGTCCTCCACTAGTAACCTGTATTAATGGCAAAGATGCACACAAATCTCTGACCCGCAAGTCCAAGTCAAGTCCAAGTCTCTGGACCCGCAAGTCCAAGTCAAATCCAAGTCTATGCCCTGGAGTCCAAGTCAAGTCCAAGTCCTCGGACCCGCAAGTCCAAGTCAAGTCCAATTCCATGCCCTGGAGTCCAAGTCAAGTCCAAGTCAAGTCCAAGTCCCTGGACCCGCATGTCCAAGTCTCATTTCCTACGCATTAAAATTATGGCCAATACCATTTAAAATGGACTAAAATATATGAATTAATTGTATTGCACTGCTACAAAAATGTTTTATTTATACGGTATGCAGAAGCACGTACTGTAGAGGATGTATGCAGTTTCAACAATTAAAATAAAGTGCAATAGTCTACGTTACAGAGTTACAAACATGTCACTACAGTGAGGGCACAGACCAAAACTATTGTTTGTTACAGGATGACAATGGGACATTTAAAAAATGTCTGAAATACATAATGTCAGCCAATGGCTGTCATTAAATCTGTTTGTTTGTTCACAGCATTTTACTGTTGGCACAACCAACATGAGCTGTTAATGCGAGGGAAAATTTACGTACCCCAGCTTTAATTTTATGAGTTTAGGAGGAGACACGGGGAGACATGGAAACGTCAGGAGGCTCTATCATCCAGCTCTTTGTATTGGAGAGGTGTATAAAGACACGCACACAACAAGAAAAGAATGGTCCTATGTGCGCGTGTATGGTCCTGGAAACATTATGACCGGCTGCTCGCTGCCGTTGACAGAGTGGTTCACAGCTCAGACACAACTGATGCACAAAGTGATCAACGAATGCGTGCATTCTCGCACAGTCAAGACCCGCGTACGCCGCCAAAAAGCGCGCACAGCCGAGGAGTGTGCACGGCCAAAGAGAGCGCACCGCCATAGAGGGCGCACAGCCAGCGTGCACAAGAGAGCGCGCACAGCCAAAGAGCAAACACAGCCAAAGAGCATGCTCCCTTACCAGCCTGTGAAACGGTTGGATCTGGAGCGTTAGTACTCGCAAGTCCGAAAATAACGAGTCCGAGTCAAGTCCGAGTCTTTAGGGGACGAGTCCGAGTCAAGTCCAGAGTCTTTAGGGGACGAGTCCGATTCGGGTCGCAAGTCTCTAAAAATAGCGACTTAAGTCAGAGTCTGACTCACGAGTCCCCATCTCTGATTAATGGCACCTGTTTGTACTCGTAATCTGTATAAAAGACACCTGTCCACAGTCTCAAACAGTCAGACTCCAAACTCCACTATGGCCAAGACCAAAGAGCTGTCAAAGGACACCAGGAAAAGAATTGTAGACCTGCACCAGACTGGGAAGAGTGAATCTACAATAGGCAAGCAGCTTGTTGTGAACAAATCAACTGTGGGAGCAATTATCAAAAAATGGAAGACATACAAGACTGATCCACGCAAGATCTCATCCCGTGGGGTCAAAATGAACGGTGATCAAAAATCCCAGAACCACACGGGGGGACCTGGTGAATGACCTGCAGAGAGCTGGGACCAAAGTACCAAAGGTTACCATAAGTAAAGCCTAGTGTATACTTGCGCGGTGCTGCGTACGTTAGCGGTTGCGGTGGACCTACGCAAGCACAATTTAATTTATACTCCTTGCGGAGTTTTGAGGAGAATGTTGTAATCCCACAACCAACCACATGATGGCGATCTCACAGGAGTTGCTTGAGATACCAAAGCGGTCTCATTTACGCTGCTATTTTCTCCTCTTCAGAACAAAAACATGAACAAACCGAGCTGTTTGAGATCATTACATGTGTTTCTACTGTAGGTTTATGTGATAGTTCTATGGACTCATTATTTCTTAACTCATTTAACTGTGATGTTGTGAATAAAGACACAGTTCTTGTTGGAAACATAGGGCGAACGGCAAAACAATAAGTGGTAAATATCTGAGGCAAACATGAACAATTTATAAGTGCAGGAGGAATGGAACAGACGCGATAAGCTACGAGTGCAGATTCAAACAAAGACAGGAACAGTGCAAAAGAAACGACTGCACAGTTTATAAGTTATATATATGTTAGATATGCAACAGAACTCTGGTCCACAGTCTCCGCGTATATCAGGCTCTGCCATGAGCCCAAGCTACTTTTCCTTTGGTTCCTTCGAAGCGTGAAACAGTCTGCTCCATAGTGCCTCGTCCATGTTCCCTGCAGCCGCTCCGTGCTTCCAAAACACACACACGGACCAATCACAGCGTAGCTTCCTTCCGGCGACCCTTACCCGTAGTTAGAAAATGTCTATGCTGCGCGGCAGGCAACGTAGGGGCCTTGCGGTGACCAACGCGTTGCGCAAGTGACGGTACGTCACCTCCGTAAGCTCCGCGCCGCACGAGTATACACTGGGCTTAACACACTACGACGACAGGGAAACAAATCCTGCAGTGCCAGACGTGTCCCCCTGCTGAAGCCAGTGCATGTCCAGGCCCGTCTGAAGTTTGCCAGAGAGCACATGGATGATACAGCAGAGGATTGGGAGAATGTCATGTGGTCAGATGAAACCAAACTAGAACTGTTTGGTATAAACTCAACTCGTCGTGTTTGAAGAAAGAGTTGCATCCTAAGAACACCATACCTACTGTGAAGCATGGGGGTGGAAACGTCATGCTTTGGGGCTGTTTTTCTGCTAAGTGGACAGAACGACTGGTCCGTGTTAAGGAAAGAATGAATGGGGCCATGTATCGTGAGATGCTTTATATCAAGGGGTTTTCCATAAATACATTTAAATTGAAATTATGAAATGTTCAAATGTTTATGGGGGCGGAGTATATTCAATGAACATTTGAACCACAGTTGGGTTAGGGGCAGACCTGGGCCTGGTAGATTCACATATGCATGTGGCAAAGACATATCACAGTTATTTCACAGGATTCTTATGTTTCACACACATCACAAATGAAATAGACATAACATTTACAGTACGAATATTGTCATTGTGTTAATGGAATTAGTCCATGTTTCTTATCCAGAACATTATATCCTTGATGATGTAGAGAGAGATAGTCCAGAGAGGGGTGTGGCCGAGTCCCGGGGCCAAACCAGCTGGGGCAAGTCTCTTGGCTCAGACCAGTGGGCAGCTTTGGTACAATCAGCATCGGCTCAGCAGGAGGCCGTCACCAGACGGGTTGAGATAATGCCCATTCTTAGAATTCCACATAGACTCCCGTGCACACGACCACCTACAATATTTACCTCCACCATGTTTTTTTTACTTGTTTTCATAGGCTTAGAATTTAACTTATTAATGTTCATGAGAGCAGAGTACTATCCATGTCAATGTGCCATCTTGAAATACATTGGTTGATAAGGGACAAAAAGGATGCAAGAATTGCGTTTTTGTTTCACAGGTGCTACTGATATCGTTGCTTTCACCGTGCCCTCAAAAGTTTGAAGAAGGAACCATGGAGGACCACAGCTATATAAAAGAACCATGAAGGACTACAGTTATGTAAAAGAACCATAGAGGACCACTGTTACGTAAAATAACCATGTAGGACCAGTTATCTTCTGACCGCAGTTATTTAAAACAATGACCCGGACAGCAATCTTTTAGAATAATAATTATGCAAAAGTCCAGCGGCGTAGCAGCAAAGAGTCAACATCGCAAACCATACGCACAGAAAGGCGTATGGTTTGTGAGGTTAAAACAACAGGAGGCACATTGTGTAGTTTGTACACAACAGACTCACACGTAAACAATATGTAACTTTCTTCACACTGACAGTGATTGTCTTCACACCAACAGTAATGAGAACAAGTCCGAATCTGTAAGGGTCTCGGGATGTTCTGACTTGATCCGAGCGCAGTCCAACTACTATGTCACAAGTTTCAATTAAACTTATTCAGGCACAAGCCTCAAATATGCAAAACACGCAGAATCCCCACCAAACAATCACCAGAATACTTTATCAGCAGCGTGATTGAATGTTCTGTTTTCATACCTGGTGATGCAGATGCAGCACTGTGGCTAACGCTAATAATATGAGCTTTTAGCCTTTAGCTAAAAGCTTGTAGCCATGAAAATAAATGCCACTTTAGTAAATACATCTACTGTTTATCAATTGAAGCTAAAACCATTCAAGAAACCATTTTATTGAAGGATTTTGTGCACACCTTGTCTTGTTTTTCTTTAGGGATTGGCGATGGTGGGAACGAGCTGGGAATGGGAAAACTTAAGGAGAAAGTGATCAGTTACATGCCCAAAGGAGATATGATCGCCTGTGACGTCCCTGCAGACTTTGCTATCACATGTGGTATGGGACAACAAACATTCCAGAGACATTCCAGAAGTATTTAATGTGTGGGCCAACAAATTGTACATCTCATTGACTGACTGGCTCATGACGCTAAAAAGTTGCCGTTTAATGAGTTTACGTTCAATGCCAAACAAAATACTCTCAAGAATGAACACAAATAACATGAGTATTGCTGTTGTTCTTATCAGGAGTGTCTAACTGGGGCGGCTACGCTGTGGCCTGTGGCTTGTACTTGCTGCAGACCTGCTCATCACATCAGCGATACTTAAATAAGGGCCGGACGCCAACTGAGACCCAGGAGAAGACCCAGACTTGGAACACTGGACTGCCCTCAGTGCACAAGGTAAACACCACATCATAAAAGTCAACAGCACGTGACTAAGTGGCTTGTGTTCATGCCTTACAGCAAGAAGGTTGTTGGTTCATTCCGTGTCATCCCAGGCCTTCATGAGTTGATTCTGCATGTTTCTCAATTGAATTCAATTCACTTTATTTTTGTATAGCCCTAAATCACAACAGCAGTCATCTCAGAAGACTTAACAGAACCGTTGAAATCATCAACACAGATCTGATAATCAAAAGTTAATACACAAAAAGACACATTTTTTGGTCCATAGGGAGAGACCAATGTCCATAAATGTTGATAAATGTTGATCCATACATGTTGTAGAATGTAGAGTGTCCATTCTAGGACATGTGTCTCAACGAGTCTGAGTGGGTTTCCTCCCAGGTCTCCAGTTTCCCCCTCTCAAAACATGCAACATAGGTCAAATCCTTCAGCAGAGGTCGTCATGACAAGGACATTTTATCCGATAACTAAAATTATTGCAGTTTCCGGTATTACTACCTTTTTTAAATTACCGTTATTCATTTCACAAGACGATGTAATGTGTAACTAATTTCTCGCTCTCAAAACAGCTTGGTTCTGCCACTAGTTTTTCACATAGTGTATATGTTTTTTAAGACTCTTTTCATGCATGTATTTTAGGCTGCGGTCACATGCGCAACCTAAAGCACGGTTAAAGTGGGCCTAGGCCCAGATCACGATTAGATCCGGGCTTTTGGTGCGACAACTGGGCTTGGGCACAGTTGCTGCAATCCTGCTTAGGCATGGTTTAGAGAGGTGGGCCTGAGCACGCTTCTAAAGCCCAGATGATGAGGTCAATGAGGCGGGTGGTGGGGAGTGGGGGATGAGGTGGTGTGGGGACATGATATTGTGCGTCATATTACGTCTTCCTGCTGTGCTTGCTTTAACGCACCTGCTGTGACGTGCCTTTTTACACACGTCTCTCCCTGCAGTCTCATACCTTTGCATTCTCTATTGGTTGTGTTACCCAAACAGTATCCTGTTTGTGAACTTCAGCTCTGCCATCCCTGCTCCAGGGACAGGCTCCCCCTGCTCAATGTGGAAGCATGTGGAAGCAGCATGTGCATCTGGGGAAGAATGTCTCAGACTCTCAGATTATAAATACAGGAGCTCCACAGGGCTGTGTTCTTTCTCCCCTGCTCTTCTCCCTGTACACCAACCACTGCACCCCCAGCCACGAGTCCTCATCAAGTTCACGGATTACAACTACCTCATTGGACATCTCAGACATAGATGAGTTCGCCTACAGGAGGCAGGTGGACCGGCTGGTGTCCTGTTGCAGTGGTAACAACCTGAAGCTGAACGCCCAGAAGACAGTGGAGATGATTGTGGACTTCAGGAAGAGCACTCCCTCCCTGATGGATCACCTCTGTGGAGTACTTTCGTTACCTGCGCACCACCATCACCCAGCACCTCAAATGGGAGCTCATCATCAGCTCCCTCAGCCAAAGAAGGCCAAGCAGAGGATGTACTTCCTGCGGCAGCTCAGGAAAGCCAAGCTGCCTGCACAGATGTTGGAGAGTGTTGTAGTGTGGTGCTATTGCAATTGCTATTGCTATTGCTTCCGACGCTCAAGAATCAGACTTTATTTTATTGCCAACACCAACATACACTTGTATCCTACCTGGCTCCAGTCGCTCTACTCGTACGCCACACTTTGCGCTTACGTTCTTTACTCTAAGGGGCGCTCACGTGTCTGCTAGATAGATAGACTTTATTGATCTCACACTGGAGAAATGTATATGTCACATTTGGCTGATAGAATCATTCAGACTGTGCAAAAGACATAAGTGTGCAAACATGTATAAGGTTAGAAATATAGTCTGTGCAGGATATTATTATGTACAATAAAAAAGTGGCAATAAAATAATGAGTGGCAATCGCACTGCACATTTTCAGTCCTAGTGCATTAGTGACTTAAAGTGACTTAATGTACAGTCTGACAGTGGTGTGCACTGCATGAAAAGTTAGATTTTTGTCACCCTAAACGGCAGGAAATCACGCTCTTTTTCGGGTATCTCAGAAAGTTTTCAAAGTTTTCAGTTAGGGTGCCCTGTCCTCCAAACTGCCGCATCCGTACCATGCTAATGTCCCTTCTTTGCATATGAATGCAGTGAAACACTGCGGCCGGCCGAGCGCTAATGGCCCTAATTAGCATATGAATGCAGCGGCTGGCCAGGCTGCTTCAGAACACTATTCAGCATTGGCGGATACCACTACTTTCAAACTCGTGATTGGCTGAAAAATCACACGTGGCCAGCCCACGTGGGATTACTCCCCATTGGATGAAGTTTACTCCCCATTGGATGAAATCACTACTTTTAAATAAGTATAATCTCTCGTGATTGGCTGGCAGATCTGTCACTATTGGTCACCCTGCCTCATAATTAATGTAATAATATTTATATAAATATATATTCATATCATTATTTATAGAGGAAATGAAAAATGTCCAGGAATATGTTCATACAAAGAAAGCTTTATTAAAACACACACACAGCTTTATGCCCACACATAGGTAAAATTACAACTCTGAACTGTCCAATAGCCTCCTCTGGGTTGTAATTTGGCAGGGTTTCTAGATAGACGCTTAATGTGCGTGGCTCTGTACTTCCGCGCCGCCTCTAACCGGGACTGCAGCTTGACACAGAGTTCAGAAAACTCCGGCTTTCGAAAAGACGGCGACTGCACAATCCACCGTCCACAACGCCTTCTTCATTGGACATTAGGTCTACCGTGGCGGACTTCCAGAGTTCCACTTTTTCACTTTCTAGCACACTCAGTCTCGATTCCAGCAGCTGAAAGAATCAGTAAATATTATTAGCCAAATCAAATCCTTTTTCCCATCTAAACATTGCCAGGATCAAAAAAATTGTGTCTAAAGCAGACCTGGAGATTCTTATCCATGCATTTGTCTCCAGTAGGTTAGACTACTGCCACAACAGCCGCAGTACATTCAAAATGCAGCAGCTCAAGTCCTGACCAGAACCAGGAAGTACGATGGCAAGGCAAGTTTATTTGTCTAGCACAATTCATACACAAGGCAACTCGAAGTGCTGAGCAAAATAAGAAAGCATTGAAATAAAATAATCACAGTACATTAACAAAGATAAATATAAAATACCTCAGTTGTAGCACAGCTAAACCAAACTGTTTTAAACAGTCAGAGAGGAGGCCTGTCTCACTTTAGCTGTGCTACAACTGAGGGATTTTATATTTATCTTTGTTTATGTACTGTGATTATTTATATTAATGCTTTCTTTTGTTCAGCACATTGAGTTTCCTTGTGTATGAATTGTGCTAAACAAATAAACCTCCCTTGCCTTACTGTGCGATGCAGTTTAGTCTTACCCTCTTTCTTCTCGCTCGACTCTGAGCTGAACTCTTCGCCACATCCGCCCTCAATGAGTTTTCTGGCTTGGCATTTTGATGGCTCCTGCGAACCGTCTCATAATAAGTCTTACAGGCCGCTAGAAAACAACCAAAAGAGTGGTATGAATAAAAATCCAACGCAAGTCACAGTAACGTCAAACAAGGAAGGAGAAACAGTAAAACACTTACACACAATGTCGTCTTTATCAACATCGTGAAAATGTGGACTTATTGTTCACATTGTATTGCAGATATTGTGTTAAGCAAATAGCAGGTCACCATCTCATTACGAGGCTAGATTAGTCTGAAAACAAAGTGTACAGTTAGGATTGGTATCTATACATATCCATTACGACACAAAACGTGTGTAGATAAACCAAATTCAATTTCCATGGATACAATACTTACATAACCTTTTTTGAGAAAATGGATCCTTCAATGAAGAAAAAAGTGTGATAATTGAGCATAGCTTTCTTTTTGTTTTCGGGAAGGCATTTGTCTAAGGAAAGAAAAACACCCATGGTCAAGGGACTTCATGGTTACATAAAAAGGCTAAATTAATAGTATCTACAAGTACATATTTTCACGGGGACCTAACCAAGAGATAATCTACAGGTGAACATCTACCTAGGTCATTTATAAAAGAGATAAGTACTATTTATCTTACAATGGGGAATCAATAACAGTGCTGAGAGAAACAGAATTGTTACGTGATTATTGTGAAAGTTCTTTCAAGTGATTTTCATTTTATTTTGAGTAAATATCCTTCCACTTGTAAGAAGGGACTTTTGAGTAATAACTGAGGGATACAACATACCCATGTGTTTCACTCATGTCACTGACGAGAAGGTCGACAAGTTGTCTTCGAGAGCGGTGACTTAGTGATCTCAAAGAATTATAATCTTTAAGGATCTCTCGGTCACCAGGGTTTTCCTGCAGTTCCTGCAGTTTTACTACAAACACGTGAAAAATGTAAAATGACAATCTACAATTGTACCAAAAATCTTATGATACAAAATGCAGCAGGACCTCTTTTGCTGTGTCCTTCTCACACTCCTTGTAACTGCCACAGAGGATTCTTTCTCCTTTAGGAGGAGACTATGGGTTGAGGTCAATTGAAAGTGATGGTGTCCATTTCAGACAAAAGTGACAAATGAGATGAAAAAGTACAATAATAAAAGTAAAAGTCTTAGCGTTCGATTGTAACATTTTCAGCTGAACTGGTGAAAAAGGCTTTGTTGAGGCAGGGGTAAGAGGTACCTGACCAAGCACATTTTCTCCTGTTTGGCTTGACCCAAATCTAATGCTGCATTCAGACCGGATCATGCGAGTCAGTCAATGGCAACGCGCGTTCGAGCGTCAAAACGCTTGGACCCAGCTCAGAGCAGCTTAAGCCCAGTGTAGTCACGCGGCGCTTACGATAGTGACGTGACGTCACTTGCGCAACACATGGATCACCGCAAGGCCCTTATGTGCGTAGCCTGCCGCACATCCTCAAAAGTTTCTAACTACGCGGCCGCCGCTTCAAGGAAGCTCCGCTGTGATTAGTCCGTGTGTGAAATAAATAAAAAACTGAAAAGTGGGGCGTGCAATATTATTCGGCCCCTTTACTTTCAGTGCAGCAAACTCAGTCCAGAAGTTCAGTGAGGATCTTTGAATGATCCAATGTTGTCCTAAATGACTGATGATGATAAATAGAATGTACCTGTGTGTAATCAAGTCTCCGTATAAATGCACCTGCTCTTTGATAGTCTCAGGGTTCTGTTTAAAGCGCAGAGAGAACCATGAAGACAAAGGAACACACCAGGCAGGTCCGAGTACTTTTTCTCCGCCTTCAGCCATGAATCATTTCCAGCATGAAGTTTAATTCCACAGAGAAAAAAACGCATGCCGGAAAGGAGATTATAACTAAACAAACGAATCAAACTGCTCATTTACAAATATTTTCATCATTTGTATTTCAGGAGGAGGCTTTTCTGTCCACGCTGGTGCGCTTCGGCGTGAGGAGTGGGAAAACTGGAAATCTGGGGATGGAGGTGGACGGGCTGATGTTTCACCCCACACATTCACACCTGATTACAAGACTTCTGCAGGCCACTCACTCCAATTGATCCCATTTAGAGGACCTGAAAAAAAATGTGGTGGCCTATGTAGGAATAGTTTGGTTTGGGAGGCATTTTTAATAATGCATTGGTTTTATGTTGGGGAGACACCTGACATACACAGTGGTGATAAACAACTACTGTAGCTAAACCCATATGGAAAAGTTGCACATAAAACATATAAAAATGTCACATTTTATGACTTTTGTATAATGTTTGTATGATTATCTCCTGAAAGTGGCATCTTTTGCACATACAGTCTCCTTTGGCTCAATAAAACACTGTCTACAGCCAAACCCTAGACATACAGTATATGATACAGGGGACACAGACGGAGAAAATAGAGAAAATCGATTTATTTACCAATTGATTGATTGTCATTTTACATACATACATACATCATGAATTTTGACTTTACATTTTTGCAACATAAACAAACAGGAACAGAAGGAAGACAACATCTTTTAAATCCTGTCCCTCATGTTACTGGTTGCAAAGACATTTTAAAATTTTCACCCCATACATTGTCCCTCACCCACCCCCAAACATCAAGTGTATCTGTCTGCGGCCTGCAGTACGGAGGCGTGTCATGTAGTAGGCGTGTCGTGTAGTGACGTCACTACACGACACGCCTACTACACGACACGCCCACTCCACGTTTCTTAAAGGGGTATGAGCAAGGATCTATTATAATACGGGTATGAGTAGTAGTAAGTACCTACTATCTATGCCCAATAATGAATTTTATGGCGCATGTCATTGTCATCATTATTTATTGGGGGAAAGTGGACGAATTTTGTAAATATCAAAGTAGTAAATTTGCCTACAAAAGCTGCCATTACTTCAGACTACTTCAGACAATCAATAGGGATTTGAAGCGGCTCCGGACAAAAGCTAAGTTAAGAGTCAAATAATGTCAGTGCTTATGTCTAATGTGTACATTCATTTATAAAAGGGGCCTATGGTTGGTGGCTCAAATCCTGGCTGCCCTTCATCCATGTGCATTTATTCATTAATACACTGTAACTTGTGTGACGGACTAAAAATAAATAAAACACGTTGTTGGTTGTCACTTACTGTTTGCGTACGGTCTGCCATGTCTTCTCTTCGAGTTTTCAACGGGTTTAAAATTTGTGTAGTAGGCGTGTCGTGTAGTGACGTCACCACACGACACGCCTACTACACGACACGCCTCCGTACTGCAAGCCGCAGACAGACCCTTCTCCCAAACATCACCAATCCGTGTATCATTCATTCTTTTGATTTTCTAAATAAAACCACCATTGAAAAAACGAATAACGAGGGATGTTTTTGATTCTCAATATTTGAATTTAATGCAAAATTGAAATATCGGTTTGTTTTTGGTTTTCTGTGGATCCAATTAAAACGAAAATGCAGTAAACCAATAATGATCGTCTAAATTACTTTTTGCGAATTCCATTTGAAACACAAGAATCCCCCGGAAGTGATTCGCAAGTGCGCACCCCGCAGGTAAACAGTGGAGTAGCGGTGGAGATGAACTAAATGATGGGTGCGTTGGAAGACTTTGCAGATACAGCGATAGAATGGTTCTAAAACATTAAAACATATGCAGAAATATCAACCACGTTACACCGACTAGGTTTGTCCAAATGTCAAGTCATCAGCTGAGTCATGTCCCTTCTTTTGGATACAGTGGTTAATCACGAAAGCAAACTTTTTGAAGTGGCGTTATTTCATCGTATAGGGCTCACAGAAAGGTATTCTGAGTAAATGTATTCATTAAACATGGATCATGTTCCTGCCCAGTACATACATACATATATATTTTTTTTTACATATCAGCCGCCTTAAAACTATTGCTGCTCCATCTCTTTTTCCTGGAATAATGTTATTGCAACATTCAAGAGGGATTCTGTCTCCCGAGGCTCAGGAATCACAGCTTGTTGTGTTTTTGTTTTGGCAAATTATGAAGGCCAAAGACTACATTCATCATGTATGTAAATCTTCTGTGTGTCTGTTCCAGTGTAAATATTTTTGATTAGTTTGTTCCCAAATTAAAACACACTTGGACACAATTCTGTACATTTTTTTTCTAAATTGTGTTGAATCGCAATGGAAAACCCGTTAAAACAAATACTAAACTATTAGTGGATTATGTATCAATAGATTTATGAATTAGGAAATGACATTCTTAACTAAACAAGACTGTAAAATGACAAGTTGTGTATTTGAATGTACCTTTACAGAACAGCTTACACCTCAGACTTCCTTTCAGCAGCAACATGGGTCCAATTTTATTTAGACTTTACTAAGGACTTACATGCAAGCACAGGATCCAGAGCTAAGAATGAAAGAACAATACAAAAAAAAAAGCTGTGTTAAAAAGACACATAATCACATATTTACAGCAAGTCACACATACAAAGAAGCCAGTGACCCCAAAGTTTAGAAGTGAACCTGACTGAGCTAATGTAAGGGCAAACCAGGGACTGTACAATACTATTAGGTACCATCATGACTCTACACATGACTGATAGTAGCAGTGACGTAGGAAAGGAGCGCACCCTGCACTCAGCAAACATCTGACTGGACGACTGTGTCTGGGATCTTCAGCAGCATCCTCATTGAGTCATAGGAAACTGTTAACCTCTGCAGACTGACTGCTTGTAGCTCCGCCACAGTTGGGCTGTGAATAAAGGAGCCCAAAAAGACTGGAACAAGGAGGTTTTTACATTCACAGAACACATGTTAGACTTCCTAACCAGCATGTTAGATTGACTATACAGTTTACATCTCTATTTGTGAGGTCACTGCGTGTGTAATGCCCATTAAGACCAGGACAACTGGATTTAAGAACAGTTTTTACACTTTCAAATGTGACAGAACATAATGTACACTGATGGGTACGTGCTTTTTCATGCAATGATTCTAATTTTGTAACATAAATTTACAATGATAAACACGAGTTGAAAGTTTAAAATGTAAAGGAACAAAAAGGAGATTTGTAGATCAGTTATTATTAATTTTATTGCATTGACATAAACACATCCATCTTTGCAGATCACTGGTACAGGCCAAGGCTGGGAGTAGTGTGAAGTCTGAAACCTTTACCTGCTGCACACCCAGTGAGATCTAAAACAGAAAAGTGGGTTTAGAACAGACATATAATTATTACTTGTTATACAGTGCCTTGCAAAAGTATTCGGCCCCAACATTTCAACATTTCGCCACATTTCAGGCTTCAAACATAAAGATATAACATTTTAATTTTTTGTCATGAATCAACAACAAGTGGGACACAATCGTGAAGTGGAACGGAATTTATTGGATAATTTAAACTTTTTTAACAAATAAAAAACTGAAAAGTGGGGCGTGCAATATTATTCGGCCCCTTTACTTTCAGTGCAGCAAACTCAGTCCAGAAGTTCAGTGAGGATCTTTGAATGATCCAATGTTGTCCTAAATGACTGATGATGATAAATAGAATGCACCTGTGTGTAATCAAGTCTCCGTATAAATGCACCTGCTCTTTGATAGTCTCAGGGTTCTGTTTAAAGCGCAGAGAGAACCATGAAGACAAAGGAACACACAAGGCAGGTCCGAGATACTGTTGTGGAGAAGTTTAAAGCTGAATTTGGATACAAAAAGATTTCCCAAGCTTTAAACATCTCAAGGAGCACTGTGCAAGCAATTATATTGAAATGGAAGGAGTATCAGACCACTGCAAATCTACCAAGACCCGGCCGTCCCTCCAAACTTTCATCTCAAACAAGGAGAAGACTGATCAGAGATGCAGCCAAGAGGCCCATGATCACTCTGGATGAACTGCAGATAACTACAGCTGAGGTGGGAGAGTCTGTCCATAGGACAACAATCAGTCGTGCACTCCACAAATCTGGCCTTTATGGAAGAGTGGCAAGAAGAAAGCTATTTCTCAAAGATATCCATAAAAAGTCTGGTTTAAAGTTTGCCACAAGCCACCTGGGAGACACACCAAACATGTGGAAGAAGGTGCTCTGGTCAGATGAAACCAAAATCGAACTTTTTGGCCACAATGCAAAACGATATGTTTGGCGTAAAAGCAACACAGCTCATCACCCTGAACACACCATCCCTACTGTCAAACATGGTGGTGGCAGCATCATGCTTTGGGCCTGCTTTTCTTCAGCAGGGACAGGGAAGATGGCTAAAATTGATGCCAAATACAGGACCATTCTGGAAGAAAACCTGTTGGAGTCTGCAAAAGACCTGAGACTGGGACGGAGATTTATCTTCCAACAGGACAATGATCCAAAACATAAAGCCAAATCTACAATGGAATGGTTCACAAATAGACGTATCCAGGTGTTAGAATGACCAAGTCAAAGTCCAGACCTGAATCCAATCGAGAATCTGTGGAAAGAGCTGAAGACTGCTGTTCACAAACTCCATCCAACCTCACTGAGCTCCAGCTGTTTTGCAAGGAAGAATGGGCAAGCGACTTGCAGCTATAATTGCAGCAAAAGGTGGCGCTACAAAGTATTAGCGCAAGGGGGCCGAATAATATTGCACGCCCCACTTTTCAGTTTTTTATTTGTTAAAAAAGTTTAAATTATCCAATAAATTTCGTTCCACTTCACGATTGTGTCCCACTTGTTGTTGATTCTTGACAAAAAATATTTTTTTTTATATCTTTATGTTTGAAGCCTGAAATGTGGCGAAATGTTGAAAGGTTCAAGGGGGCCGAATACTTTCGCAAGGCACTGTATCTGTCGCACTGTCCAGAGCAAAAAGGATGGCACCGACGTGGGAACCTCTCCAAGACCAGCCACACAGGTACAATGTGCAGACAGAACCATAGACCAGGAGTCCATCTCTGGTGAAGTCCACTGGTCTCGCTGCATTTCGTACGGATCCATATCTCGTATCACTCGCAATCTCTCCAAATATCTTGCCTTAGAAATGACGTCCAGTGTATCAATATACTTCACGCGGTCAGCGTCGGCCGATTTCGTGGCTTTAGACGACATGGTGCCAAATGATCTGTGACAAATGATCCGTGCTGTAAATGCTTGACTCCCAAAATGGAGGCCGCGCAAAGCATCATGGGTAATAAGCACGTGATGGAAAACCATGTATACGGATGTTTAAAACAGATATTTGTTATTCAGTGATGGACAATACAAGTCAGGGGCTTTTATTTATGAGCCCTTGGTACTTGTTATGACAGTCATTCTGATTCTGAGGACTCTGACTCGGTTCTGATGAGGAGAATTCTGTAAGAAATGGACATTTGTGGACATTAGGACCGTTTCCACGGGCTGGAGTCATGGCATGGTCCGACCGGGTCCGACCCGTCTCGACCCGGTTTGAGCTCGATGGTGCCACCCGAATGAGTGTAAATAGCTTAAGTGTTAGCGAAGGTAGCGCTAGGGACGAAGGAGTACATCAGGGACATCGTAGTGCAGAGAAAAGTGAAGAAGCTTAAAAGTGACTACCGTGAAATGAAAGATCCCAGCCGCAAAAGTGACAGAACCAAAAAGTCTGGAGGTGTTTGACAACATGGATTAACGCTATTTTTACAGACATCAGCTAACACCAGCTAACACGCTAACACCCGCTAACATGCTAACATCAGCTAACACCAGCTAACACGCTAACATCAGCTAACACGCTAACATCTGCTAACACGCTAACACCCGCTAATATGCTAACATCAGCTAACACCAGCTAACATGCTAACACCAGCTAACACGCTAACACCCGCTAACATGCTAACACCAGCTAACACGCTAACACCCGCTAACATGCTAACACCAGCTAACACCAGCTAACATGCTAACACCAGCTAACACGCTAACACCCGCTAACATGCTAACACCAGCTAACACCCGCTAACATGCTAACACCAGCTAACACGCCAACACCCGCTAACATGCTGACATCAGCTAGCAGGGCACAGTGCTCTCGCCTCTCCTCTTCACCCTCTATACGACGGACTTCTGCTACAACTCTGAGACATGCCACATGCAGAAGTTCTCAAATGACACTGCATCGTGGCATGCGTCAGAGGGGGTGATGAAGGGGAGTATAGAGGCTTGGTTGAGAACTTTGTGGAGTGGAGCCAGCAAAACAAGCTTCTTTTAAACTCAACTTGAGTTTAAAAACAACTTGAGAATTGTTTTGCAGTGCCTTAACTTTTCTTTTAATGTTTTTAATGTATTTATTGTCTCTTTTTTTAACTATTTTGCATCTTTTAATTCTAACCTATGTATGTATCTTTGTATGATTGCGAGCAAGGGACCAGTGCACAACTTCCAGAGGTGTGGACTCGAGTCATGTGACTTGGACTCGAGTCAGACTCGAGTCATGATTTTGATGACTTTAGACTCGACTTGACCAAATATAAAAAGACTTGCAACTCGACTTGGACTTTAACATCAATGACTCTGACTTTCACTTGGACTTGCGCCAATTGACTTGTAAAGACTTGCGTAACCCGGGCCATTTTTACCTTTCTCCGCATCTCTCTTTCTATCTATGCCGTCTCTGAAGAAACAAAGCCTCGCGGTAGTTGTAGCGCTCGCGCGAGAGTTCGAACGTGAGTTCCCCGCAGTTTGCGCAGCAACACTTCCCTAAACAAGCGCACTGCATTCACCGGTGGGTGTGTTGTCTAGGGGAGCTGGAAATGAGCGAGCTGCAGGTATTTATCGCGACCTAACGTCATATTTTGTTCTACAAACCGTAATTGATATGCTTTCACTACAGGCGCCTCATACAATTGAATCGACGCAGTTGTCACACTGTGTGCCGTGTTTTAAAGAGGAACTGGTGAGTCAAACTAGCGCTAGCCTGCGCTGCTCTGTTGGCTCTTTCTTATATTTTTCTGTGTGGGCGCCGAGGCCTATTATTATGAGTATGTTTTTGCTGTGCTCCTCCTGCTAAAGTTTGCATACATTAGATAGTTGTTTTGATTATGTGCACTAAGCTAGATTAATATTTGCACTATTGTTTATGGTGCATTGATATGAGAAGCAGTGCTTTGACTGATTTAATTAATTTATATGAGACATTTTATTATGTAATGATATATTGGTAATTATGAGATATTGCTAATGCTGGTCCAGTTGATGGCGAGCTGCCCCAGGTCCAAAGCCTAGACCCCTCATACTACCCCTATTCTACAGTAGGACATTTGGAACAATAACCACTACGGACATTAAACTGATTATATAGATACAGGTCCTAGCCCAATACTCATATTCATATATGCTGCACTTGCTACTTCCCATTAAAAACCCCAAAGATAAAAAGTATGTTGACACGGACTGCTCTGTGTTTATGTGTGGTCTGTGCATGTGTAACTGAGCCTGCATCTGGCACAACATCCAATTAGATCACGTAGATAGTTTTGATTTACCAGCAGCCAACGACATGGAACAAACTGTTAGTCCATGGGTCAGAGACCAACGAGAATGCACCAGCAAAATGATTCCTAACATTATTTTGTTTGCCTACAAAAGTACGTGGAGACCAACAAGAAACAAATCGCGGTCAAAAAGACTCGAGAGGACTCGAAAGTCAAACCGTAGGACTTGGGACTGACTTGAGATTTGTTGGCCTTTGACTTGGACTCGACTCGGGACTTGCCTGTCTTGACTCGTGACTTGACTCGGGACTTGAGGGCAATGAATTGAGACTGACTTGTGACTTGCTAAACAATGACTTTGTCCCACCTCTGACAACTTCCTTCGGGATCAATAAAGTATATATCTATCTATCTAACACGCTAACACCAGCTAACACGCTAACGCCAGCTAATATGCTAACACCAGCTAACACCAGCTAACATCAGCTAACACCAGCTAACACTTCCTGTGATTTGACCGATCCAGATGCTCTACAGCGACTGGTAGAAAGGAGCTGCGCCTCCGTCCATTCTTGGTCTTTGCTTTTACATCTAGCACTGACCCAGACTATATTTTTAATCTGTAAAACTTGTCTGTGTGTGCTGATGTCCAGACAACTGCAGTTTTTTCACATGTTTTGGTCCTTCTTGCGCCGGATTCCAACATATTTCCTCCAGACGCTGAACGGGCTCAAACCTGGAGTTCTGGAGCAGCGTGACTTTGGGTCACAGAGAGGACAACAGAAACTCCATTTTATTTTTATTATTAAGTGACACATAGACACACAAGAGTGACACATAGACACACAAGAGTGACACATAGACATACAAAAGTGACACATAGACACACAAAAGTGACACATAGACATACAAAAGTGACACATAGACATACAAGAGTGACACACATACAAAAGTGACACATAGACATACAAAAATGACACATATACATACAAAAGTGATACATAGACATACAAAAGTGATACATAGACATACAAAAGTGATACATAGACACACAAAAGTGATACATAGACATACAAAAGTGATACATAGACATACAAAAGTGATACATAGACACACAAAAGTGATACATAGACATACAAAAGTGATACATAGACATACAAAAGTGATACATAGACACACAAAAGTGATACTTAGACATACAAAAGTGACACATAGACATACAAAAGTGACACATAGGCATACAAAAGTGACACATAGACATACAAAAGTGACACATAGACATACAAAAGTGACACATAGACATACAAAAGTGACACATAGACATACAAAAGTGACACATAGACATACAAAAGTGACACATGGACATACAAGAGTGACACATGGACATACAAAAGTGACACATAGACATACAAGAGTGGCACATGGACATACAAAAGTGATACATAGACACACAACAGTGATACATAGACATACAAGAGTGACACACATACAAAAGTGACACATAGACATACAAAAATGACACATATACATACAAAAGTGATACATAGACATACAAAAGTGATACATAGACACACAAAAGTGATACATAGACATACAAAAGTGATACATAGACACACAAAAGTGATACATAGACATACAAAAGTGATACATAGACATACAAAAGTGATACATAGACACACAAAAGTGATACATAGACATACAAAAGTGATACATAGACATACAAAAGTGATACATAGACACACAAAAGTGATACTTAGACATACAAAAGTGACACATAGACATACAAAAGTGACACATAGGCATACAAAAGTGACACATAGACATACAAAAGTGACACATAGACATACAAAAGTGACACATAGACATACAAAAGTGACACATAGACATACAAAAGTGACACATAGACATACAAAAGTGACACATGGACATACAAGAGTGACACATGGACATACAAAAGTGATACATAGACACACAACAGTTATACATAGACATACAAAAGTGACACATGGACATACAAGAGTGGCACATGGACATACAAAAGTGATACATAGACACACAACAGTGATACATAGACATACAAAAGTGACACATAGACATACAAAAGTGATACATAGACACACAACAGTGATACATAGACATACAAAAGTGACACATAGACATACAAAAGTGATACATAGACATACAAAAGTGATACATAGACACACAAAAGAGGATTCTGCAGCCCAAGATGGTGGAGAGTTTGTCCGTGACGGAAATCCAGAAGGTGTGTACCTGTTGACAGTCCCAAGTGGCAGGTATGTATCTGTGTTCCCTGAAGTGCAGTGTGGACATGCAGGTATGTATCTGTGCTCCCTGAAGTGCAGTGTGGACATGCAGGTATGTATCTGTGCTCCCTGAAGTGCAGTGTGGACATGCAGGTATGTACAGTGCCTTGCGAAAGTATTCGGCCCCCTTGAACCTTTCAACATTTTGCCATATTTCAGTCTTCAAACATAAAGATATAAATTTTAATTTTTTGTCATGAATCAACAACAAGTGGGACACAATCGTGAAGTGGAACGAAATGTATTGGATAATTTAAACTTTTTTAACAAATAAAAAACTGAAAAGTGGGGCGTGCAATATTATTCGGCCCCTTTACTTTCAGTGCAGCAAACTCACTCCAGATCTGCCAAGACCCGGCCGTCCCTCCAAAACTTTCATCTCAAACAAGGAGAAGACTGATCAGAGATGCAGACAAGAGGCCCATAATCGCTCTGGATGAACTGCAGATAACTACAGCTGAGGTGGGAGATTCTGTCCATAGGACAACAATCAGTTGTGCACTGCACAAATCTGGCCTTTATGGAAGAGAGCCATTTCTCAAAGATATCCATAAAAAGTCTCTTAAAGTTTGCCACAAGCCACCTGGGAGACACACCAAACATGTGGAAGAAGGTGCTCTGGTCAGATGAAACCAAAATCAAACTTTTTGGCCACAATGCAAAACGATATGTTTGGCGTAAAAGCAACACAGCTCATCACCCTGAACACACCATCCCCACCTCAGCTGTAGTTATCTGCAGTTCATCCAGAGTGATCATGGGCCTCTTGGCTACATCTCTGATCAGTTTTCTCCTTGTTTGAGATGAAAGTTTGGAGGGACGGCCGGGTCTTGGTAGATTTGCAGTGGTCTGATACTCCTTCCCTTTCAATATAATTGCTTGCACGGTGCTCCTTGAGATGTTTAAAGCTTAGGAAATCTTTTTGTATCCAAATCCGCCTTTAAACTTCTCCACAACAGTATCTCGGACCTGCCTGGTGTGTTCCTTTGTCTTCATGGTTCTCTCTGCGCTTTAAACAGAACCCTGAGGCTATCAAAGAGCAGGTGCATTTATACGGAGACTTGATTACACACAGGTGCATTCTATTCATCATCATCAGTCATTTAGGACAACATTGGATCATTCAAAGATCCTCACTGAACTTCTGGACTGAGTTTGCTGCACTGAAAGTAAAGGGGCCATATAATATTGCACGCCCCATTTTTCAGTTTTTTATTTGTTAAAAAAGTTTAAATTATCCAATACATTTCATTCCACTTCACGATTGTGTCCCACTTGTTGTTGATTCATGACAAAAAATTAAAATGTGATATATTTATGTTTGAAGCCTGAAATGTGGCGAAATGTTGAAAGGTTCAAGGGGGCCGAATACTTTCGCAAGGCACTGTATCTGTGCTCCCTGAAGTGCAGTGTGGACATGCAGGTATGTATCTGTGCTCCCTGAAGTGCAGTGTGGACATGCAGGTATGTATCTGTGCTCCCTGAAGTGCATTGTGAGCATGTGTCGGTGTCTGTAAATCCCATGTTTTTTAAAGGGCTTTGTGTGAGGCGTGTTCTATGGATTGTTCTATATTGTATGAGTTGCAAATGATGGTATGTTGTTATAAAGGCGTTTCTACAGATGCGGTTCCAGAAGTCGGGGTTGGGAGAGATGTCCAGGTCCTTTTCCCATTTGACAGAAGGCAGTGTTAGTGGATTGTGAATTGTTACTATTATTTTGTGGAGTTTTGAGATGAATCTTTTTGTATTGTTTATGTTTAGAATGTTATTAGTCAGAGTAGATGGGTGTAACATGTTTTGTGTTAGACTGGTTTTACTTTTGATTCAATTCTTGAGTTGTAGGTATTGAAGAAATGGCTCTCTCCCAACCCCGTACCTCTGGATAACTGCGGTGAATGACATGAATGTATTGTTTTCAAACAGGTGGTGAAGGTGAGAGATGCCCTTTTGCTGCCAGAGTGGGAAGTGAATGGGGGAGTTGTGTAGTTGGAAGTCAGGGTTGTGCCAAATAGGGTTGTTTTTACATGGTGATAGTGAGGAGTTGGTGATTTGGTTTATTTTCCACCAGGCTGTCAGAGTTGTGGAGATAGTGATGGACTTGAAGTATGGTTGTTTTTTTATTGATGGTGGTAAAAAAAGGGAGATCTGCTAGGGCTGTATTTTGGCATTGGTTTGCTTCTAATTGAATCCGTTGGTTATTATGCTTATGGTTATTTATCCAGATGTATAGGTATTGTAGTTGTGTTGCATAGAAGTACTGATGAACATTTGGAGCTTCAAGTCCGCCGTGTGATTTGGAGTTTTGTGAAGTTGCCAGTGATATTCGGGGTGGTTTATTTTTCCAGTCAAATTGAGTTGTTATAGAGTTTAGAGATTTGAACCAGTTGTTTGTGGGGGTTATAGGGATCATTGTAAATAAATATGTAATTTGGGGTAGGATTTTCATTTTAACTGCGTCTATTCGGCCGATCAATGATAATGGGAGTTTTTTCCAGGTTTTTATAGTGTCGTCCATTCTTTTTTGATAGGGGAGAATAGTTGAGATGAAAAATCTCGGACAGCCTGGGGGAAACAGTGATACCCAAATATTTGATGTTACCCACGTGTAAGGAGGGGAGAGATTCTTGAGCTGCAGAATCCCATGAATCCGGAGTTAGGGGGAATATTGTGGATTTAGTCCAGTTTATTGTGTAGTTAGAGACGGAGGAGAAATTATTAATAATGGTAAATGTTTCTTTTATGGACGATTGCGGTTTTTCTAAATATAGAAGGAGGTCGTCGGCGTACAGGCTAATTTTATGATTTGTACCACCAGTATGGATTCTGTATTTAAATGGTTTCATATTGCCACAGCCAGGGGTTCAATGAATCAAAGAGGGAAGGAGAGAGTGGGCATCCCTGTCTGGTTCCTTGGTGCAGTGTGAAGTGTGCTGAGGTTATCCATTTGTGGTTACTGTGGCTCTTGGTGCAGTGTATAGTGTCTGTATCCAGTGGATCAACGACTCTCCAAACCCCAATGTTTGTAATGTATTGAGGAGGAACTGCCAACTGACCTTGTCAAATGCCTTTTCTGCGTCTAAGGATAGTATGACAGTTTTAGTTTTTGTTTGTTGTGCGATATTGACTAGGTTGAAAAGTTTTCTGAGATGATCTGATGCGGTCTGTTTTTTATGAATCCTGTTTGGTCTGGATGAATGAGCGAGGGCATAACCATTTCTAGTCTTGTGGCGAGTGTTTTGGTTCTGAGTTTCAGGTCTGTGTTGATTAATGACAGTGGGCAATAACTGGAGGGGTCTGTTAGGTCTTTATCTGATTTTGGAATAAGTGTGATAGCTGCTGTGTTCATGTGAGGTGGTATTTTGGAGGTTGTTTTCATTTCTGACATGACTCTCATTAAGAGTGGAGATAGAATGTCCCAGAAATGTTTCTAGTATTCTGCTGGGAATCCGTCTGGTCCTGGTGACTTATTGTTTGGCATTTTGCTTAAGGCTTTATGTCTTTCGTTTAGGGTGAATGGTGCTTCTAATATATTTGCTTGCTGTGATGTAAGTGTTGGTAGGTTTTTATTAGATAGAACATGATTTATTGCGGATGTGTCAGGTGTGTTGTCGCATGAATATAACTTACTGTATTATTGTTGGAAAATATTGTTTATTTCTTGAGGATCATGTGTTATAGTGCCGGGATTATCTTGAATTGATGTAATGATTGCTTTCTCTCGTTTGTGTTGTAGAAGATTTGCGAACAGTTGACTATTTTTGTTGTTATAGTGAAATTGCTCATATTTGAATTGTTGAATAAGAACATTATTTTTGAGTGTAACTATTTGATTGATCTGTTCTTAGGCTTCGGTTCTTAGAGTATTGTTGAGTTAAGAGTTTAATGTTTTGTTCCAGAGTGTCTTCCAGGGTTTGTTGTTTGTGTTTTTTGTGTGATGAGTAAGATATTATTGTACCTGGGATGACTGTTTTACCTGTTTCCCAGAGGAGTGACGGGGATATGTCTGGAGAGTCGTTCACCTCCAGAAAAGATGCCCACTCTCTCCGAATGAGTGCGGAAAGGTCTGTGTCCTCGAGGAGAGATGTGTTCAAGCGCCATCTTGAGTGTGATGTGGGGATTTGACTTGCTTGTGTGGATATTGTTAAAGAGACTGGTGCATGGTCACTGATTATTATAGGATGTATTGTGCTTTCTATTGTGTATTTGGTTAGTGAATTACTGATTAGAAACAGATCCAGTCTGGAGAAAGTTCTGTGATGCGGAGAAAAGTAAGTATATTCCTGTATTGTTGGATTCCTCATTCTCCAACCATCATTGAGTCCATAATTCTGCAGATACTGTTTGATTATTTCTGTTGAGTGGGTGTGTCTTATGCTGCCAGATGTGCTTGAGCGATCTAAAGTGGGATTAAGAACAGTGTTTATGTCTCCTGCAAGGATAATGTTTGAATGGTTTTGTAAAGTGGAAAAGAAATCATGAAAGAATTGTGGCTTGTCATTATTGGGTCCATATAAGTTAGCAAATGTGTAGGTAATGTGGTCCATAATGACTTCCATAATGATATATCTTCCTTCCGGGTCAGTGATAGTTGAGTGGTGGGTGAATTTGATGTTTTTGTTTATAAGGATTGATACGCCTCTCTGTTTACTGTTGTATGTAGTTGAAAAGATGTGGCTATAGTTTCTGACTTGGAGTTGTTGTGATTCTGACTGGGTGATGTGGGTTTCTTGGAAGAAGCATATATCGGCCTTTTCAATTTTGACAAATGACTTATCATTTTTAATCTTTTTGACGGAGTGCGAAAGCCACGCACATTCCAAGTTACAACTTTAAATGTGTGCATTTGAGATTGTGTGTGTGAATCAGAGTGTGAAATGTGTTGTTGAGTGAGGGGGGGCAAGGGGGGGGGGACATACAGCAGAGATGAGGTACACAAGGAGATACAGTGATCACAAGACAAAACACAGAGAAGACAATTTACAAAACAATAGGATGTGCTAAACATAGTGAGTGCTTTGAGTAGGAGGTTACGAGTGAAGGGGGAGTTGCAGTTTTAATAATTCATGTTTATCGCGGCTGATAATCAGAAGAGCCATGGTGTCACCTTGCTATCTCTGAACAGTTGACCATTGACATATAATCTGTCAACTACGAGAGCTGTGTGGATATTCTTGCTTCTGTGTTCCTTCGTTATGGGGTAGAGTGTCTTCCCACGTTCATTGATTTCTTTTGGGAATTGATGGTTTAATCCAAAGTCCGTTCCTTTAAGTTCCCTTCCTTTACTTTTGACAGAGAGTTTATGTTTGAAGTGTTCGAGTTTAGCAACGATGGGCCGATGCTTGTTGGTTGCTGAAGTCTTCCCAAAGCGGTGGACGCGGTGAAAAGTGCTGTTTGAGACTGTGTCCGGGGGTATTTTTAGCTGTGTTTCCATAAAATGTTTAATGAGCCTTTCTGCATTTTCCCCTGCCGTTTCGGGGAGCCCGGAGAAAATGAGGTTGTCACGCATTGATGGCGTTTGTAAGTCCAGGATCGTTTCTTTTAGCTGTTTGTTTTCTGTTTTTATTATGCCCATTTGATTGCTGAGTGGCCGTACTGTATCAGTTAGCGCCTGGTTGAAACTCCCTTTCTGAGGTTCCATCAGAGTCTGGATTGAAGTTGACGGCAGAACTACAGTTTCTGGACATCCACAACAGACAAGCTAAAACTAAATAACAAAAAAAGTCAATCAAATAAAGAATTTAAGAAACATAATTGTCAAAGAGTGAGAAAGTACAGGCCTAAAAGCATAACAGAGTTATGGCTTACATCATAGTAAGGAACTATAATACGCTGCAAAGACTGCAGTTAGAGAACTCGACTTGAACGCTTCATTTAGAATTCAAGACGTCTGTGAATGAAAAGTTAGTTTACATTTGTTTATGTTTAAAGTGTGATTTGAACGACTTTCTGATTCTAAAATCATGGGACAAAAGCACTTATTATAAGCATATTTCAGTGATAGGGTAATCTAATGTCCAAAGCACTAGTCATTTCATACTAAGCACTGTGTATTTAGAGCACATTTGTTGGCACATGTACTTTTAGATTGTTTCTTTCATTTCAACTTTCTGGTAAAACGTGAAAATTGTTTGACACATGTTGAAAGTTGATATCTTTCATTTAAGAGCGTTTAACAAATGAATGTTAGTGTGCTAGTAAATGCTCGGTGATCTGAAGTCATTCTGTGCCCAGTTACGAATGAATGTATGAGTTCTGTCTGAGTGAGGGGTTAAAACAGCTGGGAAAGAGATACATCTAAATAATCATTGAAATTCTTCAAATAGAAGCTTTATGTGCACACTGTCTTTATGTGTAAAGAGCTGTCTGTTCTTTATGTGAGTAACTGTTTATGTTTAAGATTTAACTGACAAAACATTGAGTAGTATTTGTTTGTTTGTTACTTCATGTTTTTGTGTGTGAGTGTCTTCTATGTTTGGGACTTTACTGACTAATTAACAGACTATAAGATGAAAAGGAACGGTGGGAAGAGAGAGAGAGAGAGAGGAGTCAGTTTCAGAAAGGAAAAATAAAGGCAGAAAGCAAAGATAGAAGCAATGATTTATGCTTAAAATGTCACAAGAGAGGACACTGGAAGAGATTGTTCAGAAAGTGTTGAGTATGTTCAGAGAAAGACTAACGGAGAAGCAATGGATAATTGTAACGTTAACAGCAGGTTAGAATTAACACTTGATTTTTGTGAAGAACACATGGCTTCACTCAGTCTGGGAAAGCTGAGTGATTTAAAAACATTTTAGATGTGCAGTGAAACAGCAGAAGAAGTTCCTGGATGCATGTATTAAGATGAAAGAATGCAAAGAAGTCATGAACGAGTCAACACTAATGTTTTCTTCTGTTTCTGAGTCCATCACAGCCAGTCAAAGAGAGACACTTGGGGGCAGATGGTCTGGTCCTTTCCAGTCACAGCTCCATTCACAGCCACTGCCTCACTCCACTCCAACCAGGGAGACAGGTCTGGGAGCAGAGTGCATCCAGATGGGGAGGAGAGAGCCAAGCAGTGGCACAAAGAAGCAAGGCTGCTTTAATTGTGGTGCTTTTGACCATTGGGCACGAGAGTGTTTTGAACTTCACAGATCAATTACAAGTTCATGTGCTGTGGTTGGGAACGACCAATCAGACGCCTAAGAAGGTCCTCTCTGACTGATGCTGACTCAGAGCAATCAGATAAGTGGGAAACACTCTGAAAATAAGCAGTTTCATTTTTCAGATTTGAATAATAATTATGTTTAGTTTCATGTGAAGGCTTTAGATTTAACAGTAAGAGAAGTTACTGTAGCATGTTTAATGTTTAATGGTTTCATCAAAGAAATGCAAATGTGTTTGATTCTGAATGAATTCAATAATGAATTGTGACGTGTTGGTTACTGACACAAGAAAACATACAGTAATATGACTGTCTTCAGCAACAGTTTTCATGAACTGTTAAGTTTTTCTTTGGGCTTTTACTGAACTAAGTCTGAACTGTATCAACAAAAGTGTGTTTTGTGTGTTTTGTTTGAGGGAAACACCTAAAACACCACTTTAATGCTCAAAAGCTCAGATTCCTGTGAAGGAGACCCCCACCCCCACCAATCATCAACCAGCAGACCAAAGCAGGCCAAGACCAAAGCAGGCCAAGACCAGCAGACCAAAGCAGGCCAAGACCAAAGCAGGCCAAGACCAAAGTAGGCCAAGACCAAGTCAAACCAGCAGGCCAAACCAAGCCAAACCAGCGGCTAAATGCTGCAACAGAAGCAATGATGCAAAGGGTCATCCAGAGGTCAGACTTGATTGTGTGTTTTTGGGACATTTTGCAGATTTCCCAAAATCTGAAAGACTGGGTTGACCGAAGACATCGGGCCTTTGACTGGTCCAGTTTTGCTGTCGGTTCTGAAGTGTGTGAACAGGACAGAGTGCTTCTGTGGCTGGTGCTGGACATGGCTGGCTGCAGAAGACATCGGGGTGTGGACAGTGTCAAGAAACGCGTTTCCCCTGAGCCTCGTAAAATGTGAGTAATCAGAGAAATTATATTATTGTGGATCTATCTCCATTCAACACATTTACATAACTGCACTGCACTGAAACCCAGGCTGCACACAGAGACAGAACCGGTTAGTTTGCTTTTGGTTAGTCTGGTATAAGACCAGAGCTCCTTTGTTCACTCTTGGTCTTTTTTCTTTCCATCTGCCGAGACCCAGGCTGAAAATGTCTGTAAACTGTCTGTGTGCTGATGTCCAGATAACCTGTAGTTTGAACCAGCGTGGACAACATTCATTAAAGACATTATGTTGTTGTAATGTGACTGGTCCCTGTATGACCGGAGCCAGAGCTGTGTTCGCATCGCCGGCAGTAAGTCAGACTTGTTCCTGGTGCATGTTGGCCTCCGCCAGGCGGGTGGAGAGGTCCTTCCTCAAGTGGAGGAGTTCAAGTATCTCGGGGTTTTGTTCACGAGTGAGGGAAGGATGGAGCGTGAGATTGACAGGCGGATCGGTGCAGCGTGCGCAGTGATGCGGTCGCTGTATCGGACCGTTGTGGTGAAGAGGGAGCAGCGTCTGCAGTCAGAGCTCTATCGGACCGTTGTGGTGAAGAGGGAGCAGCGTCTGCAGTCAGAGCTGTATCGGACCGTTGTGGTGAAGAGGGAGCAGCGTCTGCAGTCAGAGCTGTATCGGACCGTTGTGGTGAAGAGGGAGCAGCGTCTGCAGTCAGAGCTCTATCGGACCGTTGTGGTGAAGAGGGAGCAGCGTCTGCAGTCAGAGCTGTATCGGACCGTTGTGGTGAAGAGGGAGCAGCGTCTGCAGTCAGAGCTGTATCGGACCGTTGTGGTGAAGAGGGAGCAGCGTCTGCAGTCAGAGCTGTATCGGACCGTTGTGGTGAAGAGGGAGCAGCGTCTGCAGTCCGAGCTGTATCGGACCGTTGTGGTAAAGAGGGAGCTGAGCCGAAAGGCAAAGCTCTCGATTTACCGGTCAATCTTCGTTCCCTCCCTCACCTATGGTCATGAGCTTTATAAGTTTATAAGTAAACAAAGGAGTAACTTATTCTTTGGTCTTACTGTAAATGGTTTTTTTCGTTGTTTGTGTGAAAAACATAAAACACAGTTGATGAATAAGTCCCTTTTCCACCACATGTGTCTCTCACAGTGAGTCCGGCCCGACACCCTCTCCTCAGAGTCCTACTGGGGTCTCCAGGACCTCTGCAGCCGAGACACAGGCCCCTACAAGAGGCCCTGTCGGGGGGGATGAAGCCAAACCAGAGAGTCTCTCAGTGGGGGCCCTCGACCGAGGACTGATGAGGACTGATGAGGACTGATGAGGACTGATGAGGACTGATGTGGACTGATGTGGACTGATGAGGACTGAGGTGGACTGATGTAACCTTGCCTGCAAGCTGAATTCTCGCGGTATTTGTGAGTTCACAAACACTCGAGAATACATCTTGTACCGCTCCCGCTTACACTTTTCGAGGTTTAGGGCGGGATATCCGGGTTTGACGAAAGCAAGAAGTGCCGGGCCGAAGCAAAACAAACATGGCTACGCAGGAGGACGGACGCGTAGCTGAGGCTATCAAGTCAGTTTTAGCAGAATCTCCAAATTCTTTTTTGAAAGATGAACAGCGAGAGGCGCTTTGTGCATTTCTGGACGGCAAAGATGTTTGTGCATTTTTATCTACGGGTTTTGTCAAACCTTGGTAGGCGGGCACACAGCGTCACTTCGCCCAATCAGCTTCAAGTATTCTGCTGCTTATCCCTCCTTTCCCCGAAAGGATTCTCCGGGAGAAATCCCAGATTGATATCGCAGAGAACGCGTTAGAGTTCTACACAATCATCAATCTGGCTCTTGCCAGGTTAGGACTGATGTGGACTGATGAGGACTGATGAGGACTGATGTGGACTGATGAGGACTGATGAGGACTGATGAGGACTGATGAGGACTGATGAGGACTGATGAGGACTGATGAGGACTGATGAGGACTGATGAGGACTGATGTGGACTGATGAGGACTGATGAGGACTGATGTGGACTGATGTGGACTGATGTGGACTGATGAGGACTGATGAGGACTGATGTGGACTGATGTGGACTGATGAGGACTGATGTGGACTGATGAGGACTGATGAGGACTGATGTGGACTGATGAGGACTGATGAGGACTGATGTGGACTGATGAGGACTGATGTGGACTGATGTGGACTGATGTGGACTGATGAGGACTGATGAGGACTGATGTGGACTGATGAGGACTGATGTGGACTGATGTGGACTGATGAGGACTGATGAGGACTGATGTGGACTGATGTGGACTGATGTGGACTGATGAGGACTGATGTGGACTGATGAGGACTGATGTGGACTGATGTGGACTGATGTGGACTGATGAGGACTGATGTGGACTGATGTGGACTGATGTGGACTGATGAGGACTGATGAGGACTGATGTGGACTGATGTGGACTGATGAGGACTGATGAGGACTGATGTGGACTGATGAGGACTGATGTGGACTGATGTGGACTGATGTGGACTGATGAGGACTGATGTGGACTGATGAGGACTGATGAGGACTGATGTGGACTGATATGGACTGATGAGGACTGATGTGGACTGATGTGGACTGATGAGGACTGATGAGGACTGATGTGGACTGATGTGGACTGATGAGGACTGATGAGGACTGATGAGGACTGATGAGGACTGATGTGGACTGATGAGGACTGATGTGGACTGATGAGGACTGATGTGGACTGATGTGGACTGATGAGGACTGATGTGGACTGATGATGACTGATGAGGACTGATGAGGGAGGACTTTTCAAAGCTGTCGATTCTCCAACACAGATCAGAAAAACAAACAACTCTTTTCAAACTGTATTTTTCCAATTGAACTTCTGAACCTTGTTATATTTGAAATAAATACTGAAACACATGGATAAGAATCTCCAGGTCTGCTTTAAACACTATATTTTTTATTCTGCAAATGTATTTCAGATCATAAAAAGTGGTTGAAGTTACTGTAGTATCTGTATCCATTATTGAGCCTAGATTTCTGCCCTGATTGGCGGAGACAGAGGAAGACTGGAGATGGTTGAGAACACTGTGTTTCTGTCGACCAAACTCTATTGACTTCAGTTTGCTTTGAGTGAAACTTGAGAAAAGTGTTTTGCATCAATGTATCGTTCTGCTGGATACAATGACAAATGTAAAATACTCTAACATAGACACACACTGCAAAATAATCGCTTGAATCAAGTTTTTATTCTACATTCTGACTTAAAACAAGATTCTCCAACGCGATTTAGTTTTATTTCTAGAACTGTTCTTTTATTTTCTCTTTCCAAGGAAGACATTTCTGTATCTTTTTAAAACAAGATCATTTTGCTTTGTCCCATTGGAGAATCTCATTATAATTCAGTCAAAATGTGCCCAAATTAAGACACACAACTGTTTGCAGTGTAGACAGACATAGAAACCCTGGTGGAGGTCATGTAAATATTCTCCTCTGAATAATCATTTCTAAAATTTTTTTCCCAGGATGCTGTGTGTAACTGCTTCTCGTGACCTTCGAGATGGAGCGGACACTGACGACACTCTTCACACGCCCCGCTGTGACTCTGTCTCTGTCTCGGTGATTCCTTTTACTTTAAACATTTCAACTATAATGAATGAACTCTGTGGTCGTCTGTCTCCACAGAAAATGTGTTTCTGGCTTTCTAGCAGCAATCTGCATTTGAAACTAATAATACAGTTACTTGCCACCTCTGAATAATAATATATTTGACCAGTTCACACATCGGGAACAAAGAAGCAGAGAATATTTTCTTTCATATCACATAAAGAAGTTCACATTTTCATGCTTTCTCTGCAGCAACATCTGCAGCCAGTGTAGGCTCTTGGTAAGAAATGACTGATTTTGGATTCATTACTATTTATTGAAATGTTTTGGTTCTTCTTTTTTTAAGACACAAAAATACAATATTTATCCATCCATTTTCTTCCCATTAATCCATTTCTGGGTCGGGGGTGGCAGTCAGAGCACCAGGCCCTCTCTGATCCTCCTGCAGGTGGTGGGTCCACAGGAGGCTGCTCTGTGGGGTTCAGTGTCTTGCCCAAGGACACAACGACAGCAGACATCAGTGGGAGTCAGTGTAGAAGGTTTCATGATGGGATCAAAGAAAAAATACAATATAAACTGTTAAAGTTCAACACCATCATCTGTAGATACTACAGTGTCCTCTCGTGTCCTTGAACTGAGAGACATTGTAGCTCCAGAGCCTTGGTAGAGCGTCGGTCTGTGGACCTAATGGTCGTGGGTTCGATCCCACCACGACCCATGTCATCTGCTTCCACTGGTGTCTGCTGTCGTTGTGTCCCTGAGCAAGACACTTAACCCCACTTTGCCTGAAGTCCCTGCTGAAGGATCGAGGCCGTGTTTGTGTTGAAGGAGCAGCCAACTTCCTGTGATTGCGCCCTACCGTGCCGCCCTACAGTGTTACAGGGTGTAGGCCTATGCCAGTGTTACGGGGTGTAGGCCTATGCAGTGTTACAGGGTGTAGGCCTATGCCAGTGTTACGGGGTGTAGGCCTATGCAGTGTTACAGGGTGTAGGCCTATGCAGTGTTACAGGGTGTAGGCCTATGCAGTGTTACAGGGTGTAGGCCTATGCCGTGTTACAGGGTGTAGGCCTATGCAGTGTTACGGGGTGTAGGCCTATGCAGTGTTACGGGGTGTAGGCCTATGCAGTGTTACGGGGTGTAGGCCTATGCAGTGTTACAGGGTGTAGGCCTATGCAGTGTGAAGATGTTCTGTAGTAGGCAGAATGCTGATTGGCTGATAGTTAGCAGGGTGTGTTTTTTCACCTGATTTATGGATAGGTGTAATGTTGGGCCTCTTCCACTTCAGTGCAACAGCTGCCTGTGTAATCCATACATTAATGATATGTGTGAGGGCTTTTAACAGACACACTTTAAAGTGCTTCACTAGATCCATATCTATTCCAAATATATCCAGAGCTTTTGAATTTCTTAATTTGGAGATTTTATTGAATACATCGATTTCCAAGACTCTTTTAATGTTAAACTCAGGTGCACCATGGGAAAGTGTGCGCACTCCTGGTTTCCCTATTTCTTTACATGAATTATTAAGAGTATCACAGGACGATCTAAAATATTGTGCAATCTCATTTATGATGTTCTGAAAATAATCATGTAATTAATCAGCAAGAATAACGAGATCACTGACCAATTCTTTATCAAATTTAAGTTCAAGTTCTCTTCCACATTTTCCTCTTGGTCGTCCAGTCAATGTTTTAATATTATCCCAGATAACTTTACACTTTCCTCTGACATCATCTGTCACCTTTATAAAGAACTTTGCTTTTGCCATTCTTAAAGTCTGTGTCACCCTTTTTCTTGTTGAAACATAATTTAGTCTCTCAGTCGTTAGACCAGACCCTAAAGATTCTTTAAGAAGTTTGTCTCTGAATCAAAAGTTGTTTGTATTCAACTGTGTGTGTGTGTGCGTGTGTGTTTGTGTGTGTGTGTGTATTGCGTGTGTGTCTTGTGTGATTGTGTTGTGTTTGTGTGTGTTGTGTTGTGTGGGGTCGGAGCCCAATAAGCATTTGCTTCGTCCGCCTCTTTTTCCAACAGTATTTTTCAAAGTGAATCTTGTTTGTTTTGTTGTGATTTATAGAAACATAAGTTTGTAAAAGAACCTTAATGAAAAGGAGCAGAGACTGAGGAACTCTGCAGACCTGAGCTCAGGAGAGGATTTGGATGAAGGGAGTCGTAAAAACACAAAGTACCACACTTGTTTTATAGGAAGTACGTCAGAGTCTTATGAGATTAAGACCAACATCCTGAATTTGTCTTGCAAATGCAAAAACAAGCACAAAATGACAACAGTGAGACAGACTGACTCCGATATGTAAATGAGACTGAGGATCAAAAAGATTCTTTATATTGAAGTCTGGAGACCAGACTCTGAGAGCGACAGCCGCCAGGTAAGAACCACTCAGTGAAGTGACACTGAATATAACTCTGTCAGATGGAGATTGTCCTGCAGTGTTTGGTTGAGTCTGAGGTTTTGGGTCTCTGAGTCTGTGGTTTTGGGTCTCTGAGTCTGTGGTTTTGGGTTTCTGAGTCTGTGGTTTTGGGTCTCTGAGTCTGTGGTTTTGGGTCTCTGAGTCTGTGGTTTTGGGTGTCTGAGTCTGTGGTTTTGGGTCTCTGAGTCTGTGGTTTTGGGTCTCTGAGTCTGTGGTTTTGAGTCTCTGAGTCTGTGGTTTTGGGTCTCTGAGCCTGTGGTTTTGGGTCTCTGAGTCTGTGGTTTTGGGTCTCTGAGTCTGTGGTTTTGGGTCTCTGAGCCTGTGGTTTTGGGTTTCTGAGTCTGTGGTTTTGGGTCTCTGAGTCTGTGGTTTTGGGTCTCTGCAGGGTGAGTCATCAGACATGGATCACAAAGCTCTGTTGGTCTTAATATTTTATGGTAAGTAAAATAAATAATTGTTTACATTTCATCACATCCATACACTGCACATGTGGCAGGTCCAGCGGAGACTTCACTAGAAAATAATACAGTCTCTGCTCGACATTTGACAGGAATGTTTTCATAAATGACATATGGTGTTCCTCTGTGCACGTGCATGAGAGCCACACACACACATAGTCATTAGTGTTTGGCACAAAGCATCATGGGAGGTCGTCCACTGCACAGAACCGGGAGGACCAGAGAAAGGCCCAAAAATGGACAAGTTCCATTTATCGTCCGGTGCCCATGGTGGTCCCATGCTCCACTGAGCACAAGCCATTGATTTAAAGAGGCCACCATCTTGGATCACCGGGGCTTGGTCTGGACCAGTGGGTCCCGGCTCAAAAATGTCCAAAAAAGAGAATTATCCAACGCTTTTGTATGGCGTCTTCTTTCCTCTTGAAAACCTCTGAACAGGATGGTCCGAAAGTGGCTCTTGGTCCAAAAGTGGCTCTTGGTCCGAAAGTGGCTCTTGGTCCGAAAGTGGCTCTTGGTCCAAAGCTACGTTCCAGATGCTGTTGATGCTGAGGGGAGTATATTTTTTGGGACCCGTCTAGTTCAGCCGCTGTAGACATTTTAAGGCATTTGTCAAATGAATAGGACTCGTGCGGGGTTCAACAAATGTAACTTAAAATCAGCGCTCCCTAACTGTCACCAGCATGTGTCTGTGCCTACAAGGGGTGCTCGCTTTCTGGATCTCTGCTTTAGTAATTAAAGGGGCCTTAAAGTCTTACCTCAGACCAGAGTTCGGGAGGTCTGACCACTCTTCTATGCTGCTTCATCAAGCTACAGAAACCATCCTTTCGTTCTGTTCAGTGTTGGTCAGACGACGCAAACTTAAAGCTGCAGGGCTGTTTTGAAGCCACTGACTGGTCTGTTTTCCACTTGGAAAATGTGGATGAATACTGTGATGCTGTAATGGGATACATTGACTAAAGCCTGGTTCACACGGCAGGATAATTAGGCCGATTTTGGACCCGATTTACCCCGACGACAATCGTAAGAACGCTCCGAATATCGTAACAATAAATCTGATGGATTTTCCGTGTGTGGTGTGTTAAGACTGTGCTCGTCGCTCGAAGGACTTCGGGACTGCTCCGATCTCAATATCGGGGATATCCAACATGTTAGATTGTTTTGGCCCGATTTCTCTCCGTGTGTGGTGTCCCCCGAGGACAGACGAGCATGTTGCCATGACTGCGGCGTGTAGCCAATCAAACGAGACGAGGCGGCGAGGAAACACCGTAAAAAAACAACTCACCTCCAGATCAGGATGAAGCAAGTACAGTCCGAGCTCGTGTTGTCTACACTTCTTTGACCATTGCCTTTTCTTCTGATTAAGTCTTTTCTCAGATAAAAACAAAGTATCGCCACTGCATCCTCTTCGTCCGCCATGATTGTTTACTCTGACACATGATGTGTGATGTGTGTGGTTTGTGTGATCTTTCCGTGTGGCTGCACCACACACTGTACGACCAAAGACCCATGATTTTTTATCTCCGTGTGTCAGGTCTCACACGGAAAAAAAAATTGGCTGACAATTTTAAAATCGTCTCGTGTGAACCAGGCTTTATGAATTGCTTGCTGTGTTCCACCTTAAATAATAAAAAAGCATTGTGGTCAAAACCCATGGATGACCTCAGAAGTCAAAAGTAGAATCCATGAGCGTGAATTAGCTTTTCAATCTGGTGATGCAGTGGATTACAAGCTGTCCAGATATGCTCTAGAACGTTCTATCAAACACACTAAGCGGTCCTATGGAGCGCGGCTAGAAGGACACTTTAAAGAGAATGATCCAAGGACAATGTGGAAGGGTATTCAGACCATCACATCCTGGAAGCCGAGCGCAGAACTGTCATCGCAGACAAAGCCCAACGAGCTCAATAACTTTTACTGTGGCTTCGAGGCCGCTGATCCCTCACCTGTCGTCCTCCATGACTGTATAGAACAAGCAGCCTTTACAGTGACGCAGGAGGAAGTGGGTCCTGTCCAGAACCCTGACTCGGAAAGCTGCAGGCCCAGACGGTATCCCCCCTCGCGTTCTGAAGCTGTGTGCAGAACAACTCGCCCCTGTGCTAACAGAGATGTTCAACTGTCTCTGAGGAACTGCACGGTGCCGGCCCGCTTTAAAAAGTCCACCATCATCCTGGTTCCAAAGAAAACTCCAAAGACTATTGTCCGGTTGTCTTCATGTCTGTTCTGATGAAGACCTTTGAGCGGCTTGCATTGGACTTTGTCAAGAGCCAGATCTCCTCCTGTACCGACCCGCTCCGATACCAACCCGCTCTGGTACCGACCCGCTTCAGCAGTGGCGTAAGGGTAGTTGTCTGGGCCCTCCCCTCCCTCCAACTCACGCCATCTCAGCCCATATGATACAAGCATAAATCTAGTCCCTCTACAACCAAAAGGCAAACAAACAAGCGACAGTGCACGTGTCGAAGCCCTCTATGGGCCCCATCGCTGCACAATTCACGGTCAGTGATTCATTTGAACCGGTACCGGCGTCTCCAAAGATGGATCCGGCTCCTCCACATCTGTGCACGGTCAAAATATCTATAAAGTTCCTACGATAAGAATATCTGCGGTAGTTTAAATACTGTTCGTTTGTTATAATCTTCTCGTTCATGGTTAGTGAAAATAAAATTGCCTTTTAATTAATTTGGTCTGATGAGTTTAATCCAAATGTTACACAAAACACAAATACATGTACATTTAATAAAGTTCCTTTAATTATTGTTGAATAATGAAATGCTATAAATATTGTCAGCCCAAATCAGAGCTGAATGAAAACAACACAACAGCCTGAGTTAGAAGAACAACAAACAACAAGAGCAGCCACAAAATTGCCACTGTGCAAATGTCAACAACAAAACTAGATCCAACACAATCTGCTACAACTACGTGGATGTAAAAATGCCTGTTGTCAACATGCCACTGCTGATTCTGTTGGAGGCTTAATGAGAGCCCATTCCATCTGTGCGTTACATGAGAGGCACATTTGGAATGACTGATGAGTTGATGACTGATTGATGAGATATAAGACACTAAAATGACATCACTTTTTCAGTTGTATCAGTTTGGTGTTTCCTGTCACAGCCACACGGCGCCACCATCATTTATCTGAGAATAATTACAATTTAATTCCGCCGCCATGGCTCTGTGTGTTCTTGATTAGGATTTATTTGTAGTTTGAAGGTGTTATTTAAATATACTTTAATAAGGAGAACATGCACTTGGTTCTCTCTCTGCTTTCTCAGTTCAGTGACATGTTTTCATCTCTAGGTCATGGAACAATCTTCTTTACATTTTCTCATGAACTGATTGAAGAGTACTATTTCATCAACCAGTCCAAAAGCTGGAGTGAGGCTCAGCAGTACTGCAGAGAGCACTTCACTGACCTGGCCACGATAGAGAGAGAGGAGGACCTGAGCAGAGTCCACATCCCGGCTGGTCAAGTGGCTTGGATTGGTCTTCATGATGACCCTGCTGCGTGGTTTCAAGTCATGACCAATGCCTCCAACTCCTGGAGATGGTCTGTCACTGGGGCCACCAGCCCTGGAGGCTTCCAGAACTGGAAGACAGTAAATCCAGATAAATGGGCTGGTAAAGAAGCATGTGTTATTATTCAAAATAGCCAATGGGTCGACATTCTCTGCACTACCAAAGTGTTTTGTCTTTGCTTCGAAGGTGAGTGTGTTTGACTTATACGATGACATGCGTTCATTACCACAGTCTGACAGCTAAAACAGACTAAATAACACAACTGTGAACTGGTTTGTCAATACTTTAAGCTTCTACTGTGTTGTGTTTCTGTGTTTAGTTCAGTCCGGTGTCAAACAGTTCTTTCTGCTGAATGACATAAGCAGGACATGGCTCGGCTGCCAGAGCGTGTGCAGACAGAATTACACGGACATGGCTCAGATCGAGAGTGCAGAGGAGAACCAGGCTGCGGGGGCGGGTTTATTGTATAATACCTGGATCGGTCTGTACCGAAACATATGGCTCTGGTCGGACCTCAGCAACAGCAGCTTCAGGAATTGGAAGCTTGGATCACCCAAGAACGAAAATAACAATGAGCACTGTGTCCATATGAATGAAGACGGCCAAATGCAGGACGACACCTGCTCAGAACCACAAAAGTTCATCTGTCATGGAGGTAAAGTTTCTACTGCTTTTAACAATACTCCAGAGTCTGTCATGGAGGTAAAGTTTCTACTGCTTTTAACAATACTCCAGAGTCTGTCATGGAGGTAAAGTTTCTACTGCTTTTAACAATACTCCAGAGTCTGTCATGGAGGTAAAGTTTCTCAGTGCTTTTAACAATACTCCAGAGTCTGTCATGGAGGTAAAGTTTCTCAGTGCTTTTAACAATACTCCAGAGTCTGTCATGGAGGTAAAGTTTCTCACTGCTTTTAACAATACTCCAGAGTCTGTCATGGAGGTAAAGTTTCTACTGCTTTTAACAATACTCCAGAGTCTGTCATGGAGGTAAAGTTTCTCAGTGCTTTTAACAATACTCCAGAGTCTGTCATGGAGGTAAAGTTTCTCAGTGCTTTTAACAATACTCCAGAGTCTGTCATGGAGGTAAAGTTTCTCACTGCTTTTAACAATACTCCAGAGTCTGTCATGGAGGTAAAGTTTCTACTGCTTTTAACAATACTCCAGAGTCTGTCATGGAGGTAAAGTTTCTCAGTGCTTTTAACAATACTCCAGAGTCTGTCTGGAGGTAAAGTTTCTACTGCTTTTAACAATACTCCAGAGTCTGTCATGGAGGTAAAGTTTCTACTGCTTTTAACAATACTCCAGAGTCTGTCATGGAGGTAAAGTTTCTACTGCTTTTAACAATACTCCAGAGTCTGTCATGGAGGTAAAGTTTCTCAGTGCTTTTAACAATACTCCAGAGTCTGTCATGGAGGTAAAGTTTCTCAGTGCTTTTAACAATACTCCAGAGTCTGTCATGGAGGTAAAGTTTCTACTGCTTTTAACAATACTCCAGAGTCTGTCATGGTGGTAAAGTTTCTCAGTGCTTTTAACAATACTCCAGAGTCTGTCCAGTTATTGATGTCAACCTTGTAGAGCTGGGAGGAGAAAGTATCAGTAAGAAGCAGACTTCTTTGTTGTCCAGAAGGATTTTGGATTTTCCTAATCCAGCAGAACCACCAGCAGCTGATCACAGAACAATGAGCACTAGGGAACTAGTGTTCTGATAATAGGGACACAATTCAATATCATTGCGAGGACACAGGACTTCATTAGCAACGCACGGTGGCTGAGTGGTTATCACTTCTCAGTAAGAAGGTCCTGTTTAGGGACTGGTGTTCCTTTACTGTGTCCACAGTTGCTCTCACAAACACACATTCACCCTGAACTATTGAACATGTGTTCAGTGGTAGAGGGCCACCTACAGACACGGGGAGAACATGCAAACCCTCACACAGAAAGCCCTTGTCTGGAGGTAGAATTGAGCCAGGACCTTGTGAAGCACAAGTGCTAACCACTCAGCCACTGTGTGGGGATTATTATCCTCCTTTTCTTCCTGAACTTCTTTTATTCATTTCTTTCTTTCATCGTGAAATCTACAGGTTTGTGCCTCAAACCTATGAAATATGAACCTTCTTTCTGTTCTCACATCACAGCCCGCTCCAGGTCAGAAGAGAACATTCACACAATATTTCCCCAAAAGAGTTTTAAAATTATATTATTTAGTTTGAACCATGGAAGCGCTACAGTCTCACTCTTGTAAGTTATATCTGACCAAAGTTCTCCTGTTTTAGGTCTTTTGGGTTTCCTTCAACAATCTCTCACAATTATTGGATGGAATTCTGTTCCATTCCTCCTGACCGTCATAAAGCCTCTTTGTGACTGTTTGAAGCATAAATCATTTCCTACATGGGCTTTCCCCTTGGATTGATCAAATGAAAGCAGGTTATTGCAGAATGTCATGTTTGACATTAGATCCTGTTGAGGCGTCAGCAGAAGAGTATTGTCCTGACTCAGAGCTTGTGTTTGCAGTGAAACAGAGACGCTCCGTGTTGCAGACACAGATGAGAATCCAGACTGACGTGGACCTGAGTGATGCAGCCGTCTCTGAGCAGCTGCTCAAACTGGTACATCCATGTCTTATGTTCAGTCTGTACAACCTCACTCACTCTGATTCTTTCTGAAACAGCTCCAAGAAAGACTCCAGGAGAAAATCCCTGGGACTGACTTCAAACTGCGATGGAGCAAGGCACCAGAAAAGAAAGACTCTACATAAGTTTATGAAAAGGCCAACTTTCTGACATGTGATAGATTGAGTTACGTTTATGATACAGCTTCATCTTTACTGTAGGCCTCTACTTCCTGATTGCCCTAAACTAAAGAAATCCTCTGAAACACGTCGGCAGGTTGCTTGTCCATAAAGGACTTTCATGTCTCTAGATTGTTCTTCCTGTTTTGCTACTGACCTGGATTTGTTTTAGCTCCATCCACCAACCATGCCCCCTGCCCATCTGTCTAAATGCTCTGTTTTAAACATTTACATGACATCGTGCACAGAGCCTTTGGTCTTTTCTGTTATTAATGCTTAATAGACACAGTGGTGGTAAACTCCTGTGAATGAAATCTGACTTGTATAGACATCTGAATGAACATGAAAGGTTTATAAAAGTAAATGATTATCTCTTGATTCAAATACAGAACATATTATCTGTGGTTCTGTGCTGCAGTAAGGTCAGCTGAGAGATGGGCAACGTGTTTTCTACTAAATGTGTCAAAAGACTGCTCCAGGTCCAAACAGATGCATGTATCAGTGTTGTATCAGACCAAAGGAAAGCCTGGAGCTACACATGTCAATCATGACTTCATTTCTTTAATATCTGAAGTAGATGTTCTTTCTTTACTCTAATGTCTATTTAATGTTTACTAATTGGATCATTGGGGCAGAAGGCTTCAGAGAGCTGCCCGGTGGTATGGCTGACGTGGTGGTTTTTCCTTTGTTTACAGTGTATCTCACATTTACTGATGAATAAACTCACACTTTGATTGTTTTGCAGCACTGGGTTGATTACATTGTTTTTCTTCTTTATGCTTTCGGTCTGTACAGAAATTCCACAACATTCCTATCGTAGCCACAGCTGGTAGAAGATAAGATAAACTTTATTGATCTCACAGTGGGCAAATGTACATGTCACATTTGGCCTGTAAAGCAAGGATGCAAATCTACACGTTTGCACATTAGCTTCTAAGATCTGCAATCTGGAGTCTTTTCTAACACTGTGGAACATGGACTGTTTATAGATGGACAATGCTAACCCGCTAGCATCGAAGCCCAATAGGGAGGTGCTCAGGTTCTGCAGCAGCTCACTTGGGCTCCTATTGACTTACATTGAAAAGTAAACTCCTCTCGATCAGTAACTGTGTCTCACCATTTACTAGGTCAAGGAGGGAGAGGAGCAGGTCAAAGAGGGAGGAGAAGGTCAAAGAGAGAGGAGCAGGTCAAGGAGAGAGAGGAGCAGGTCAAAGAGGGAGAGGAGAAGGTCAAGGAGGGAGAGGAGCAGGTCAAAGAGAGAGAGGAGCAGGTCAAAGAGGGAGAGGAGCAGGTCAAAGAGAGAGAGGAGCAACATACATTATGAACGCAGGGGAAATGTAGGTACCTCAGCTTTAATGTAGTGAGTTGTAGGTTCAGGGCGACAGGAGGAGACACAGGGACACTTCAGAGGCTCACATGGTTCAGATGTATTTCTCACATGGTTCAGATGTATTTCTCACATGGTTCAGATGTATTTCTCACATGGTTCAGTTGTATTTCTCACATGGTTCAGTTGTATTTCTCACATGGTTCAGATGTATTTCTCACATGGTTCAGATGTATTTCTCACATGGTTCAGATGTATTTCTCACACATGGTTCAGATGTATTTCTCACATGGTTCAGATGTATTTCTCACATGGTTCAGATGTATTACTCACATGGTTCAGATGTATTTCTCACATGGTTCAGATGTATTTATGGTTCAGATGTATTTATGGTTCAGATGTATTTCTCACATGGTTCAGATGTATTTCTCACATGGTTCAGATGTATTCCTCACATGGTTCAGATGTATTCCTCACAGCTTGTCCTGTCCGCGCTGGTCACATGGTTATCAGTCCACTGCGGCCCCGGACCATGTGGAATCCAGTTCCACGTAGAGAAAACAACAAGTGTCCCGCGGTCAAGCGCGCTCCCTGTTGTGGAAATGTCCTTAATGATCCGTGGAAACAGAGTTGCATTTTGTGTGGTTTCATGAAAGTAAAAAGTACATGATAAGAACAAGCATTTGCAAATGGAGAAAGCTTCTGCAGTCGCTCCTCGGACCCTGCATCAGTCTCTGACACACAATGGGATTCACACAAGCTTTATCAGGATGGTCTGGTCCCTCATTGGCCAATGGCCACAGGAAAAACACATGTCACACCGCTGCACTGATACATGAAAATAGGTAACTCAAGGTATGAAGAGCAGAGGAACAAGGGGGGGTAAGGGGGTCGAGAGGACAGAGGCAGAGGACACAGGAACAGGACACTGTCCCAATCCAAGATCACATCATCCACACGATAAGGAAAACAGTCACATCAAAGGAGACGGTCTGTTATGGGTGAGTTTCGAACCCCAAAGCAGAGGGAGGCCAAAGCAGTTTAACAAAAGTCTTTAATTAACCAAAAATACTCAAAGGGAAGGAGCAGTGGAGACAGGGAGCAGGCCGGCTGGAGAGCAGAGCGGAGACAGCTGGACGAGCACAGGATCTGGAAATGCAATATGAAGGTGAGTAGTGATGGGTCCAGCAACACTGATACAGCGGCGCATGTGCCGAGTTCGTTTAGCCAAACCCCGTATCGGCGCGCGTGCCGCTTTAAGAAAAAGCCACGTGACCGATACAGATGCTGTATCCCTTGTCACCAACGCGGCAAACTGTGTTTAAAAGGTTCCACATCTGCAAGTGTCACCGGGATGAATCTCTCTCAGAAAAAGAAAATAACCCTTTCAAAAAGGAAAAATATCCCATTTTACAGCATCAAAATGGAACCTGCCACTAAAAGAAAGTATTCTGCAGTGTGATATAGCAAATAAGGCAATATTTGTATTTCACATTTCACGCTTTATCTACAATCAAGATTTAGTTTGAAACATACAGTTTGGGGAGGCATAGTGGATGAGTGGATAGCGCTCTCGCCTTGCGTCCAAAGAGACCCGGTACGAATCCCAGACATTCCTCAAAAGTTTATGTTGACATCACAGTCAAGTGTAGAAAATGTCCAATTTATTTCCAAGGTTTTTTCAAGTATACTTTAGTTGCCAGGGTTTACAGTGCACTTTGGACATGCTTATTGTTTTGAAAAATTAAAAATAAATAGAAAAATATAAAATCACTCAATGACATTTTGCTTAACGAATACATTCACAACTATCACTTTAATTTTCACATAAAAAATAAAATAATAACACAGACAATGCAGTTACGTCACAGACAAGTCTGTAAAGGTCATTGAATCAGTGAGTTGGATGTAATGATTTATAAGATCCACCAGGCGTCAGTATAGAGCAGCACAAGCAGCACTGTTGCGGCAGAGTATCAATACAGTTTAGTGATGGGTAAATGAAACCTCACGTATCGTTTCGGCACATCCAACGAACACTGTAGCTCTCTGTTGTTGTTCTCCACTGTAGCTCTCTGCTGTAGCTCTCCTCTCTGCTGTTGCTCTCCACTGTAGCGCTCTGCTGTAGCCCTCTGCTGTAGCTCTCCTCTCTGCTGTTGCTCTCCACTGTAGCTCTCTGCTGTAGCTCTCTGCTGTAGATATGGCGCTGTAGCTCTCTGCTATAGCTCTCTGCTGTAGCTCTCTGTTGTTGTTCTCCGCTGTAGCTCTCTGCTGTAGCTCTCTGTTGTTGTTCTCCGCTGTAGCTCTCTGCTGTAGCTCTCCTCTCTGCTGTTGCTCTCCACTGTAGCTCTCTGCTGTAGATATGGCGCTGTAGCTCTCTGCTGTAGCTCTCTGCTGTAGCTCTCTGTTGTTGTTCTCCGCGGTAGCTCTCTGCTGTAGCTCTCCTCTCTGCTGTTGCTCTCCACTGTAGCGCTCTGCTGTAGATATGGCGCTGTAGCTCTCTGATGTAGCTCTCTGCTGTAGCTCTCTGTTGTTGTTCTCCACTGTAGCTCTCTGCTGTTGCTCTCTGTGTTTGCTCTCTGCTGTAGATATGGCGCTGTAGCTCTCTGCTGTAGCTCTCTGCTGTTGCTCTCTGCTGATTCTCTGCTGTTGCTCTCTGTTGTAGCTCTTTGCTGTAGATATGGCGCTGTAGCTCTCTGCTGTAGCTCTCTGCTGTTGCTCTCTGCTGTAGCTCTCTGCTGTAGATATGGCGCTGTAGCTCTCTGCTGTAGCTCTCTGTTGTTGTTCTCCGCTGTAGCTCTCTGCTGTAGCTCTCCGCTCTGCTATTGCTCTCCACTGTAGCTCTCTGCTGTACATATGGCGCTGTAGCTCTCTGGTGTAGCTCTCTGTTGTTGTTCTCCACTGTAGCTCTCTGCTGTAGCTCTCTGCTGTTGCTCTCTGCTGTAACTCTCTGCTGCAGATATGGCGCTGTAGCTCTCTGCTGTAGCTCTCTGCTGTTGTTCTCTCCTGTTGCTCTCTGCTGTAGCTCTCTGCTGTAGATATGGCGCTGTAGCTCTCTGCTGTAGCTCTCTGCTATAGCTCTCTGCTATAGCTCTCTGATGTAGCTCTCTGTTGTTGTTCTCCACTCTAGCTCTCTGCTGTAGCTCTCTGTTGTTGTTCTCCACTGTAGCTCTCAGCTGTAGCTCTCCTCTCTGCTGTAACGTAATATTGTGTACAGACAAGTATGTAAAGCTCATTGAATCAGTGAGTTGCATGTAATGATTTATCAGATCCACCAGGCGTCAGTATAGAGCAGCACAAGCAACACTGTTGCGGCACAGTATCAATACAGTTCGTTGGATGTGCCGAAACGATACGTGAGGTTTCATTTACCCATCACTAGTGTGCAGTGAATGTGGTGTATAAAACAAAAGACAAACTCAAATGTGCAAAAAGGGAATGGGCGCGGTGGTTCAAGGTAGAGCCCACCAGGACAGGACCAAGCAGAGCAGCACAGGAGAGAAGTGAGCAGCTCTCAGCTCCCAGGTGAAGAGACCCACTGATGAGGGGCGTGGCATGGTGCAGGTGTGGACCTGCACATAGGAGGAGACGGCAGAGAAGGCAGACAAACCCCAGACAGCTCCCTCTCCTGGACAGAAAGGGCCTGGCCCGTAACAGTAAGTTGCAAACAGTAATGATGCACTTTATTCTGCTGCTGTCTTCAAACAATCAATGTATTCTGTTCTGTTTTATTGTGTTTCATTATGTTTTCATCATAGCATTTTATTATGACCCATCGTGACAAGTAATAAAATACGGAAAACGGAACTCATGAACTGGAGCAGACTTTGATCGTCATTTATTTTACTACAATCAGGACCTTTGGACTGGGGATTAAATATCTCTCTTTGACACACACACACTTCTGCTGCTGCGACAGGTGAGAACTGAACATGTCTCTGAAGAACTGTTTAAATCTGTCGTCTCTGAAGTGACACTTTCTTTCTGAATAACACAGTAAATGCATTAACTGTGTTATTTATTTCTGCAGTGGGTTACATTGTAGCAGGATCCAGGACATTTCTGTCGTTACCACAGACAGAGGTCAAACACATGGCTGCTGTGTTTGTTATTATTGCATCTACTGTGTTTGAACTGTTTGATTCTCTGAACTGTGATGAGGAACCCACAAATTTGTAAAATCTTTTTGGACACACACACTAACCCTAGACACACACTCACTGACCCTGGACACTGTTATAGAAATATATACCCCATGAAGGAGGAAACTCAAAGGTCCTTTGTCTGATCAAAAGCGTAAGTTTATTGTTAACGCACAGTGCGGAGAGTCAGCATATGCACACAAAGGCAGCATGCTCAGCTCTGGGGCCAGAGCCCCCAGCTTCCTGTATACAAAACACACACCAAAGATAGTCACGCCCACAACGGAGCGGAGGGGGCCACCGGTGAGGAGGCGCACAGGAAGCGCCGGCGCTATCCCCTGTGGTGGCAGTGGCATGGGGTGTGAACAGACAGACAATGGTGGAAATGCAGGTCATACAGATGCAAGACGGAAAGACACAAGGGTGTGACAGACAGCAGGGACCTTCCCAAAGCTCAGCATGGCGTCAGAAGGTCGTCTGCATTGATAAAAGGCCTTTGACGTCCGTGTATTTGCTGCGGCTGGTTTTATGTAATTACTCCAAAAACTGTCACCACACTCCCCTCTTTTGATAATTCAAAACCATTTTTGCATTAATCAGTTAAATACCAGAGGCATCGTAATCACACCACCTTCAAGCTTGAAACACTTAAATTATTGCTGTCCAAAGTGGACAAGAAAAGACACATGCTTGTCAATAAAAGAAAGAGCACATTATAATAACACAATGGATCCGGACAGCGATAAGAGAAGGCAATATTAACATAATAAACACGGTCAGCACGGAAAGTAGTGTCAGTGTGGCCAGCATAACAGTCCAAGGGCCCATGCCGGTCTACGTTCGGTAGTCTTTTCCGCGGGAATACTCACGAGCAGTGCCGTCTCGCAGTCAGTGGCACCGCTCCCTATGAGCGTGTGTGGAGCGTTAGTGGTCATGGCGATGTTTGGTCTTGGAGCGGCAAGACTCTAATTGCGTTGAAGCCTTGGCTTCAACGCAGTGCTCGGGGTTTGGGGTGTGGAGACCATGGCTTGAGCACGCTCCAGATCGGCCAGGCCCAAAGCTCATTTGATGGGAGACCTCATGACAGCACGCTTCACCATGTGCCTCATCAGGAACTGTAGAGCAGCCCTCATCTCCACCTCCTCCGGACACACGGGAGACGAGACACCAGGGGGGCACTCCAGCAGAGCTCAAATCTGCATTATGGCCAGAGGGAACAAGCTCTGGAGAAATCTTTGGAATGGGCAGCAGCTCTGCATACTTGCTGCAGCTGAGCAGAGCGCTCAGGGCCTTCATGGCTCCCAAGCCTTGGGATCCGGGGGCTGGGGAGTTGGGCAAGGGGGGTCGCCTCGGGAACGCTGGGATTCTCTGGGTGTTGTTGTTGGCCTGCTTCACCGACGGTGGCCGCACGCCGGCCGACTTCTTCAGCGTGGGGAGCCGCGGATGGGCCTGGTCCGTCCGCGCCCTCGGTGTCCTCGTCTATGGCCCTCAGTGGCAGCACCGCACGACAGTGGTTGGCGTGGATCCAAGTTGTCCTCTCCGCGACCTTAACGGCAGTGTCCGTCACCAGGAGGGCGAGGAATGGGCCGGGTCAGCGCTTGGACCGCCAGTGCTTTCGTCTCGTTTCCTTCACCAGGACCCAGTCGCCTGCGCAGCCTGTGGCAGGGCGCTCCTGACCTGGGCAGAAATAGAGGACAAAAGTGCATTAATTTCCTTACAATAGGACAGCATGTCGTCATCACACAAAGAGGTGCTTGGCAGATCTCTGTTCGGGGGTCCCGCGCCCAACGTGGGGCTAGCGGCAGAGCTTTGAGTGCCATTCTCTCGCTCGCACGTGCCTCCGGACCAGGGGGCGTAACTGCAGTGTTTACGTATATCAATGCCCAGAAATTCACCCACTTCCTCAATGACTTTTGCTACAAAGTGACTCACCACCGCGTTGCTCGTGGCGTGTATGCCTGCAAATACTTCAGTCCATTTGGACCAGAGATCCGCCAGACCCAGACAGTATTACTTACCTTGGCATGGTGTGAGTTCAACAAAGTCCCTTTGGACATGTTGAAATGGGCGCAGGGGCGGAGGATGAGCAGCCTGTTGGATACTTTTGGGACTTACCTGGGTTGTGCGCGGGGCATATAGCGCATGTTTGGCTGAATCTCTGTGCAAATGCCGTAAACCCCTTTGTATACCAATTTTGTGTGATTAAATCACACATCATCCCTCCTTTTGAGGCATGGTCTCGACCATGTGCTAAAATTGCAAACTGTCTGAAGAAATGCCGTGGTAGGCACGGTTTGCTGTCTGGTCCCAGCCACACACACCATGCCGTCGTTGAGCCCCATTCCCCTCTCACAGCAGCGTCTCTGCTGGAGTAGAAAATATCAACGTTTGAGTGAGGTAGTGTGTGTGTGTGTGTGTAGAGGTGCGTATGCCGCTGCCTTGTCCGCGCGCCGATTCCCTGCAGAGATGGGATCAGTGGCATTAGTGTGGGCCTGGCATTTGCATACAGCGATCTCTAAGGGCAACATTACAGCTTTCAGCAGACGTTCAACCTGTGTGGAATTAAGAATTGGTTTACCATCAGATCACAGAATATGTTAACAGTTTTGCCCGCTGCCAGCTCACACGCCCCGGTGGGCGCGACCAGCTCAGCGGTTTGTGCTGAGTGGTAGTGGGGCAAACTACCAGAGTCTATAGTATCAAAATCAGAACACACAGCATAGCCGACTCGGTTCTTCCCAGTGTTGTCACGTGACGCGGCTCCGTCTGTATAAAAAAAAATCAAGTCAGGATTAGTCAGAGGCACCTCTTTCAGGTCTGGCCTGGGAGTGCATCTCTGCTCTATTGTGGCGATACAGCAGCGTGCCTCCCCTTTGTACCCCAGCCAACGAGCCGCAGAAAGGTGAGAGGCCCTCTGCTCTAACAGGATCAGGGAAACAGCATGGGGCACAAGCAAAGTTAGTTCAGTGTATCCCACAAGGTCACGTGATGCTAGGGCCGCTTTCTCAGCGGCAGCCACAGCCCGCAGGCAGCGAGGCAACCCTGCTGCCACGGGATCGAGTTTTGCTGAGAAGTAAGCAGTGGGTCTCAGTGGCCCTCCGTGAGACTGCAAAAGTACCGACTGTTCCGTTCATCTCCAGTTGCTTTCTCCCGGATCGTCCTCAATTCATATTGTGGGCTTTGGTGCCAAGGTAGAGGCTCATTTCCTCATGATCCATACTACTGTCATCCCTGAAGCAGGGGTAGTTTATCTCTCATCTGAAAAAGAAATATTAGAACACAAAAAACACAAAAAAATGCCCACTTTCGCTTGTCAATCTTTTTCCAATTGGGCAAAACATAACTGCATTGACAGACGGTGTTTGGCATCAGGGCGGAGGCTGTAGCAAAATACAGACTTAACAAAATGTATGTTTCTAATTTTATACTTCCCTAAATGTGAGTTTACAAACCAAGTTGTCCTTCAACCAACGACAGCTCACTGCGGTTGGACTGTGTCGCTGTCAGGACAAACAGCAGAGGCAGGAACTCCCAATATCTTCAGCGAGGTATTTCATCTCCGAGTACTTTCAGCAGAGTACTTTTCTCAGAGTACTCATCCCAGAGTACTCTCACTTTTACACCTGTTCAATAAAGCTTGTTATCTTTGAATCTCTAGTACTTACACCGTATGCTGTTGACAAAAAATAATTATTCCATGATCACATTAAAACATTACAGACACATTTGTTATTCCATGATTCCGTTCAGCATTCCTCATTTCACACATCACACTCATATCACAGTCACATCACAGTCACATCACAGGCCGATTTCCCACGTTAGTATTTTGGTCCAGTTTGTTAAGGTCAGCGTAGTGTACTTTGACATGACACACAAACATATAACATGCTAGGGATGTAAAAAACTATGCATTTTCATGACCGACCACCGAGCCTCATTAACCGGTTGAAACCGGTTAACCGCGTAGTTAAAAATATTCCACGTTCTTTGAAATAGCAGCCATTTCGAGCCGCGTACTTTTCATAAGTTTATCTATGCGTTCTACTAGATCAGAGCTGAGACAGCGGCGCCAAAACCCGCAACAGCTTCGGCACCTTTGTGCACAGAGAACTGCTTTTTTAATCTTCCCATACTGTGCTGCGGGTAAAGCATTTTTAAGCAAAAGACAGCTCGTCCACATGGTCAGGGCAGCGAGTGACGAGCCGCGTCTCGCAGGTCTCCGCTAAAGTTTAAAAGTGATGTGTGTGGATCTGATCTAATGACAAGGACCAGCAGCACAAACATGTTTCATGTGTTTGACTGAAGCCGCGTATTTGCGAGGATTCTTTGGGCTGCGAGACACAGAGGAGCGCGACAGCCCGGTATGTGTGTGTGTACAATACATGTGTGTATGTATGTGTGTATGTGTGTGTGTGTACAATACATGTATGTGTGTGTGTGTAAATATAAGCTCCAATGTAGTTCTGACCTGCACTAGTGTGGAACTTTGGCGGTAACAGAGGGGAGAGATGATGCGTGTGGATGTTACGTATGGAGGGGGGGAAAGTGTTTGTGTGTGTATGTGTGTGTGTGTGTGCGCGCGCGTGTGGCTGCGTGCATATGTGGAGCGTGCGCCATGAAAGTCGCCCGTAGTCTACTAAATGCATTGGCGCACACAGCTAGATAGGGACCCGCTCGTCACATCGTGCAAATAGGGCTTAAAATAGCGTTATGAAGAGACCTCCCCTCTCCGCTTTTTCTTATTTTTAACCGACAGCTTTGACCGGTTAACGCTGTGACGGTCAACCACCGGTTAACCGGTCACCGATTTACATCCCTATAACATGCACAAAACATATAACATACACAAACATATAACAACACAGAAGGCCTGTACTTTTAACTTTGTTATATTTTCCCATGTCCAATTCCAATTGTCTCATGAGCTATTTCTTATTGTTGCAACTTTCAGAGCCTGTAGAGCTTTAAAAGAGTTTTCCTAAAAGGATCCATTTCCAACTTTAGTGTTTACCACGTGGTCTATACTTCGGGCTTATCACAGATTGTGTCCCCTATATCTCTAATGAGCTCTTGTCACCTAAAAAAAATGTTTATTTTCCTTATTTTTTTTCTTTTTCAATAAAGCCAGGTCGGATTCATTAAAAATGTAAATTAGTCTCAAACTTTAATACTTCACCTTTGTTTCACGATAAAATGTTTTTGTTGCTCATTAAGTAGCACAGATAGTGGTGCCTATCTCAATAAACGTACTCCGTTAGCCTATCTTCCCTACACTGCATGAATTTTCAAACTCTAAGTTATTGTCTGGGACCGACCGGAGAGAGCAGCTTAGGTCGTTCGCGTGGTTGACCTCCAAATTTTGTGCGGGCGTCACTATCCACTTGTTGTGGCTAATAACTTAGCAATCTCAGGGTTTGGTGTCAATTTCCAGTGGTAGTTAACTTTTGGGACCGGTGCCTCCTTTTGTTTATCTATTTTTAATTGAGTCTGCACATAAGGTCTCGGCCTAGTAGGTTAACCGGGGACAATGGGGAATATAGAAAAGAATGTTTAAGCTGGTTGCCCTGAGAATCAAAACACGTTAGCGGTGACGTAAATTGCTCTTTAGTCGTCTCTCCGACGCTGCTAATTAGAATATGAAGCGGCCGCTCATTTTAGGGGAGACAGAAAGGCTGTCACTTTTAGCACAGAATTTGTTGCCCCGGAGTCATCCAGAATTTTAACTTGTACACCACAGGTTGTTAGCGTATATTACGGGCATGAATTATCTCTAAAAAGTGCCAATTGCAATTTGTTGTTGTTCAACTTACATGAGCGGCCGCTTTGGTGACGAATGTGAACCCAGGTTTGGTCAGTCGCTCGTGTTTCCTCCGTGCCCGCCTCTGCCGTCCTCTGGCCCCGTGTGAGCTTGAGAGGCCCTCTGCCTTTAACGCCTCCTCCGGTAACAGTCCTTCGACCCATGTCGAGCACACAGTCTTTCCGCCGGGCTGTGGAAGTTTTTCAAAGTCCGCAGGAGGCCCAGGTAGCCCAAAGCGTTAGCATGTGGTCCATGAGGGTTGGTGAATAACCCAAACGTGCCGGTACTTTTGGCTTCTTCTGTTTGCGGTGCGGGAACAACTTTCAGGCGGGTTTCCGCGGGTGCGTTTGGTATATCACGCTGCCCCCTCCGTGGAGAACAGTCACGGGATTTGTAGCAGTTTCTCTCTGTGCTCCAAAGCAGTTGTCGGTGTCTCACATATTTGTTTCCTCCGCTTCTTCTTCTGTGGTTTCCTGAGCGTGTGTCTGTTTCCGCCTCTTCTTCTTCTGCGGTTTGGGCCCACTTCTCGCGGGGTCTCAGCTGGTGCGAGCGCCGCCTGTGGTTGGGGCGTGGGGCTGGTGCTTTGAGGCAGAGGACAGTGCGCGGAGGAAAGGCGCCGACAGACCTGGATAAGGGAGAGGGAAAAGAGACAACAGTAGTCTGCTTCATTTTTTAAAAACCCAACGCCTTGTTTGGGTGCACACTTATTGTTAGTAGGGGTAGGGTGGGGGTGTGGGGGATGTGTGTGTGTGTGTCCGCCTGTGTTCTCCGCTTCGGTGAAAGGCGGAGGAGCTATTGTTTTTACATATTTCTTTCTCTACCCTCTTTTGCCGTGATATTCTTAAAACCAAGTATATTTTTTCTTCCCTTCTTCTTCTAAATTATCACGCAAGATGCGTAATGGCCTGCACCATAGGCAAGCACTCCATAGCTTGCGTCTTCTAGATTGTTTTTTACCCATTTTCTCGTACGAACAATGGGCCTAACCCGCTTGGTCTCTCCCTGCTCCTACCCACTTTGGGGCGCTCCATTCCCCCCTCGCTGGTTCAACCAGCGAGCGCGCGTTCTTGAAATGGAGCGGGTCTGGCTGAAGACACTTGGAGAAATTTTCAGGGTCGCCTACAGGACGATACTAACGCGCAGCCGCTAGTTTCAATCTAGAACAAAAAGCCCCCCAAAAAATCCCGCACACAGACTATGCTGTGGCAATGAATGAAATACCCCAAAAATACATAAATAAACAAATCCCCGTGTACACTTAAGTGCTGCCCTGGGCTCGTTACGCAGATGAAAAGACAAGACTCACCAGATTAGGTTCTTTTTGGTCTTGTGTGGCAAAAGGATTCCTTCCGTGCAGGGGACAAGCACGCCCTCCTTTGTCTCCAAAAAGGAACAGAGGCTGGTGATCCAGGTCGGCCAAACAAAGCCGCTCGTCCCCGCCGAAAGTATCCACGCCAAGACATGTCAGCAACGCCAAATTGTTATAGAAATATATACCCCATGAAGGAGGAAACTCAAAGGTCCTTTGTCTGATCAAAAGCGTAAGTTTATTGTTAACGCACAGTGCGGAGAGTCAGCATATGCACACAAAGGCAGCATGCTCAGCTCTGGGGCCAGAGCCCCCAGCTTCCTGTATACAAAACACACACCAAAGATAGTCACGCCCACAACGGAGCGGAGGGGGCCACCGGTGAGGAGGCGCACAGGAAGCGCCGGCGCTATCCCCTGTGGTGGCAGTGGCATGGGGTGTGAACAGACAGACAATGGTGGAAATGCAGGTCATACAGATGCAAGACGGAAAGACACAAGGGTGTGACAGACAGCAGGGACCTTCACAAAGCTCAGCATGGCGTCAGAAGGTCGTCTGCATTGATAAAAGGCCTTTGACGTCCGTGTATTTGCTGCGGCTGGTTTTATGTAATTACTCCAAAAACTGTCACCACAACACATGCTGCTCTGAGTAAAGGCTACAACATGCTGCTCTGAGTAAAGGCTACACACATGCTGCCTGAGGTAAAGGCCACACACATGCTGCTCCTGAGGTAAAGGCCACACACATCTGCTCTGAGTAAAGGCTACCACACAGTGCGCGCCTAGTAAGGCTACACACATGCGGCTCTGAGGTATAGGCCACACACATGCTCTCTGAGTAAAGGGCCACACACATGCTGCTTCTTGAGGTAAAGGCCGCACACATGCTGCTCAGGTAAAGGCCGCACACATGCTGCTCCGAGGTAAAGGCCCACACATGTGCTCTGAGGTAAAGGCCGCACACAATGCTGCCTGAGGTAAAGGCCGCACACATGCTGCTCTTGAGGTAAAGGCCGCACACATGCTGCTCTGAGGTAAAGCCGCACACATGCTGCGCTGATCTGCCCTGAGTAAAGCATCCTCAAGTAAAGGCGCACACAGCTGCTCTGATCCGCACACAACTGCTCTGAGGTAAAGGCCGCACACAATGCTCCTCTGAGGTAAAGGCCGCACACATGCTGCCTCTGAGGTAAAGGCCGCACACATGCTGCCCTTACCGATAAAGGCCGCACACATGCTGCTCTGAGGTAAAGCCGCACACATGCTGTCTGATAAAGGCACACACATGCTGCTCTGATTATCGTTGATATCGCCCTCAGTACCCTTCATCGGTTGTCCTTCTTTAATACTGTATGTTAGAAACGGAAGGTGCACGACTGAGGTTATTTTGCAGATTAAATGTATGCTATTCCATTACCATTCCATTCCATTCCATCTTCTTCCGTTTCTCCGTTGCGGGGCAGCAGTCTAAGCAGAGACGCCCAGGACTTCCCTATCCACACACACTTCCTCTACTCGTTTGGGGGGACCCCAAAGGCTCTCCCAGGCCAGTTGAGAGACATAGTCCCTCCAGCGTGTCCTGGGTCTTCCCCGGGGCCTCCTCCCGGTGGGACGTGCCCGGAACACCTCCCCCAGGGAGGCGGTCCAGGAGGCAACTTACGGAACAGATGCCCGAGCCACCTCAAACTGTTCCTCTCGACGTGAAGAAGAAGTGGCTCTACTCCGAGCCTACTCCCGTTGACTGAGCTCCACACCCTGTCTCTAAGGGAGCGCCCACCACTCAGCGGAGGAAGCTCATTTCTCATTTCGACCGCTTGTATCCGCGATCTCGTTCTTAATTTCGGTCATTACCCAAAGCTCATGACCATAGGTGAGGGTGGGAACGAAGATTGGTCCTGTAAATCGAGAGCTTTGCCTTTCGGCTCAGCTCCCTCTTTACCACAACGGTCCGATACAGCGACCCATCACTGCGACCAGCATCACTGCGCACGCTGCAACGATCCGCCTTCAATCTCACGCTCCATCCTTCCTTCATCGTAATCAGAACCGTGACAAAGGCAGCCCCTGGCGAGGCCTACATGCACCGAACAGTCTGACTTACTGCCGGCAATGCGAACACTGCTCTGGCTCCGTCATACAGGGACGGACGGCCCTCACAAGAGGACCCCCCAAAGTACACCCGGGAACACGGTCGAACGCCTTCTCCAAATCCACAAGCAACATGTGGACAGTTGGCGAACTCCAATAACCCGCGATATCCGATGGAGATATAAGCTGGTCCATGTTCCCGACCCGGGGGACTAAAACCACACTGCTCACCTGAATCCGAATTCGACCAACGGCCGTAGCCACTCCTCCAGTACCTGGATAAACCTTACAGGGGAGGCAGAGGAGTGTGATCCCACGATAATTGGAACACACCCTCCGGCCCCCCTTCTTGTAGAGAGGGACCACCACCCCGGTCTGCCACTGCATTGGCACCGCCCCCGATCGCCATGCGATGTTGCAGAGACGTGTCAGCCAAGACAGTCCTACAACATCCAGAGACTTTAGATAGTCAGGACGGATCTCATCCACTCCCGGCGCCTTGCCACCATGGAGGCTGCCAACCACCCTGGTTACCTCTACCAGGGAGATGGAAGTATCCGCCCCAACATCCTCAGCCTCTGCCTCCAGGGCGGAGGACGTGACGGGGGGATTGAGGAGAACCTCGAAGTATTCCTTCCACCGCCCGATAATATCCCCAGTTGAGGTCAGCAGCCCTCCACCCGCACCGTACACAGTGTTGGCAAAGAACTGCTTCCCCCTCCTGAGGCGCCGGACGATTTGCCAGAATCTCTTCAAGGCCGACCGATAGTCATGCTCCATGGACTCTCCGAACTCCTCCCAGTCCCGGGTTTTTGCCTCTGCAACGGCCCGGGCCGCGGCGCGCTTGGCCTGCTGATGCCGCCGGGACCAGCACCAGAGACCCTGCGACCACAGCTACGAGCCGCCGCATCGGTGATAGAGGAAGATAACATGGTCCACTCTGACTCAATGACCCCCTCCTCCGCCGGGACCTGGGTGAAGCTCTCCCGGATGTGTGAGTTGAAAGTCCGTCTAACAGGGGGCTCAGCGAGACGTTCCCAGCAAACCCTCACTGCACGCTTGGGCCTGCCAGGTCTGACCGGCTTCCTCCCCTGCCAGCGGATCCAACTCACGACCAGGTGATGATCGGTTGACAGCTCCGCCCCTCTCTTCACCCGAGTGTCCGAGACACGCGGTCGAAGGTCAGATGATACGACAACAAAGTCGATCATCGACCCTTCGGCCTAGGGTGTCCTGGTGCCACGTGCACTGGTGGACACCCTTGTGCTCGAACATGGTGTCCGTGATGGACAAACCGTGACTGGCACAGAAGTCCAACAACTGAACACCACTCGGATTCAGACCGGGCAGGCCGTTCTTCCCAATAACCCCTCTCCAAGTGTCACTGGCATTTCCCACATGGGCGTTGAAGTCCCCCAGGAGAATAACGGAGTCCCCGGTCGTCAAGTACCCCACCCAAGGACTCCAGCTGCACTGCTGTTAGGCCCGTAGGCCGTCACAACAGAGACTTGTCCCCCACCCGAAGGTGGAGGAACGCGACCCTCTCATTCACCGGGGAGAACTCCAACACGTGGCGGCTGAGATGGGGGGCAATGAGAATGGCCACCCCAGCTCGCCGCCTCTCCTCGCGAGAAACACCAGAAAAGTGGAGCGTCCAACCCCTCTCAAGGAGTTGGGTTCCAGAGCCCCAGCTGTGTGTGGAGGTGAGGCTGACTATCTCTAGTCGGTATCGCTCGACCTCCCCCACAAGCTCGGGCTCCTTCCCCCCCCAGTGAGGTGACGTTCCACGTCCCAAGAGCCAGATGTTGGGTGTGTGGACTGGGTCGCCGAGGTCTCCGCCTTCGACTGCTGCCCAGTCCTCTCTGCACCGCGCCACCACGGACCCCTCTGCAGGTGGTGGGCCCACAGGAGGGACTGCCCACGTCGTCCCTTCGGGCTGAGCCCGGCCGGGCCCCGTGGGCCAAGGCCCGGCCACCAGGCGCTCGCATTCGAGCCCCGACCCCAGGCCTGGCTCCAGGGTGGGGCCCCGGCTGCGCCATGCCGGGCGACGTCACGGTTCTTCTGTTCGTGCTGTCCATGTTGGCTTCCGACTGCTCTTCGTCTGACTCGTCACCCGAGACCTGTCTGCCATGGGAGACCCTACCAGGGGCATGAAGCCCCAGACAGCATAGCTCCCAGGATCACCCGAGTACTCAAATTCCCCCACCACGTTAAGGTGGCAGTCCAGGGGGAGATCTTCTATCATGTGTTGCTTATATCTCACACTCCCTTTTTTTTTTTTTTTCTTTCTTCTCACTTCATTATTTTCTATAAACCTATCCTCGCTGTCATCACCACCAACACCGGTCACTCCAATCATGTCCTTTTTAATGCAGACACTCACACACACACACACAATCCATAGACAGCAGATAACAGGCAAAGAAGGCGGAGGCTGGAGTATCTCTTAACTCATAAAACATAAATGTAAGATGGATTAAATAAGGTTGGTGTTGATGATCTTGACGATTGAATTATTATTTTTTTCCTTCTCTCTCTAGCGCGCACACACACACACACACGCACGCATCACATATGTATAATGTATTCTCCGATTAACATTTAAACTGTCAAAGACAGTAAAGGTTTGTGACAGGCGCTGAAAGCTCGTTGTGACATGCGTAATCTTAGTATTTTACACACCTGAATTACAAGCACAGATTATGTTGCCAAAGGGCAGCGCTGATTATTGATTTTAGTGGTCCGTTATCAAGAAAAAATGACCTCTCTTTCTTCTCTCTGACAAACTCCAGACTACCACTTTAATAAACCATGCTCTTTTTGAATACTTCTTTTACTGATGACAGGAGTTCAGCCGGGATATTTGAATTTCAAATTAGTTTTACATCCCGTAAATCTTCTTTATTGTTTTAATTTTGTTGTCCCTCCCTCCACCGTTTCACCTGTCAGAAAGTCTGTGATCCAGGTTGCCAGAACTCCCCACGGTTAGCTAATTTTACTGGTAAAGGAACAGGCCAAAGTACTAAAAACAGCCTCGTTTTTAATGACAAAACCAAGAATAAAACAAACATTTCTTTGTTTCAAAACTTGCTACGTTCCTGATTGACAGTTGAAAAAGCTGCCTGGGGGCCAATCAAACGTAGTATTGGGTGGTGGTCTCGTGTTTATGTTACAGCGCTCTCCCCGCAGTGGCCCGGGTTTGAATCTGGATTTTGGGTGAAACTATATTATGTTCAATGGCAGATTGCTCAAGAAAAAAAAATAAAATAGTAAAAGCTGGCGGGAAGTGATTGACCGATCAAAACAGCAAATCAAAGCGCGCAGCTCCGGAGCCCGGCTCCCGAGTCCAGCGACTGTGGCTTGGTCTCGCGGACACCACATAGAGCTGGTGTTTTTCAGCTTTTGTCAGCAACTAAAAGTGTTAGGATCACGTCAACTTGGATAACGTGTGTTATGGGTGTAACTGTATGTGACGCACTATTTGGCCTGAAGAAGAAGAAAGCAGCTCAACTTTTCTCATTCATCTCATGGATCTATTATAATAACACTTCATCTGCGACACTTCACTGAGACTGTTCCAGAACTACAGGGACAATGGAACCGGAATTACTCAAAATCTGATCTAGAAACATGTGTTATTCCCATGATAAAAGGCGTAACACGGACCCCCCATCTGTGAGTACAATGATGCTAACTCGCCGTATACTTCTGTAAACTATGGGGGTGGACCCGGAAAAATCTTCTTACCTCTCGAAAACGGCTTTACAGGATGGTCCAAAAGTCAGTTACGTTCCACATGTGTGTCAATGCTGAGTGTATTTTTTTGGACCAATCTAGTTTAGTCGTAGTGGAATTTTGAAGCCACTTGTTAAATGAATGGGGCTGCGGCTGATGCATGCACAAATTAGTTTTTTCACATTTTCAAATGTTTTTCACATTTTTTCATTTGCACATGCGTTAGCCGGAACTAGCCCCATTCATTTGTCAAGTGCCTTCTGAAGCCCACAGAGGTTGAACGGGACTGGTCCAAAAAATATATACTCCCCTCAGCTTTGACACACATCTGGAACATAGCGTTTGGCCAAGAGCCGACTTTTGGACCATCCTGTTAAGAGGTTTCTCGAAGACACCATACAAAAGCATTGGGTACTTATTATTCCGGGTCCACCCTCACAGGCCCGGAGTGGTATTGCAAGCATGTCAGCGCTCGTGCTCATGGACCTTTTGGAGCCGGGACCCGTCCCCACTGCCTCTACCAAGAGGCATAGTTACATTCCTTTAAAAACATTGTGCATCCAGACGGTGATTCTTTCGCTACAATTAATATTTTCATTGTTTCTATTGTTTATTTTATTTATTTATTTAATTTTTTTCTGCTTAAAAGCTCACATGTACATCTGCATTTTGTTGAACAGGATTCCAGCAGGCGAATGTGCTTGTTCTCAGCTCTGCTCTGGCTAAAGACTTTGAAGCATTCTGTATCAAAAACACGGCTCCCTTACCGCTTCTGTTTATGAGCGAGCGTGGACAGATGTCGTGTGAGGCTGTGGCTCAACAAGCAGACGTTACGTAAGTGAATAAGAATAACAATTAGACAACAAAAAGTTTTCCATACTGAGCTATAACAATTATTATTATTTCCTTTTTTTTCCAAAAATGGGAGTAGAAATAAAAAATAAACAATTTTCCCAAAGTATCCCCTACCTCCACTCTTAATTCAGACAAAGTCTGGTCTCAGGTCCTTTATGTACTGGAACTACCCTCTCCAGAATATGTCACACTTTTCCTTCTGAAGTCACAGAGACATTGTAAGTCTCCATCACAATTATCTGTTCTGCTCGTACAGTTGCCACGGCTTTTCGGTGCTCTCTGTTTCTTTTGTTTTTACTTTTTAACTGTGCATCTGGCTGTTCCTACATCCGTGAGGAACTTATGAACATCTGACCCACCGTTCCCATGGACCTACTGCCTGTTTTCTTGGCACCTGCGGCTGATTTAATTCATGTTTTAGCCAAAAAAGTGAGGACCCGCAGGAGAGGAAAACGCCGCGGGGTGCTCGTGCGCCTCATGAAGAGAGGAACACGCACGTCTCTGCCCGGCATTTTCCTTTTCAACGTTCGCTCTCTGGGCAATAAGATGGACGAACTCAGCCTGCTGATGAGAAGAAACAAGGACTTCGCCTCATCCTGTCTCTTCTGCTTCACTGAGACCTGGCTAAATGAGCGGATCCCGGACAGTGCTCTTGTGCTGCAGGGCTTTGAGCTGTTTCGCGCGGATCGCCATTGTACGCTCTCAGGGAAGAGCAGAGGCGGATGATTCTGCTTCTACGTAAATACAAGCAGGTGTAACGATGTGACAGTGATCTCCAAGCACTGTTCTCCTGCTCTGGAATATCTTTTCATTCATTGTAAGCCATACTATTCCCCACGTGAATTTGTTTAATTCATTCTAGCCTCTGTTTACATACCGCCATGCGTGGACGGGCGCAAGGCTCATCGTGCACTCGCAGAGCAAGTACTGTGTATTGAACGTTTATACCCGGACTCTCGTATTATTATCCTGGGGGATTTTAATAAGGGAAACTTGTGCCAGGAATTACCCAAATACAGACAGTTCATCAAATGCCCGACCAGAGAGGAGAAAACACTGGATCACTGCTACACCACTGTGCACGGAGCTTATCGCGCTCTTCCCCGCGCAGCCCTGGGCTTCTCAGACCACTCCATGATCCATCTGGTTCCTGCTTACAGACAGAGACTAAAGGTCTCGAAACCTGCAGTGAGGCGCTCCAAAGTGTGGTCTGATGAGGCTGTGGAAGAGCTGCGTGCAATATTATTCGGCCCCCTTGCGCTAATACTTTGTAGCGCCACCTTTTGCTGCAATTACAGCTGCAAGTCGCTTGGGGTATGTCTCTATCAGTTTTGCACATTGAGAGACTGGAATTCTTTCCCATTCTTCCTTGCAAAACAGCTCGAGCTCAGTGAGGTTGGATGGAGAGCGTTTGTGAACAGCAGTCTTCAGCTCTTTCCACAGATTCTCGATTGGATTCAGGTCTGGACTTTGACTTGGCCATTCTAACACCTGGATACGTCTATTTGTGAACCATTCCATTGTAGATTTGGCTTTATGTTTTGGATCATTGTCCTGTTGGAAGATAAATCTTCGTCCCAGTCTCAGGTCTTTTGCAGACTCCAACAGGTTTTCTTCCAGAATGGTCCTGTATTTGGCTCCATCCATCTTCCCATCAATTTTAGCCATCTTCCCTGTCCCTGCTGAAGAAAAGCAGGCCCAAACCATGATAATGCCACCACCATGTTTGACAGTGGGGATGGTGTGTTCAGGGGGATGAGCTGTGTTGCTTTTACGCCAAACATATCGTTTTGCATTGTGGCCAAAAAGTTAGATTTTGGTTTCATCTGACCAGAGCACCTTCTTCCACATGTTTGGTGTGTCTCCCAGGTGGCTTGTGGCAAACTTTAAACGAGACTTTTTATGGATATCTTTGAGAAATGGCTTTCTTCTTGCCACTCTTCCATAAAAAGGCCAGATTTGTGCAGCGCACGACTGATTGTTGTCCTATGGACAGACTCTCCCACCTCAGCTGTAGTTATCTGCAGTTCATCCAGAGTGATCATGGGCCTCTTGGCTGCATCTCTGATCAGTCTTCTCCTTGTTTGAGATGAAAGTTTGGAGGGACGGCCGGGTCTTGGTAGATTTGCAGTGGTCTGATACTCCTTCCATTTCAATATAATTGCTTGCACAGTGCTCCTTGAGATGTTTAAAGCTTGGGAAATCTTTTTGTATCCAAATCCAGCTTTGAACTTCTCCACAACAGTATCTCGGACCTGCCTGGTGTGTTCCTTTGTCTTCATGGTTCTCTCTGCGCTTTAAACAGAACCCTGAGACTATCAAAGAGCAGGTGCATTTATACGGAGACTTGATTACACACAGGTGCATTCTATTTATTATCATCAGTCATTTAGACATTGGATCATTCAAAGATCCTCACTGAACTTCTGGAGTGAGTTTGCTGCACTCCACTTGTTGATTCATGACAAAAAATTTAAATTTTATATCTTTATGTTTGAAGCCTGAAATGTGGCAAAATGTTGAACGGTTCAAGGGGGCCGAATACTTTTGCAAGGCACTGTACAACAACGACAAACCCTGGTTCACTGCTAAACTCCGGCAGCTCAGAAAAGCAGAGGAGTCTGCTTTTAGGGAGGGGGACTGCAGCGGCTACAAGGTGGCTAAATATCAGTTCAGGAAAGAACTGAAAGCAGCCAAGTCCCAGCACAGAGAACGACTACAGGAGCAGTTTGGAAACAACGATACAGCTTCTGTCTGGAGGGGCCTAAGGGAGATCACCAACTACAAGCCCAAAGCCCCCCTCTGTGCTGACAACCACAGACTGGCCAACGACCTGAACATGTTTTTCAGCCGCTTCGACGCTGCCCCGGACACCTCCCCCATCCCCATTCCCCATTACTCTAACGACCCACCCATCAGCTCTGCCCCCACCCTGACAATAGCCTCAGAAGACATCAAACGTCTCTTCTTGAGGCTGCAACCCCGAAAAGCTCCTGGCCCCGACCACGTGTCTCCAGCCACTCTGAGACACTGCACCAGTGAGCTTACTCCTGTGTTCACTGACATTTTCAACACCTCTCTGCAGTCCTGCCATGTCCCGGCCTGCTTCAAATCCTCCATCACCGTCCCCGTCCCGAAGAAGCCCAGGATCACAGGACTCAACGACTACAGACCTGTGGCACTTACGTCTGTTGTCATGAAGTCATTTGAGCGCCTGGTCTTCTCCCATCTCAAGTCCTTCACCTCCCCCCTCCTGGACCTACTGCAGTTCGCCTACAGAGCCAACAGATCTGTAGACGACGCCATCAACCTGGCCCTCCACCATATCCTACAGCATCTGGACTCCCCGGGGACCTACGCCAGGGTCCTGTTTGTGGACTTCAGTTCTGCCTTCAACACAATCCTGCCATCCCTGCTCCAGGACAAGCTCTCCCAGCTCAACGTGCCCGATTCCACCTGCAGGTGGATCACTGACTTCCTGACAGACAGGAAGCAGCGAGTGCGTCTGGGGAAGAATGTCTCGGACTCTCGGATTATAAATACAGGAGCCCCACAGGGCTGTGTTCTTTCTCCCCTGCTCTTCTCCCTGTACACCAACCACTGCACCTCCAGCCACGACTCCGTGAAGCTGATCAAGTTCGCGGACGACACCACCCTCATTGGACTCATCTCCAACAACGATGAGTCCGCCTACAGGAGGGAGGTGGACCGGCTGGTGTCCTGGTGCAGTGGTAACAACCTGGAGCTGAACACCTCCAGCCACGACTCCGTGAAGCTGATCAAGTTCGCGGACGACACCACCCTCATTGGACTCATCTCCAACAACGATGAGTCCGCCTACAGGAGGGAGGTGGACCGGCTGGTGTCCTGGTGCAGTGGTAACAACCTGGAGCTGAACGCCCAGAAGACAGTGGAGATGATTGTGGACTTCAGGAAGAGCACTGTCCCCCCGCCCCCACCCTCCGTGATGGACTCCCCCATCACCTCTGTGGAGTCCTATCGTTTCCTGAGCACCACCATCACCCAGGACCTCAAGTGGGAGCCGACCATCAGCTCCCTCATCAAGAAGGCCCAGCAGAGGATGTACTTCCTGCGGCAGCTCAGGAAAGCCAAGCTGCCTGGACAGATGTTGGTGCAGTTCTACACGGCCATCATCAAGTCCATCCTCACCTCCTCCATCACCTCCTCCATCACCGTGTGGTTCGCTGGAGCCACTGTCAGGGACAAGCAGAGACTACAGTGCATCGTGCGCTCTGCAGAGAAGGTGATTGGCTGCAGCCTTCCATCGCTGCAGGACTTGTACGTCGCCCGAGCTCGAGGCCGGGCTGGTTGTATCACAGCTGACCCCTCTCACCCTGCACATGGACTATTCCAACCACTCCCTGCATTTATCCATGTTCGATATTGTGTGTCATTACGATTAAATAGGAAGTCTGTGTCATAAGCACGTCATCGTAAAATCCGATCTGCTCTGATTAACTTGTTTTCTCTACAAACTTCCTTCCAAATATTTAAAGGCGTCATATTACGCTTTTTGACTTTTCTCTGGTTTAAACATGATTACATTGCTATTTTGCCTTTATACACAAGCCCAGAGTAGGTTTTTCATCAATTCCCTCAAGCTTTAGTTAGAGAGTCTTCTTTCTCTTTTATTCTCGAGAGGCTCAGAAACAATTTGTTTCAAATCACCACAAATCTTTGTTGACGGGGATCTGCAAAGAGTCTGAAATCCATGACGAAACTTGCGTATGTTTTTTATGCAAGCGACAGTGACGTTTCGCCAAAGACTGTTCCAGAACTGCGGTTACCTTGAAACGGGACCTACTTAGAAGTAACTTCATAACGCAAACTGTGAATTAACTGTTTGCGTTAATTCACAGTTACTATGGTGACACCTCAGGTGGAGCAATATGTAACCTGTAATTTAACATGGGGTTTAAACAGCATTCTTCATTAGTAGTTTGCATTGGAATCCTCTTTCACCATGGTACAAATTCGTAATAATATGATAATTATAGATGTTTTTTTGTATTTTCTAGGATGGACATTTCCCAGTACTGTGTGTATGAACACGGCAAGATGTTGAAAACTGTCTCCAATCTGAATGAGTACAAATGTTGCCTTAGGTAATGTTTTCACCTTTTACCATTATCTGTCTTGTGACCCATTTGTAACCAGTTGTAATCCTTTGTGCGTCTCTGTGCAGGGACATGGTATGTTTCTATCTGGGCTGCAGTTTTGGGTTTGAGGGGAAACTGAAGGAGGCTGGAGTTCCTCTGAGGAATGTGGAGCAGGACGTAAATGTCAGCATGTATAGAGTGAGTCCAATCAAACAGTCTTTGTAAAAACTAGGGCTGGGACTCGATTAAAAAAAATAATCTAATTAATTAGAGGCTTTGTGATTGATTAATCGCAACTAATCGCATTTTAATCGCATTATAAATTTGTCCTGAGAACAGTGAGAAGTAATTTTTTTCACATGGATTTTTAGTTTACCATTGAATAATGACTGAATACATAAGCTTAAGAAACGCATGTTATAGTGGATGATCAGACGACTTCTTTCCCATCAAATAACGTATCTGTCATCGCCTCCACACACTATGTCCACAACATACGCTTCTTAAGCCCAAAATCCACTACACTCGAAATGAGCACTGAAGCTTATAATACGTTTTTGATGTGTGAATTAGAACTAAAACATCAGTAAGAGTAGCTCACACATAGGGTTGCCAACTTGAGAACAAAAAAATAAGGGACACCATTTGGGTGGATCGGTTTGAGCACTTTTTAGTCCTAATTTCAATCAGTAACCCACACAGTAATCATGGTATTTCATATTCACAGTTTTTAGATAATTGTAATTTATTGACTACATATAAAAACCATATCCTTAGTCAAAAATGAAATTGAATAAATAGGTGGAACTCTTTGGCTGGTTGAGGACTTAATGCATTCTTATTACTAATAAAAAAAATAAAAAAGACAAATGCTGTAACATACATTATATATGAATGTTACAGTAAAGACCATTTACTGTATAAGCAAATAAAAAAAGAAAAACATTTGTATTCATTAAAAAAACTCACAAATGTTGAAATCAAAGTCTGTAGCAGTTAGATATGGTCATTATTTATATTGTCTGAGAGTTTAGTGCGTGTACATGGCTTCAGTAAAAGCTATTGTTCGTTTACAAAGCTGGTCTTGACATTTGTTGACGCTCCCTAAACGCTTTTCTCTGCGCTTGCAGTGAACTGGATTCAATGGATTTCTCTGCAGCGCATTGGATTTGAAAAAAACAAAAACGTAGAGATGATCATTTTAGCACAGTGACTTTTTTTTAACAAAGTAGCTTTCGTGAACTATTGACCTCGGAAGTCCGAATCTAGGAATATGGCGCTACTTTACCCATGAAACTTCTGCTGTGATGAAGCTGCGGGAGCGGCCCACGCTTGCGCCTGTCAACATTAAACCAATGTATGTGATCAAGCCTACGCCCCTTTGACACTGATTGGCCGAAAGGTAGACGCTTAAACTGTGATTACTTTGTGTGTGTGTTGCGTGTGACATGCAGTGAGTGAGTGATGCATTTAAGGTGGCTCTGAAAATACGGGTCAAAAGCCGTCTCGTATCGATTCAATACGGGACGCACATAGTTTTTCTATAATACGGGACAATTCCGTATTTCAAGGGACGGTTGGCAACCGTACTCACACACCTCCTCCGCTCACAGGAGTCGCTCGCTGCTGCTCCTCCTCCTCACACAGAGTCCATAGCTCCATACACAGCGCTCTTTCCCGTCTCTAATTCACTCAGTTTTAGACACAGCTAAAGTTGGTCTATGCTTGTTATAATGTACTTTTGAACAAGAAAAGTCACGGAGCTCAGTTGGTGCTCCAGTATAATCAGTCTGTCTGAAACTCATCCTCCAGTGAGGAACGTTCCGCGGTGGAAAATACACATGCGATTAAAATGCGTCAAATGTTTTAACGTGCTAATTTTTGTGGCGTTGATTAAGTCCCGGCCCTAGTAAAAACAGTAGGATTTGTATGTCCTGGTTGACCTACAGAATATGACAATATAAAACTTTCCAACCTTAAAAAAAACATAATTAATTAGTGCTGTTAGTTAATGGCATTTTAGCAGCGTACATTTTTAATCATGCCACTAACATTCTCTTTGGCCAACCACACTGTAGTTTTCTCAGATTCTGTTTTGCTGAAAATGTTCAATAAAACAAGTTCATGGTGTGCATACACACCAATGCGGGCACATATCTGAAATCAGCCCCGCAACCTCCTCCTGCTCGCGTCTAGGGAGCATAAGACGTCCATCAGAATCACTATCAGCCTTATTTCGAGCCAGCTCTTTCATCCTTCTCCTAGCTTCCACAACCAGGGTCTAGGCCCCAGGGGATTTCATCTCATAATCAATTTCCTGTGCAGTACTCTGCTGGGGTCTAAGCGACAAATCTTAAACCACCTTCTGTAGCAGCAATAAATGTAATCTTGAAAATATTGTCCTCAGTCGTATTTCAGTGTTTATTCATGCATCTTGACAACAAACTAATTCATCAGCATATCACAGACCTATTGTCTGCTGAGATTGCTCGAGTGGAGTGCAGGTCTCCCCACTCCTGTCACCGTGCTAATGTGCTAATGAGTTTGGATCGTTAGCCGCAGCAGGGTCGTTAGACCTGCTCCCTTCCACATCAAACAGACCTTAGTTTGTTAATGAGTTAGCATCAGGATTAGGGTGTGGCTAACCACACCCAGAGGTTACAAATCTCCAACGCACAGTCTGAGATCTCATTCCCTTGAAGAAGTCCTTTAGATGAAGGACAAAACGTGGGGAAAACCTACTAAGAAGTACAGATGATGGGTGAGAAACCTTCCTTGGCTTTGACTAATCCCTGTACGACTGAGAGCTTACACAAACTTTTCCCTTGCATATAGTGATTATAATGAATCATTAATCATTCTAAACAGGATTGGAGCTGAAGCTTTGATAGAACTCTGCTCCGAATCCATTTGCTCCAAAACTCTTATTTTGTGGGAGAGAAACGTGAATTCTACATGTCTTTATTCTTTATACATTTCTGCATTGACTGCACAGGTGTGTTTGTGTGCAGACCACTGTGCCTTGTGCACCAGCAGGAGTCTTTCACTGTCCCATGGTGGTGACCATGCGTCCTGTTCCGGCTGAAATGATCGACACAGTGGTGGAGGTCACACATCTGAACCCCCTGGCGCATGGAGCCCCTATTCACATTGGCGACCCAGGTGAACAATAGCTACAACCATCTGTTATGTTTCTGATCGTAGCTCGACAAGCCGTATAGGGCTGGAAAGCGGAAGTGCGAGATTTTGCGAGATTTCCACCCGTGGATACAAACAAACCACACGTGCCAGTTGTGTGGTGCGGAGATCGCTGACTTCTTCCTCCTTAATGGACTTTCCTGTGTTATTTTGGACACATTTCGTCTCTGGGACAGAAAAACTGAGTGAACGGTCGGAATTAGCTGTGAACTGGCCATGTCTTGACGTTTTATAAGACGGGGAGATGAGAAAGGTGCAGGGCTGTGTTCAAACATACAGTCTATGGTTCAAACTCATTGTATTTCAATCCACTATCACGCATCAGAAAGAAAATATAGAAACACTATTCCTATGCAAATAAATTGATGTTGTCCCTTAAAGCTATCTTTGCTGCTTTGGTTTTAAGCCAATGTATATGAATGATCAGTTGTCTATCTGTTCATTAGCCCCATCTCCACTTCACACTCACTGCAGCTTCACATTGGGCCTTTTTCCTTTTTGCTGTGCTGTCAAAAATGATGATGATGTAGTTGGGTTACCTATTCATTTAATTCTAAGGATTGTCCGTTTTTTGTTATATTTGAACATTTGTTAAATGTTATTTAATATGTGTTAATATGTTCTTCCTTTATCTCTCAAATAAATATTAATTTGAGAGACAATATTTCTCCTGTGTGACATCAATACAGTTTCTTATCTTATCTTAAAATACAAGCCACAATTAAAGGCTTGGCCACGCACTATTACAGGTTTGCATTAGCTACAAGTTAGCTTGAATACATATTCAAGTTAACCGTCTGTAAAATCAGACAAAATGTTTTATCAGAACTGCATAGCTTTTCCCATAGCTTCAGTTGGTCTTTGGGAAACCTAAAAAATGAGCATGCTTCATGTGAACTTTGATGATTACAGCCGAAAACAAAGCAGAGCATTTTGCACCATTCACTTAAACGCCTCTTCGAACAGCTGACGGTTTGTTTGTATCCGAGCAATGAACCGGAAGTGCTTCTGGGACGAGACTTTCCAGCCCTATCGTTTCAAACTACTGTGAGTAGGGTCAATATACTGATGGACCCAAAAAAAATGTTTTATCGTTTTAATTTTTGGTGGTTTTGTGCTAGGTTGGGTCTAGTCTACTACATACTAAGAGCTGGACAAAATTGGAGTGTGGGAAAGTGTAACATTTCGGTAAATGTTTTCGGTAATTTTCCCTTTACGTGTGAAGCTCTAACTTGGTCAGTTTTCATGATAAATCAATAATTCTTGTATTTTTATCTTGGGTGGCGAGCTACTGGTGGCTCCCGAGCTACAGGTTGGAGACCCCTGCTCTAAAATGTATTTAACGAACGGGTGTTGGTTTTTGGAAAAATGCCTAAAAAGGAACGGAAGAAATGCATTAGCCTGTGCAGCATCTGCGGCCACAGCAAGCCCTGGCGATCCAAGATGGCGCCGTATTCAAATGAATGGTTTGTGCTCAGTGGCGCATTTGGGGCCGACATGGGCCGATAGATTAGCCGAACTCGTCATATCACTCACTATATTTTGGCATTGACTGGTCCTCCCGTTTCTGCGCAGTGGACAAACTCCCATGATGCGTTGCGCCAAATACGCATGTTTGGCTCTCATGCACTTGCACAGAGGGACTTGGCCGCGCTCTGACCAATCAGTGCTGCTGATCAGAGCGGAGCTAGAGTGGGAGTTAGAGCAGCATCAGTTTACTTAGCTGACTTTCATAGATACAATGCAGTATTTTTGTGTGGTATACGGTTGTAGTAACCTAGGCAATAGCACTCTCTCGCCTCTCAGCTAGAAGGTCCTGGGTTCGAATCTCGGTCGCAACAGGATCTTTTTGAGTGGAGTTTACATGTTCTCCCGGTGTCTGCGTAGGTTTTCTCCCGGTGCTCCGGTTTCCCCTACAACTAAAAATATGCACACTAGGTAAAATCCTCCAGCTCTAGTAGTCCTGACCAAGCCGAGCATCAACATCTGGAGAGGGGTCCCCGGGCGCTGCTCCTGACATGAGCCTTAGCGGCATCAGGATGGGTCAAATGCAGAGGGCAAATTTCCCTACGGGGACAATAAAGTGCACATTTATTTATATACATTTACTATTTTCACTGAAGACAGCACAAGGTTCCCCCATCTGCCAGTGCAGGCATAACCAATTCGCCTTTTATCTATTTTTTAAAGCACTTTGGACACTAAAATACTGCTCGATAAGGGGATTATTGAATGCACGAATATCCCTCTGGAATACAGAAAGTGACATTGGGTCTGTGTGTGTTCGAGCTACTTACTTCTGTTTCCATGAGCAGAGCTGTCACCTGCTACCTGCTACCAGTCCAGCCCACCTATGTGGATAAGCTGGCTTGTTCTCTACTGGTTCGTCCTGTCTGTCATCCATCGACCGCACTTATCCAATATGCAGGCACAGAGTTTGCAGGCACCCCCCAGCACCGGCACTGCTCCAGCACCCGGACATTGTCTCCGTGCCAGAGTAAAGATCCGCTCATCGGGGCTCGCGTCAGAACTACCAATTCAACAACTCCTCTTCAGAAAAAAAACCATATATATATATATATATATATATATATATATATATATATATATATATATATATATATATCATCACGTCACTCAGTCACATGACCGTCAGCAGCCATATGGACAGACGGTGTGGCTGCCGGTACAAGCGAGTTGGGAAAGGAGCTGCTGTCATTGCTGTCTTTCTGATAGCTTTTGAATTAATGCAGCTATAAAAACACTTGTAGAAGCCTCTGTTGATCCGTCGGCTGTGAGTACAGTTGCCAACCGTCCGTTGAAATACGGAATTGTCCCGTATTATAGAAAAACTATGTGCGTCCCGTATTGAATGGATACGGGACGGCTTTTGTCCCGTATTTTCAGAGCCACCTTAAATGCATCGCTCACTCACTGCATGTCACACACGCGACACACGCACCCAAAGTAATTGCATTTTAAGCGTCTAGATTTCGGCCAATCCGTGTCAAAGGAGGCGTAGGCTTGATCACATGCATGGGTTTACGGTTGCGCGGTCAATAGCTCATAGAGTTTCGCTTTTCAGCCCGAGCCCGAGCAGGCCCGAGGCCCAACCTGAGTTCGGGCCGGGCTCGGGCCTCATTTGGCGCTCAGCTGTTGGGTTTGTGCCGGGCTCTGGCTTCTTTTTTTAAATATATGTTTATTTTTTATTATTATTATAATTATTTTTAAATGATTTTTATACATAATCATATGCATATATATATATATACAGTGCCTTGCGAAAGTATTCAGCCCCCTAGAACCTTTCAACATTTTGCCATATTTCAGTCTTCAAAAATAAAGATATAAAATTTTAAATTTTTGTCATGAATCAACAACAAGTGGGACACAATCGTGAAGTGGAATGAAATTTGTTGGATAATTTAAACTTTTTTAACAAATAAAAAACTGAAAAGTGGGGCGTGCAATATTATTCGGCCCCTTTACTTTCAGTGCAGCAAACTCACTCCAGAAGTTCAGTGAGGATCTTTGAACCCAATAGTTGCGTTCGTCTGGTGGTTCGCTTTAAAACAATGTTTCATTTGTATTATAGGTTACTATGGAAACCTATATTGTTTTTGCTCAAAGATTTTCAAAAAAAATTCCTTCTTTCTTTCTTTTTTCTTCTGCACTTTGAGCCTTAATTTGACCCCCTGAACGTTGATGAAAAGTAGTGAAATTTTGCCCAAAATTCAGAACCGGCGAAAAATAAATTCTTTTGGTGGTTATTTTTATGGGACTAAAAAAAATACCAGAACAGCGCCCCCTACAAAAGTCAGTTTACATTGCGCCTATGGGAGGGGGTCGGAGGTCAAGTTTGTCATAGAGCCACAAAATTTGGTACACACGTTCCTCAAGTCAAGACATGAAAAAAAAGTTATTATGGCTCCGCCCCCTGACAAACAAGGAGCTCATTAATTTCAACGGGAAATGGAAAAATGAAAATTGATCTTTTTCACACATGTCGGTTGGAAATCATCTCCTCCTCGGCCGTTTCACCAATTTGTCTCAAAATCGCTCCACATGGTCTAAACACATGTATCATCAATAGTTGAATCAAGAATTTGGATCAGTTAAACCTTGTCCGAGCAGCGGAGCGGCAAAACGTGCCTTTTTTTTTAAATTGTTTGACAAAAGTGAATTTGCTCCCGTTTGCACACAAGAAGCCAGATTTGCACAAAATTTCAGCTCCAGGGTCTAGGTCATTTGAAAGTTGAAATATTGAAATCGGCTCATTAGCGCCCCCTACAGACTATGTCAAAGTTTTACATGGGCCTAATCCAATTTAGTTTTTTCAAAATGTTTGAAATTTTGCACATAATTCTGTTTTGTCCTCTGGATTCAAAAAGTTATTGACAACATATGATTATTTTTTACCCTGTTGCTGTGGCGACGACCAACACTCCCCTGTCTGTGTCCATGGGAAAATCATATATCTCTGAAAAGTACACCTCGCTCAAACATCAAACCAGCCGCGGCCGTTTCACTAATTTAGCTGAAAATCGCTCCACATCATCTCAACACATGGACCATCAATAGTTGAATATAGAATTTTAATTTGTCAAACGGTCTGCGCATGACAGACTCCAAAGTGTGGTTATTTTCATAGAGAGGTGTGAAGTTCCCATGTTATCCAATGGAGACAGTATGGACACACTCAGACATTGCCTGTGTCCAAATTGGTAGGCAACAGGCTATGTAGGGTGGATTCGTAGGCATTTTGACGTCACTTCCGCAAGCGACGGTCTTTGCAGGGGTGTCCAAATTCAAAGTTTCGAGCTGGGCAGCGTAGGCAGCGGGCCGGGAACGCCCACTTTTGGAGCAGATTTGAAGGATACATCTGATGTATCCTTTGCTGCCTATTTTTCCCCCAGTCACGGCCGCGCATGTGCAGAACTCTGTTCGGCATTAACATGTAAACACACAGACCTTGGACCTGGAGCTAACATTATGGTATCACTGTGGAGTTACGTCTATAGTAAGTACTTTTCTACTTTACTTATAAGTTATGAACACGACTGTAAAACACAGACATAAGTTAGATCTGCCACAGATGTATGGCGTCAAAATAGGGTCTGCTTAAACGTAACCGTAAAGCAGGAATTGTAAATGTAGGTTGTAAGTATTGTAAACATAAAAATATATTGTTAACGAAAAAACTTTTTCCGCCCCTCCAAAAAGGGGTAAGATGAAAAATGTATCGTAAGCGTAAGTTTTCACTGGTAAACGTAACTTGTGAATCGTAAATGTAGCTTATGAAACGTAAACGTAACTTTTGAAGCGAAACATGAAAAATATGAAGCGTAAGTGTAAGTTTTACGTTTACTACAGTTTTTTTGTTTACAATATATTTTTATGTTTACAATACTTACAACCTACGTTTACAATTCCTGCTTTACGGTTACGTTTAAGCAGACCCACGTTTACAATTCCTGCTTTACGGTTACGTTTAAGCAGACCCTATTTTGACGCCATACAGATGTGTGTATTTAACCTTGTTATCTGCTGTGAATAAGATCAATCCCGAAAAGCTAATGCTAATGCTATGAGGCTAGCTAGTTCATTCAGATTCAGTTTTTGAACAAGAAAAATCATGTTGTGTTTTATCTTTAGGGAGAAACAAACCCACTGATTAAATATTAAAGCTACACTGAGGAAAGAGTCACGTTTTTATGGAAAATCACTCAGCAGCACAGCAGCAATAGTGTGCTAACACATGTTTTCTGTATTCATATAAAATAGATTGTGCATATCGTATTTAATCCCATGAGACTGGGAATACTGTATATTCATTGTATATTCATTGTATACTGTATATTCATCTTACATTGTGTGCACCATGTGCACACAACGTAAGGTGACAGGTGTTATTGTGTATATTGTATATAGTAATTGTAACTCTATTTTAAATTTAAATGTATTCCTTAGGAGTGTTTTTTATTCTTTATTTTTTATTTTCTCTGTCTGACTGTTGCACTGAGCCAAAGCAATTTCCAAGTCTGTGACTTCCTGTTACTTACGTGGCAATAAAAATGATTCTGTTTCTGATGTTTATTGTTTTGTTGTTTTTAGCTGTTAGGAACCAGGTCTGCAAATTATATGGCCTATGGACGCTTATAATGTAACAATGTTCTTTGTTCTTTCCCTTACAGATAAATAAATATAGCAGAAAACTATAATACGGCTCGTGTTCAAAGCAAGAGCAGCAAGTGACGAACACCTCTCTTTAGGACTCTGTGGCTGCTGTGGTCACACACGAGACTATATGAAAGAAAAAAACGATGTCCAGAATCACTGTCAAACCTGCCCCTCCTGCTAAAGTTTAACGTTTTTTTTTTTTTTTTTTTTTTAATGTACTGTGATTATTTATGATTTTAATGCTTTCTTGTTTTGTTCAGCACTTTGAGTTGCCTTGTGTATGAATTGTGCTATACAAATAAACTTGCCTTGCCTTGCCTAAATACTAGTGATGTTTTTTTTCCATGTGTTTTGACTTGGAGACACGTCAACTTTTGGGCTGCGAGAAGCGGACAGACTAGCACACTTGCAGGCCGTTGTGAGGTATCAGTGAAAATATAGTCATTTCCAAACTTTGGTTATCCGACTAGAATGCGCTGCAAGTATCACAGAGGTGGGGCAGTAATTTGAAAATTACCAGTGGTCCACAGGTAATACTAGTACCGAGCGAATGGGCTAATTTGATGAATACTTGTTACAAAGAGCCCTGAAGAAATAGTCACATTTGCGCTTTGGGCTGAGAGCATGACTGAGTGAGGGTGGTGGTCTCCTTTTCCCATCTGAAAAAGCTGATCTAAAGATGTGACAGAGGCCAAAAATAAATGCATGTTTCATTTTTGTGGTTTGAAAGTTAGGTACCCCTGCTTTATTCAATATTGAAAGTTTCATCTCATACAGTCCTCTCTTCACCACACGTACACCAGATAGATACATTTATAATTCAGGTGTCCAGTAGCAGCAAAAGGAAAATTGATCCTTCTAAAAAGCAAATAGTATTAATCAGCCACAGGCCTTCAGGTCACAGCAGCAAAGATGGAGTGGTCTCTGGGTGGAGCAGGACAGGTCACAGCAGCAGAGGTGGAGTGGTCTCTGGGTGGAGCAGGACAGGGCACAGCAGCAGAGATGGAGTAGCCTCTGGGTGGAGCAGGGCAGGTTACAAGGTGGAGTAGCTGCTTGGTTCGGACCATTTTTTCTGCTCTAGTCCAAAGTAAAATGCTAAATGTTTTTCAAAAGGTTAGCATTCCTCCAGTGGATTTTCACCGGATCCGCTTGGTTCGGACCATGGATCCTCTCCCGCTCCGGTCTGGACCAGTGTAAAACGATGCACACTGTACTGCATCAACATCTCAAGTAGAAAAAAGCAATAACAATAAAAAATTGGGACTTGCAGCCGTTTTCCAGCGCATTCAAAAGATGTTGTGCAATCTGAAACCCTGGTTAATATTGAATGTTTGCAGCTCTGTTGGGGATCCGGGACCTGTCCAGACCGGACTATGGGGACCGAGTGCAACCAGAGTCCGGCGACGTGTCCGTGTTCTGGGCTTGTGGAGTGACGGCCGTGGAAGCAGTTCTCAGCAGCAGTAAGAAATAATGCTTAGTAACTTTGCAGCTATTTGTTGCTGTTGGCTATTTGTTTGTCTCTGAGGAAAATTAGAATTGTTCTTTTGGAATCACATGAATATTCTTCTGACATTAACAAGAGTGAGCAACAGTAATCTTTATAGTCCCCATTACTCACAGGTACGCAATGGCAGGCATGACCATTGATAAAAAAGATATACCTTAAAGCTGAACTGACTCACTTTGTCACTTTGAAGCTTCAGTTTCCAATGCAAACTGATGCTTTCTTTTATCAATGTATTTAAAACAATGACAATTGTTTCTCTGAAATTTAAGAACTGTTTACATACTTATTCTAAATTATTTAGTAATGAGGGACGCGCCCAAAAATGGAAGAGGAGCTCTGAAAATATTGAGAGAGTATTACGCGGGAAGGGAAAGCCCCGTATTATCAACATGTACACCACGCTGACATCACTTCAGAAGGCAAACAACGGAAGTGGAATGGATTACATAATAAGAGCAGAGACCGCCATTACAGCACTGCGCAATTCAAGTGAGACGTTGGGAGACGGCTTGCTAGTGGCTATGGTCTTGAAGGGACTGCCTGAAAGTTATAAGCCATTCACAATACATGTGGCACATACAGATGATACCACCACGTTTGCGGAATTCAAGACTAAATTATGTAGTTTTGAAGAGACAGAAAATAAGAGCGGCTGAATCCAGCGACAGTGTGATGAAGACTCAAGGGAAAACCGCATGGCGGTCTGTTAAAACCAACGCACATGGCTGGAACAAAGAAGACACTGAGGTGTGTTTTAAATGTGGAATCAAAGGCCACAGAGCGAAAGCATGTCACACAAAAACGCCACGTGCAGGCGTAAGAACAAGGACAGTAAGGAAAAACAAGATGGCGTGAGTAAAGTCTCAGAAAAAGCAGACCAGGACTACGTGTTCAAGGTAAGACATGGAGAGACCCGTAACCAGCTTCAGCCAGCATGCAGCTTACAGGAGAGAGGTCTGATGGTGGACACGGGGGGCTACCTCTCACGTCATAAATAACATAACTATGTTCAATCATTTTGACAGCACGTTCAAGCCAGAATTGCTTATTATGCCACAAGGAGGCGCTGAGATGCAGGTTGTTCTAGTGATCTTGCCGTAGTTCAACTTAGCTTTAGTAGCTGTATGACCGTGAGAATGATGTGTCTACAGTGGATGAACAAATATGCCATAAGGCTAAAGATGGCTCATCTCCATTGTTCCCGCTTTTCATCCGAATACAACGTTAACTGGAACATTGAGGCATAACTCAACAACATAAACGAATATACAAATATAACAAATATACTTATATACATATTATGTACAGTGGGGCAAAAAAGTCAGCTCCCAATTGTGCAAGTTCTCCCACTTAAAATAATGACAGGTCTGTAATTTTCATCATAGGTACACTTCAACTGTGAGAGACAGAATGTGAAAAAAAATCCAGGAATTCACATTGTAGGATTTTTAAAGAATTTATTTGTAAATTATGGTGGAAAATAAGTATTTGGTCAATGACAAAAATTCAACTCAATATTTTGTAATATAACCTTTGTTGGCAATAACAGAGGTCAAACGATTACTATAGGTCTTTACCAGGTTTGTACACACAGTAGCTGGTATTTTGGCCAATTCCTCCATGCAGATCTTCTCGAGAGCAGTGATGTTTTGGGGCTGTCGCCGAGCAACACAGACTTTCAACTCCCTCCACAGATTTTCAATGGGGTTGAGGTCTGGAGACTGGCTAGGCCACTCCAGGACTTTCAAATGCTTCTTACGGAGCCACTCCTTCGTTGCCCGGGCGGTGTGTTTGGGATCATTGTCATGCTGGAAGACCCAGCCACGTTTCAACTTCAACACTCTCACTGATGGAAGGATGTTTTGGCTCAAAATCTCACGATACATGGCCCCATTCATGCTTTCCTTAACACGGATCAGTCGTCCTGTCCCCTTAGCAGAAAAACAGCCCCAAAGCATGACGTTTCCACCCCCTTGCTTCACAGTAGATATGGTGTTCTTGGGATGCAACTTAGTATCCAAACACGACGAGTTGAATTTATACCAAACAGTTCTACTTTGGTTTCATCTGACCACATGACATTCTCCCAATCCTTTGTTGTATCATCCATGTGCTGTCTGGCAAACTTCAGACGGCCTGGACATGCACTGGCTTCAGCAGGGGGACACGTCTGGCACTGCAGGATTTGATTCCCTGTCGTCGTAGTGTGTTACTGATGGTAACCTTTGTTACTTTGGTCCCAGCTCTCTGCAGGTCATTCACCAGGTCCCCCCGTGTGGTTCTGGGATATTTGATCACCGTTCTAATGATCATTTTGACCCCACGGGATTAGATCTTGCGATCGAGGGAGATTATCAGTGGTCTTGTATGTCTTCCATTTTCTGATAATTGCTCCCCCTGGACTGCCACCTTAACGTGGTGGGGGAGTTTGAGTACTCGGGTGATCCTGGGAGCTATGCTGTCTGGGGCTTCAGGCCCCTGGTAGGGTCTCCCATGGCAGACAGGTCTCGGGTGATGAGTCAGACGAAGAGCAGTCAGAAGCCAACATGGACAGCGCGAACAGAAGAACCGTGACGTCGCCCGGCATGGCGCAGCCGGGGCCCCACCCTGGAACCAGGCCTGGGGTCGGGGCTCGAATGCGAGCGCCTGGTGGCCGAGCCTTAGCCCACGGGGCCCGGCCGGGCTCAGCCCGAAGGGACGACGTGGGCAGTCCCTCCTGTGGGCCCACCACCTGCAGAGGGGTCCGTGGTGGCGCGGTGCAGAGAGGACTGGGCAGCAGTCGAAGGCAGAGACCTCGGCGACCCAGTCCGCACACACAACATCTGGCTCTTGGGACGTGGAACGTCACCTCACTGGGGGGGAAGGAGCCCGAGCTCGTGGGGGAGGTCGAGCGATACCGACTAGAGATAGTTGGCCTCACTTCCACACACAGCTTGGGCTCTGGAACCCAACTCCTTGAGAGGGGTTGGACGCGCCACTTTTCTGGTGTTTCCCGAGGGAGAGGCGGCGAGCTGGGTTGGCCATTCTTACATTGCCCCCCATCTCACCCGCCACGTGTTGGAGTTTCTCCCGGTGAATGAGAGGGTCGCGTCCCTCCAGCTGCAAACTAAAGCGGTGGCTGAAAATATAACAAGCCTGTAATCACGGAAGCGTTCTTTTTAAACTCATGTGTCTACTGTGAACTTTTGTGTTGTATATACCCCAACTGGGGTAAGGGCCTATTGCTTTTCCAATGAGTCGCCCAGGCATTATTTGTTGTAACTGTCATAAGTCACAATGTGACCTGCACGCAACAGCAAGTGCCCAAGCGAAGCCCGGACATTTGTCCCCCAAGCCCGACGATGCGTGCCCTGACACTGACGCCGGAGGCACTGAATGGCTTTGCTCCTGCTGTAGTACACAGTGAAATGAATTTGGTCTTATAGGGGGGTGGGTGACCTCATGATGTCAATCACCGAGAACCCAATAGTTGCGTTCGTCTGGTGGTTCGCTTTAAAACGATGTTTCATTTGTATTATAGGTTACTATGGAAACCTATATTGTTTTTGCTCGAAGATTTTCAAAAAAAATTCCTTCTTTCTTTCTTTTTTCTTCTGCACTTTGAGCCTTAATTTGACCCCCTGACCGTTGATGAAAAGTAGTGAAATTTTGCCCAAAATTCAGAACCGGCAAAAAATAAATTCTTTTGGTGGTTATTTTTATGGGACTAAAAAAAATGCCAGAACAGCGCCCCCTACAAAAGTCAGTTTACATTGCGCCTATGGGAGGGGGTCGGAGGTCAAGTTTGTCGTAGAGCCACAAAATTTGGTACACATGTTCCTCAAGTCAAGACATGAAAAAAAAGTTATTATGGCTCCGCCCCCTGACAAACAGGGAGCTCATTAATTTCAACGGGAAATGGAAAAATGAAAATTGATATTTTTCACACATGTCGGTTGGAAATCATCTCCTCCTCGGCCGTTTCACCAATTTGTCTCAAAATCGCTCCACATGGTCTAAACACATGTATCATCAATAGTTGAATAAAGAATTTCGATCAGTTAAACCTAGTCCGAGCAGCGGAGCGGCAAAACGTGCCTTTTTTTTATATTTTTGACAAAAGTGAATTTGCTCCCAGCCAAAGCCAGATTTGCACAAAAGCCAGATTTGCACAAAATTTGCACAAAATTTCAGCTCCAGGGTCTAGGTCATTTGAAAGTTGAAATATTGAAATTGGCTCATTAGCGCCCCCTACACACTATGTCAAAGTTTTACATGGGCCTAATCCAATTTAGTTTTTTCAAAATGTTTGAAATTTTGCACATAATTCTGTTTTGTCCTCTGGATTCAAAAAGTCATTGACAACATATGATTATTTTTTTACCCTGTTGCTGTGGCGACGACCCACACTCCCCTGTCTGTGTCCATGGGAAAATCATATATCTCTGAAAAGTACACCTCGCTCAAACATCAAACCAGCCGCGGCCGTTTCACTAATTTGGCTGAAAATCGCTCCACATCATCTCAACACATGGACCATCAATAGTTGAATATAGAATTTGAATTTGTCAAACGGTCTGCGCGTGACACACTCCAAAGTGTGGTTATTTTCATAGAGAGGTGTGAAGTTCCCATGTTATCCAATGGAGACAGTATGGACACACTCAGACATTGGCTGTGTCCAAATTGGTAGGCAACAGGCAATGTAGGGTGGATTCGTAGGCATTTTGACGTCACTTCCGCAAGCGACGGTCTTTGCAGGGGTGTCCAAATTCAAAGTTTCGAGCTGGGCAGCGTAGGCAGCGGGCCGGGAACGCCCACTTTTGGAGCAGATTTGAAGGATACATCCTTTGCTGCCTATTTTTCCCCCAGTCACGGCCGCGCATGTGCAGAACTCTGTTCGGCATTAACATGTAAACACACCTTGGACCTGGAGCTAACATTATGGTATCACTGTGGAGTTACGTCTATAGTAAGTACTTTTCTACTTTACTTATAAGTTATGAACACGACTGTAAAACACAGACATAAGTTAGATCTGCCACAGATGTATGGCGTCAAAATAGGGTCTGCTTAAACGTAACCGTAAAGCAGGAATTGTAAACGTAGGTTGTAAGTATTGTAAACGAAAAAAGGTGCCCTGCCCTCTTCAGGTGGGTGGAGAGGTCCTTCCTCAAGTGGAGGAGTTCAAGTATCTCGGGGTCTTGTTCACGAGTGAGGGAAGAATGGAGCGTGAGATTGACAGGCGGATCGGTGCAGCGTGCGCAGTGATGCGGTCGCTGTATCGGACCGTTGTGGTAAAGAGGGAGCTGAGCCGAAAGGCAAAGCTCTCGATTTACCGGTCAATCTTCGTTCCCTCCCTCACCTATGGTCATGAGCTTTGGGTAATGACCGAAAGAACGAGATCGCGGATACAAGCGGTCGAAATGAGCTTCCTCCGCAGAGTGGCTGGGCGCTCCCTTAGAGATAGGGTGAGGAGCTCAGTCACACGGGAGGAGCTCGGAGTAGAGCCGCTGCTTCTCCACGTCGAGAGGAACCAGTTGAGGAGGCTCGGGCATCTGTTCCGGATGCCTCCTGGACGCCTCCCTGGGGAGGTGTTCCGGACACGTCCCACCGGGAGGAGGCCCCGCGGAAGACCTAGGACACGCTGGAGGGACTATGTCTCTCAGCTGGCCTGGGAACGCCTTGGGGTCCCCCCGGACGAGCTGGAGGAAGTGTGTGTGGATAGGGAAGTCTGGGCGTCTCTGCTTAGACAGCTGCCCCCGCGACCCGGCAACGGATAAAGCGGAAGAAAATGGATGGATGGATGGATGTTAACGAAAAAACGTTTTCCGCCCCTCCAAAAAGGGGTAAGATGAAAAATGTATCGTTAGCGTAAGTTTTCACTGGTAAACGTAACTTGTGAATCGTAAATGTAGCTCATGAAACGTGAACGTAACTTCTGAAGCGAAACATGAAAAATATGAAGCGTAAGTGTAAGTTTTACGTTTACTACAGTTTTTTTGTTTACAATATATTTTTATGTTTACAATACTTACAACCTACGTTTACAATTCCTGCTTTACGGTTACGTTTAAGCAGACCCACGTTTACAATTCCTGCTTTACGGTTACGTTTAAGCAGACCCTATTTTAACGCCATACAGATGTGTGTATTTAACCTTGTTATCTGCTGTGAATAAGATCAATCCCGAAAAGCTAATGCTAATGCTACGAGGCTAGCTAGTTCATTCAGATTCAGTTTTTGAACAAGAAAATCATGTTGTGTTTTATCTTTAGGGAGAAACAAACCCACTGATTAAATATTAAAGCTACACTGAGGAGAGTCACGTTTTTATGGAAAATCACTCAGCAGCACAGCAGCAATAGTGTGCTAACACATGTTTTCTGTATTCATATAAAATAGATTGTGCATATCGTATTTAATCCCATGAGACTGGGAATACTGTATATTCATGTACATTTACTGTATATATTAGACATATGAAATTATAGAATCGGCCAAGAATTCTTATAAAGCCCTTTTCATATAATAATCTAATAAATAAAAATAATATGTATAGTAAAAACACTTTGTTTGTCATTAATTAAGACATTTGAGGAGGACAAAGTCCCACTTTCATTAACAAAGGTTTAAAGTGGTTAGCCATGCTTCTAACTTGGTTATTTTTGTATATTTCTATCATATCATTATTCTGTTTCCCCTGCTGTGGGCGGCACGGTGGCTGAGTGGATAGCACTCTCGCCTCTCAGCAAGAAGGTCCTGGGTTCAAATCCCGGCCGGACCAGGGCCTTTCTGAGTGGAGTTTGCATGTTCTCCCCGTGTCTGCGTAGGTTTCCTCCGGGTACTCCGGTTTCCCCTACCACTAAAAATATCTCCAATAGTTCTGGCATGTGCCTCCTGTACTGGCCCCGCTCCCATCTCTGTGTGGAGTGAGAGACAAGTGCCCAAAATTAACAATTGTAAACCGCTTTGAGACTCAGATCTGCAGTGAAAAGGCGGTATATAAATAAAAACTTACTACTTACTTACTACTTACTGTGAAGCTTGTACATCTAAGATACAGTAAGGATTTCTGTATTTTATTTACAACCAGTTTTTTGCAAAGCCCCAAATAAATAGTATTAATTCCTACATGTGGGCTGACCGTTTTAATGTACGATGTTTGTGTTCTTCTTTTTCAGAGACTTGTGTTGAAATTAACGTCATCATTTCTCCAGCTTCACCTCCATCACCTACTGCTTCACCTCCATCACCTCCTGCTTAACCTCCATCACCTCCTGCTTCACTTCTGAAAACAATATGAACTACAACAAACTTGTATATAATATTTTCATTTAATCATCAGTCATGAATAGTTAGAACAGTGGGCTCTGCATCTCTGAAGACATAAAGCAATAGCAGAAGCAGCAGCAGAAGGAGCAACAGGAGTAACAGCTGCACCAGAAGGAGCAACAGGAGGAGTAACAGCTGCAGCAGAAGGAGCAACAGGAGGAGTAACAGCAGCAGCAGAAGGAGCAACAGGAGGAGTAACAGCTGCAGCAGAGGGAGCAACAGCAGCAGTAACAGCAGCAGCAGGAGCAACAGCAGCAGGAGCAACAGCAGCAGGAGCAACAGCAGAGTCCTGGGCGTCTGCCTCTGACACAGGTCTCATCGACAGCACTTCACAGAAAACCTGGAAATAAAGAAAACAAAAATCAAACTTGTTGGTTTTATTATGATTTTGTTGTTTGTCTGAAATGTAAAGCGTCAAAGTGAGGTATTATTTACATAACTACATATTTGTCAGCAGTACTTATACTTATAATTGAATACATTAAACACAAATGTGATGAGTAACAGTCTGATTGCTTTTCAAGAGATAAAAAAGTGAATAAGAGCAGTGTCAAACATCTCCTGTGTTCAGCTCAATTTTACAGATGTCAGTTATTATGTATCCATGGATGTTTCAGTTATTATTAAAGATCAATGGATGTTTCAGTTATTATAGATCCATGGATGTTCCTGTCTCATCAGCAAACACACATTTAGATCTGATAAAATTACTTTTAAGTGATGCACAAACGAGGGCCATAGCAAATATATAATTCATATCTAATAATCATTTATTGAGTATATGTGCATTGTTTACATAAAATATAACTTTGTAAAAACGAATGATTACTGCCAATACAATTGTTATAACAGAGAAAGTCTAGCAAAAGCATCCTCTTTTGGTTTTTCAGAATTAAGCTTATAAACATCCAGGGGGCTCTCATTACGTGAATCTGTGTTTAGACAGCCTGTTCTGGGCTTCAACACTGCAGCTAACTGGGCTGTTAGCTTCTAGCACCGGAGCTTCAGGCTGGAGGTAAAGCCCGAAAATTATCAAATTTATCTCCAGACTTCTGATATGACAATAGAGGGGGATATTTCTCGCCTCAAATGATATTAGAATTAACTTTTATGTCCTAATTAAAGCGTATTTCGAACTTTTTAACGTCCATCATGGCCGCCGTGTCCTTCCGCTCCGCTCTGAGTTGTGTAGTCACGTGACGAAGGCAGAAGGCAGCTGCTGTCCAAATCCACCTCGGGTCTCGCCACCTACGTTGCCTGTGCCTACGCGGTCTTCCCTGAATGCCTATGTGACTCAGCGCGCTCTCGCAGAGCAAGTACTGTGTATGGAGCGTTTATACCCGGACTCTCTGATTATTATCCTGGGGGATTTTAATTAGGGAAACTTGAGTCAGGAATTACCCAAATACAGACAGTTTATCAAATGCCCAACCAGAGAGAACACTCTGGATCACTGCACACCACTGTTCGCGGAGCTTTTCGCGCTGTTCCCCGAGCAGCCCTCGGCTTCTCAGATCACTCCATGATACATCTGATCCCTGCTTACAGACAGAGACTAAAGCTCTCAAAACCTGTAGTGAGGAGCACCAAAGTGTGGTCTGATGAAGCTGTGGAAGAGCTGCGCACATGCATGGAATCTCCCGACTGGGACCTTTTCAGAGCTGCCACAGACAGTTTGGATGACTGCACAGACACTGTGACGTCATACATTCACTTCTGCGAGGATAGCATTATTCCAACAAGGACCAGGGTCATCTATAACAACGACAAACCCTGGTTCACTGCTAAACTCCGGCAGCTCAGGAAAGAAAAGGAGTCTGCTTTCAGAGAGGGGGACCGCAGCGGCTACAAAGCAGCAAAATATCAGATCAGGAACGAACTGAAAGCAGCCAAATCCCGGCACAGAGAACGACTACAGGAGCAGTTTGGTAACAATGATACTGCTTCTGTCTGGAGGGGCCTACGGGAGATCACCAACTACAATCCCAAAGCCCCCCCCTGTGCTGACGACCACAATCTAGCTGACGACCTGAACCTTTTTTTCAGTCGCTTTGAAGCTGCCCCTGACACCTCCCCCACCCCCCACTACTCTAACAATCCACCCATCAGGTCTGCCTCCACCCTGACAATAGCCTCTAAAGAGATCAAGCAAATCTTCTTGAAGCTGCACCCCCGCAAGCTCCTGGCCCGGGCCACGTGTCTCCGGCCACTCTGAGACACTGCGCCAGTGAGCTTACTCCTGTGTTCACTGACATTTTCAACACCTCTCTTCCATGTCCCGGCCTGCTTCAAATCCTCCATCATTGTCCCCGTCCCGAAGAAGCCCAGGATCACAGGACTCAATGACTACAGACCTGTGGCACTGACGTCTGTTGTCATGAAGTCATTTGAACGCCTGGTCCTCTCCCATCTCAAGTCCTTCACCTCCCCCCTCCTGGACCCCCTTCAGTTCGTCTACAGAGCCAACAGATCTGTAGACGACACCATTAACCTGGCCCTCCACCACATCCTACAGCACCTGGACTCCCCGGGACCTATGCCAGGGTCCTGTTCGTGGACTTCAGCTCTGCCTTTAACACGATCCTGCCATCCCTGCTCCAGGACAAGCTCTCCCAGCTCAACGTGCCCGATTCCACCTGCAGGTGGATCACTGACTCCCTGACAGACAGGAAGCAGCGAGTGCGTCTGGGGAAGAATGTCTCGGACTCTCGGATTATAAATACAGGAGCCCCACAGGGCTGTGTTCTTTCTCCCCTGCTCTTCTCCCTGTCCACCAACCACTGCACCTCCAGCCACGACTCCGTGAAGCTGATCAAGTTCGCAGACGATACCACCCTCATTGGACTCATCTCCAACAATGATGAGTCCGCCTACAGGAGGGAGGTGAACCGGCTGGTGTCCTGGTGCAGTGGTAACAACCTGGAGCTGAACGCCCAGAAGACAGTGGAGATAATTGTGGACTTCAGGAAGAGCACCGCCCCCACCCTCTGTGATGGACTCCCCCATCACCTCTGTGGTCCTATCGTTTCCCGGGCACCACCATCACCCAGGACCTCAAGTGGGAGCCGACCAGTTCTACACGGCCATCATCGAGTCCATCCTCACCTCTTCCATCACTGTGTGGTTCGCTGGAGCCACAGTCAGGGACAAACAGAGACTACAGCGCATTGTGCGCTCTGCAGAGTAAGTGATCGGCCGCAGCCTTCCATCGCTGCAGGACCTGTACGTCGCCCGAGCTCGAGGCCGGGCTGGTCGTATCACAGCCGACCCCTCTCACCCCGCACATGGACTATTCCAACCACTCCCCCCAGGCAGGAGGCTGCGGTCCATCAGGACTAGAACCTCCCGCCACAAGAACAGTTTCTTCCCCTCTGCTGTTGGACTCTTGAACACTTCTTAACCTGTCCCCCCGCTCTTTGTAATGTCACTTTACTTCACTGTACTGCTGTCACCTTACATTGTATGCACAGTAAGGTGACAGGTGTTATTGTGTATATTGTATATAGTAATTGTAACTCTATTTTAAATTGAAATGTATTCCTTAGGAGTGTTTTTTATTCTTTATTTTTTATTTTCTCTGTCTGACTGTTGCACTGAGCCAAAGCAATTTCCAAGTCTGTGACTTCCTGTTACTTACGTGGCAATAAAAATTATTCTGACTCTGATGTTTATTGTTTTGTTGTTTTTAGCTGTTAGGAACCAGGTCTGCAAATTATATGGCCTATGGACGCTTATAATGTAACAATGTTCTTTGTTCTTTCCCTTACAGATAAATAAATATAGCAGAAAACTATAATACGGCTCGTGTTCAAAGCAAGAGCAGCAAGTGACGAACACCTCTTTTTAGGACTCTGTGGCTGCTGTGGTCACACACGAGACTATATGAAAGAAAAAAACGATGTCCAGAATCACTGTCAAACCTGCCCCTCCTGCTAAAGTTTAAATACTAGTGATGTTTTTTTTCCATGTGTTTTGACTTGGAGACACGTCAACTTTTGGGCTGCGAGAAGCGGACAGACTAGCACACTTGCAGGCCGTTGTGAGGTATCAGTGAAAATATAGTCATTTCCAAACTTTGGTTATCCAACTAGAATGCGCTGCAAGTATCACAGAGGTGGGGCAGTAATTTGAAAATTACCAGTGGTCCACAGGTAATACTAGTACCAAGCAAATGGGCTAATTTGATGAATACTTGTTACAAAGAGCCCTGAAGAAATAGTCACATTTGCGCTTTGGGCTGAGAGCATGACTGAGTGAGGGTGGTGGTCTCCTTTTCCCATCTGAAAAAGCTGATCTAAAGATGTGACAGAGGCCAAAAATAAATGCATGTTTCATTTTTGTGGTTTGAAAGTTAGGTACCCCTGCTTTATTCAATATTGAAAGTTTCATCTCATACAGTCCTCTCTTCACCACACGTACACCAGATAGATACATTTATAATTCAGGTGTCCAGTAGCAGCAAAAGGAAAATTGATCCTTCTAAAAAGCAAATAGTATTAATCAGCCACAGGCCTTCAGGTCACAGCAGCAAAGATGGAGTGGTCTCTGGGTGGAGCAGGACAGGTCACAGCAGCAGAGGTGGAGTGGTCTCTGGGTGGAGCAGGACAGGGCACAGTAGCAGAGATGGAGTAGCCTCTGGGTGGAGCAGGACAGGTTACAAGGTGGAGTAGCTGCTTGGTTCGGACCATTTTTTCTGCTCTAGTCCAAATTAAAATGCTAAATGCTTCAATAGCGTTTTTCAAAAGGTTAGCATTCCTCCAGTGGATTTTCACCGGATCCGCTTGGTTCAGACCATGGATCCTCTCCGCTCCGGTCTGGACCCGTGTAAAACGATGCACACTGTACTGCATCAACATCTCAAGTAGAAAAAAGCAATAACAATAAAAAAATTGGGACTTGCAGCCGTTTTCCAGCGCATTCAAAAGATGTTGTGCAATCTGAAACCCCGGTTAATATTGAATGTTTGCAGCTCTGTTGGGGATCCGGGACCTGTCCAGACCGGACTATGGGGACCGAGTGCAACCAGAGTCCGGCGACGTGCCCGTGTTCTGGGCTTGTGGAGTGACGGCCGTGGAAGCAGTTCTCAGCAGCAGTAAGAAATAATGCTTAGTAACTTTGCAGCTATTTGTTGCTGTTGGCTATTTGTTTGTCTCTGAGGAAAATTAGAATCGTTCTTTTGGAATCACATAAATATTCTTCTGACATTAACAAGAGTGAGCAACAGTAATCTTTATAGTCCCCATTACTCACAGGTACGCAATGGCAGGCATGACCATTGTTAAAAAAGATATACCTTAAAGCTGAACTGACTCACTTTGTCGCTTCAGTTTCCAATGCAAACTGATGCTTTCTTTTGTCAATGTATTTAAAACAATGACAATTGTTTCTGTGAAATTTAAGAACTGTTTACATACTGATTCTAAATTAATTAGTAATGATTGACGCGCCCAAAAATGGAAGAGGAGCTCTGAAAATATTGAGAGAGTATTACGCGGGAAGGGAAAGCCCCGTATTATCAACCTGTACACCACGCTGATATCACTTCAGAAGGCAAACGACAAAAGTGTAATGGATTACATAATAAGAGCAGAGACCGCCATTACAGCACTGCGCAATTCAAGTGAGACGTTGGGAGACGGCTTGCTAGTGGCTATGGTCTTGAAGGGACTGCCTGAAAGTTATAAGCCATTCACAATACATGTGGCACATACAGATGATACCACCACGTTTGCGGAATTCAAGACTAAATTATGTAGTTTTGAAGAGACAGAAAATAAGTAAGTAAGTAAGTAGGTAATCTTTATTTATATACCGCCTTTCACAGACCAGAGTCACAAAGCGGTTTACAATTGTTATTTTTTGGGCACTTGTCCTCTCACTCCACACAGAGATGGGAGCGGGGTCGCCGAACAGGAGGCGCATGCCAGACCTATTGTACATATTTTTAGTGGTAGGGGAAACCGGAGTACCCGGAGGAAACCTACGCAGACACGGGGAGAACATGCAAACTCCACTCAGAAAGGCCCTGGTCCGACCGGGATTCGAACCCAGGACCTTCTTGCTGAGAGGCGAGAGTGCTATCCACTCAGCCACCGTGAGCGGCTCAATCCAGCGACAGTGTGATGAAGACTCAAGGGAAAACCGCATGGCGGTCTGTTAAAACCAACGCACATGGCTGGAACAAAGAAGACACTGAGGTGTGTTTTAAATGTGGAATCAAAGGCCACAGAGCGAAAGCATGTCGACAGAAGACATGGTATTGTCTTTGCAAAAGTGACTCACACAAAAACGCCACGTGCAGGCGTAAGAACAAGGACAGTAAGGAAAAACAAGATGGCGTGAATAAAGTCTCAGAAAAAGCAGACCAGGACTACGTGTTCAAGGTAAGACATGGAGAGACCCGTAACCAGCTTCAGCCAGCATGCAGCATACAGGAGAGAGGTGTGATGGTGGACACGGGGGCTACCTCTCACGTCATAAATAACATAACTATGTTCAAACATTTTGACAGCACGTTCAAGCCAGAATTGCACAGAGTTGAGCTGGCAGACTGCACTCGGTGCAGCGGGGTGGCTCAGCGGAGGAGAAATGCTCAGGTTTCTCTCATCGACGACAGAGGACAGCGACGCAAGGCGATGCTGAGAGACGCTTTATTCGTGCCGTCGTACCCCCAGAGCATCTTCTCGGTGAAGGCGGCCACTACGAATGGGGCTACGGTTATTTTTAAAGAAGATGAAGACGCCCTGATAACCAGAGACGGTACCAGGTTCAACATTCATGTTTATGGTAGACTCTATTATTTGCATACTGAAACTGAGTCTAATGATAACTGTAACATATGTCACGACATACAGACAATGGCATGAGATACTAGGCCACTGTAACTACGACGATGTTATTAAGTTGCAGAATGTAGTTGAATATATACAAATTAGTGGCAAAATGGTGAGAATGGTGAGTTAGATCCGCTGGCAGGGGAAGAAGCCGGTCAGACCTGGCAGACCCAAGCGTATAGTGAGGGTCTGCTGGGAACGTCTCGCTGAGCCCCCTGTCAGACGGACTTTCAACTCACACCTCTGGGAGAGTTTCTCCCAGGTCCCGGCGAAGGAGGGGGACATGGAGTCCGAGTGGACCATGTTCTCTGCCTCAATCGCTGATGCGGCGGCTCGTAGCTGTGGTCGCAAGGTCTCTGGTGCTGGTCCCGGCGGCAACCCCCGAACCCGGTGGTGGACACCGGCAGTAAGGGATGCTGTCAGGCTGAAGAAGGAGTCCTATCAAGCCATGATGGTTCGGGGGACTCCTGAGGCAGCTGTCCAGTACCGGCAGGCCAAGCGTGCCGCGGCCCGGGCTGTTGCAGAGGCAAAAACCCGGGACTGGGAGGAGTTCGGAGAGTCCATGGAGCATGACTATCGGTCAGCCTCGAAGAGATTCTGGCAAACCATCCGGCGCCTCAGGAGGGGGAAGCAGTTCTTTGCCAACACCATGTACGGTGCGGGTGGAGAGCTGCTGACCTCGACTGGGGATATTGTCGGGCGGTGGAAGGAATACTTTGAGGTTCTCCTCAATCCCCCCGTCACGTCCTCTGTTACAGAGGCAGAGGCTGAGGATGTTGGGGCAGATACATCCATCTCCCTGGCTGAGGTCACCAAGGTGGTTGGTAGCCTCCATGGTGGCAAGGCTCCGGGTGTGGATGAGATCCGCCCTGATTATCTAAAGTCTCTGGATGTTGTAGGACTGTCTTGGCTGACACGTCTCTGCAACATCGCGTGGCGATCGGGGGCAGTGCCAATGGAGTGCCAGACCGGGGTGGTGGTCCCTCTCTACAAGAAGGGGGACCGGAGGGTGTGTTCCAATTATCGTGGGATCACACTCCTCAGCCTCCCCGGTAAGGTCTACTCCAAGGTACTGGAGAGGAGGTTACGGCCGATGGTCGAATCTCGGATCCAGGAGGAGCAGTGTGGTTTTCGTCCCGGTCGCGGAACACTGGACCAGCTCTATACTCTCCATCGGATACTCGAGGGTTAATGGGAGTTTGCCCAACCTGTCCACATGTGCTTTGTGGATTTGGAGAAGGCGTTCGACCGTGTTCCCCGGGGTGTACTTTGGGGGGTTCTCCGGGAGTACGGGGTCTGGGGTCCTCTGCTGAGGGCCGTCCGGTCCCTGTATGACCGGAGCCAGAGCTGTGTTCGCATTGCCGGCAGTAAGTCAGACCTGTTCCCGGTGCATGTTGGCCTCGGACAGGGCTGCCCTTTGTCACCGGTCCTGTTCACTGTGTTCATGGACAGAATTTCTAGGCGCAGCCAGGGGTCGGAGGGGGTCCGGTTCGGGGACCACAGGATTTCATCTCTGCTGTTTGCGGATGATGTCGTCCTGTTGGCTCCAACGAACCAGGACCTGCAACATGCACTGGAGCGGTTTGCAGCCGAGTGTGAAGCGGCTGGGATGAGTCTGCACCTCCAAATCTGAGGCCATGGTGCTCGACCGGAAAAAGGTGCCTTGCCCTCTTCAGGTGGGTGGGGAGGTCCTTCCTCAAGTGGAGGAGTTCAAGTATCTCGGGGTCTTGTTAACGAGTGAGGGAAGGATGGAGCGTGAGATTGACAGGCGGATCGGTGCAGCGTGCGCAGTGATGCGGTCGCTGTATCGGACCGTTGTGGTAAAGAGGGAGCTGAGCCGAAAGACAAAGCTTTCGATTTACCGGTCGATCTTTGTTCCCTCCCTCACCTATGGTCATGAGCTTTGGGTAATGACCGAAAGAACGAGATCGCGGATACAAGCGGTCGAAATGAGCTTCCTCCGCAGAGTGGCTGGGCGCTCCTTTAGAGATAGGGTGAGGAGCTCAGTCACACGGGAGGAGCTCGGAGTAGAGCCGTTGCTTCTTCACGTCGAGAGGAACCAGTTGAGGTGGCTCGGGCATCTGTTCCGGATGCCTCCTGGACGCCTCCCTGGGGAGGTGTTCCGGGCACGTCCCACCGGGAGGAGGCCCCGGGGAAGACCCAGGACACCTGGAGGGACTATGTCTTTCAACTGGCATGGGAGCGCCTTGGGGTCCCCCCAGACGAGCTAGAGGAAGTGTGTGTGGATAGGGAAGTCTGGGCGTCTCTGCTTAGACTGCTGCACCCGCGACCCGGCAACAGATGAAGCGGAAGAAGATGGAATGGAATGGAATGGAATGCTCCCACAGTTGATTTGTTCACACCAAGCTGCTTGCCTAGTAGATTCACTCTTTCCAGTCTGATGCAGGTCTACAATTCTTTTCCTGGTGTCCTTCGACAGCCCTTTGGTCTTGGCCATAGTGGAGTTTGGAGTCTGACTGTTTGAGGCTGTGGACAGGTGTCTTTTATACAGATAACCAGTTCAAACAGGTGCCATTAATACAGGTAACGAGTGGAGGACAGAAGAGCTTCTTAAAGAAAAAGTTACAGATCTGTGAGAGCCAGAAATCTTCCTTGTTTGAAGTGACCAAATAATTATTTTCCACCATAATTTACAAATAATGTCTTTAAAAATCCTACAATGTGAATTCCTGGATTTTTCACTCACAGTTGATGTGTACCTATGATGAAAATTTCAGACCGCTGTCATTATTTTAAGCGGGAGAACTAAATACTGACTAAATACTGACTAAATGCTGACTAAATACTTTTTTTCCCTATTCTATATAAATATACATATTGTGATAAAAACAAAATGGCATATGAACCCATCGCTAGCAAGGAAAAGGCTTCAAGTACATAAACCCCATCCAAGCAGTCCAAAAGGCCCCGTCCACCAGATTTTCCCATCAAAGCTACAGAAACAACACCTCCACCTGCGGATCAACACAAGCAGAACTGCTGTGAGGATATGACAGACATCCTTCTATCCATTGAAAGTAAGCTTTTCACCCTAGACACAAGACTTGCGCCAATCGAAACACTCCATAAAGAATTTCAAGCTGTTCGCCATAGCCTCGAATTCAGTCAGGAGCAGATCGAAACACTCGCAAAAGAAAAAAATAGATTGAAACAAACGGTAGGATCCTTATCAACGCAACTCACCTCAATCACTGCAGACAATAAAAGAATGGAAAGAGACTATCCTAGACATTCAAGCCTAGAGAGATAATTTAGTATTCACAGGAATTGCAGAACAACCAAACGACGAGCCAGAAAAACTTATCAAAGACTTATCAAACACTTATCAAAAAACTAAAACTCCCATCCGCTACAGTCAACAGCATCAGTTTTCATCGAGTGCACCGCCAATTGAACGACCAATTCCCCCAGGACATTGTCCAACGACGTAAACATGGCAAAACAAAACGATGATAAAACAACAATACCTGCTATATTAAACTCAGCAGGGAAGCCAACGTCCCTACCAGATGAAATCAATAAAACATTTCAAACCTTTTATAAACAACTATACTCATCAGACCTTAATCCAAGACCCCATGATATCCGTGCATTTCTACGATCCATAGATCTACCAACGTTGACGAACGCCCAGACTTCCCAACTGGATGCTCCATTAAAAGAAAAAGAACTTCTCTCCGCACTAAAACACATGCCTAATTACAAGTCCCCTGGCCCAGATGGCTTCCCTGCAAAGTTTTGTAAACCTTTTTGGGATATTTTCTCTCCACTCTTCACCCGCATGAATACTGCTTCTAATACCGTAATACTTAAACCTAATAAAGACCCCCTGCTCCCCTCAAGCTACAAACCCATCTCTCTAATATATGTGGGTTAGGGGTTAGGGTCTATGATATAAAAATCATAGACTGGAGAGAGTAATCCCATCAATTATCCACCCTGATCAAACAGGTTTTATAAAACGTAGACCATGGAGTCACTTTTGATGAAAGGATGTCCCTAGAACGTCATACCAAACAGTTGATCCGAAATTGTAATTTGGTCTCGGGTCAGGAGCTGGAGAGGATTTTCCACGCTTTTGTTTCCTCACGATTGGACTATTGTAACAGCCTGCTTACATGTCTCTCCTGCGAGGCTTTTGACCCGCACCCACAGGAGAGCCCACATAACTCCTATCTTGAAGTCCTTACACTGGCTCCCTGTCTCACACAGAATCAATATTAAAATTCTAGTGCTGACATTCAGGGCTCTTCATGGTCAGGCGCCCGAATACATCCAGGGCCTGATCCACCCCTATGTCTCCAACAGGAGGCTGAGGTCCTCCACTCAGAACCTGTTGATGGTCCCCTGCACTCCTTTTAAAACCAGAGGAGACAGATCATTCCAGGCAGTTGCTCCTCACCTTTGTAATGAGCTTCCTCAGTCTCTGCGTATGTTAGAGTCTGTTGATGATTTTAAAACCTATTTGTTTAGACAGGCTTTCTCGCCTCACTGTTCATAGGCCTCTGTTTTTGTTTTTAAATCTGACTTGTATGTGTATTTTATGTGTTTTAATGTGTGAAGCGCTTTGTGATTCTGGTCTGTGAAATGCGCTATGCACTTACTTACTTACTTACCAACACACGCTCATGTTGTTTTCCTTCATTGTGGCGTGGCTTTGCCCGGAAGCTACTTTACCAACTATTGTAATGCATCATGGGATCACACGTGCACGTAAGGGATCTACGGAGCTTAGGGGCCGTTTTAAGGCTGTGAGTGCACTCGTCGTTGCTCCTTCAGTATTGGGACCCTTCAACCCTCGCAGGCACGTGCAAAATCAAGGGCAAGGGTAAAAATTAAGGGCTATGGTGAGAATTGGGAAAGGGCTTTATAGGACGTTTGATAAAAGCAGGTTTTGAGAAATGATTTAAAAGAAGGTACTGATGGTGCTAGCCTTATCTCCTCTGGCAAGGGGTGAAATGTAGCTTAGTGCCACAAACCAAGTAAAACAAGCATAGCAAGTGTTGAATGCCAAGGCAAAATGTGTCTTAAGTGCAGATATAAAAGACTAATGATTGAGATGCTCTGATTCAGGGAACGAGAAGCTTCCATAGTTTGGGTGCAGCAACAGCAGAGGACCTGTCCCTTGAGTTTAGGGCCTCATATACAAGTTATTATAGCCGCGTTTCCACCGCAGGAACTTTTTTTTCCAGGGCCAGCCCCGTCGGTGCGTGTCTCCACTGCAGGAACTTTCCCCACAGGGCCATTTACAGGAACTTTTACAGGGCTCAACGGAGTCCCTCCTCCATGCTAAGCTAAAGCTAGCGCAGGCTCTGACGCCAGCAGAAAGCAGTTTAACAACCGGCATTAGCCTAGCAGACACCACTGAAAACAGCGAACAACAACACAGCGATTCAGACGAGGTTTGAGGCATTGCGGCAAAATGAAAAGATATATTAAGACATATCAGCTTCACCTTGAAGCACTGGGGATTCATCATAATCCAAAACAAGTTTTTAAAAAACCGAAGCAGGACAATAAAACAACTCAAAGACCACAACAACTGGAGCGGTTAGGAACGTTAAATAAACAAATGGGTTTGGCGCATGGATCTATAATAATAACGGGTTTGGCGTAATGAGTTTCGCGGCAAACAAAACTCATATGACGTCGCCGAATGGTCCTACTCTGCATTGGAGACATGGACACTGAAAGGACTGAGGGAGAGGAAGGTTCACGTAAAAGTTCCACCCCGCTCCTTTTACCAGGAACTCCTGCAGTGGAAACGCGGCTTATGTATCATTTTGCTGAGTAGAAGCCTTTGTACAACCGGCATCGCGAAAAGTCGTTTTATTTTATTAAACCTCCTCTCTTGACAGCTCTAGAATACTCCATTATTGTGCCCATATTCAAGTCCAGTTCTCCTCATATTCCAGACTTGACATGGAGCACCACTGATCTGATTTTTCCATTTCCAGAGCCGCCGTTGGCCTTCAGTCACTCTCCAGGGTCCATGTTCCTCACAGACCTCCCAGACTCCTCCCCTGCTCTGGGCCTGGACCCCCATCTCACCCCCCTGAGCTTCAGACTGTCCCACTGCCCTCTGCTCTACAGCTTAGCATCAATAAGAGCCGTGAACAAGATCAGAGCACTGGAAAAGATTATTGGAGAAGACCCAGGTATTCATACAACACAGAAGTTCAACATAGGTTAAAGCTAAGGAAGGTTTCTCACCCATCATCTGTACTTCTTAGCAAGTTTTCCCGACGTTTCGTCCTCAAACCAGCGGCCTTCTTCAGGGAATGAATTCTCAGACCGCGCGTTGGAGATTTATAACCCTGATACTAACTCATAAACAATCTAAGGTCTGATATCAGGATTAGGGTGTGGCTAACCACACCCATAGGTTATAAATCTCCAACGCGCGGTCTGAGAATTCATTCCCTGAAGAAGTCCGCTGGTTTGAGGACAAAACGTCGGGAAAACTTGCTAAGAAGTACAGATAGGTGAGAAACCTTCCTTTGCTTTGACTAATCCCTGTATGACTGAGGGCTTACACAAACATAGGTTAAAGCTGTTTACCCATACGGAAAATAAGTACAAATATGTTCTAAACGTTTTGTAGGACTTGCTTGAAATGTATAGATTACACATATAGAAAACCATGTTTAAATATTATATAAATCCTTTGACAGTCAAATCCAACACAAAGTGCATAGTAATATTTTATGTCATGTCGAAAATAGTATGGAAAAGTATGAAAAAAATGAGTAGAATTGTGTAAGGTTTGTTTGCATTTTATCACTCATTTTGCAGAATATAAACATCCTATCTCTTCGAGATATACTGTATAGGCATTGAACATGTAAGACTGCTTCCTAGATGTGGTAATTTGGATATTCTACTGTCAAAAAGGGGAGCAACATGTTAACTAATAACAAATGTGACCTTTTTAAGAATATTTACCTCCACCATGTTTTTTTAATTGTACTCATAGGCTTAGAATTGAACTTATAAGTGTCCATGAGAGAGGAGGACTATCCGTGTAAATGCGCCATCTTGAAAACCGGTGGTGGATAAGGACAAAAAGCGAGAAACGCGTTTTCGTTTCACATAAGCTACTGATATTGATTTCACCGGGCCTTCACAATTTGGAAGAAGGAACCATGGAGGACCACAGTTATATAAAAGAACCACAGAGGACCACAGTTATGGAAAAGAATGATCGGAACAACAATCTTTTAGATAAATAATTATGTAGAAGTCCAGTGTCATAGCAGCAAAGTGTCAACATCGCAAACCACACGCACAAAGACAGCGTTAACAACAGGAGGTGCATCGTGTATTTTGTACACAACAGACTCACACGTGAACAATACGTAACTTTTTCACACTGACAATAAGTACGAGGCAGAATCTGCAACACAGTCTCAGGATGTTCTGACCCGATCCAAGCGCAGTCCAACTACTATGTCACAAGTTTCAACTAAACTTATTCAGGGACAAGCATCAAATGAAACACACAGAATCCCCATAAAATGATCGCCAGAATAATGTATCAGCAGCGAGAGTGAATGTTCTGTTTTTCTTACCTGGTGATGCAGATTGGGCGCTGTGGCTAACGCTAACATGAGCTTTGCCATGTCCTGCTGCTGCTGTGTATACATAGTTCCCACATGACGTCACTACATACGGGGATTTGCCGACCCGGCGCCATTTGTATTGGCATGCTGTGGGCAAAACAATAGAAAAAGAAGCTGAAACGTGTTAATGTCGTGATAAAGTTGAAAATGGTCATCTCCTGCTGGGTCAATGGATGTTCAAATCGTTCTGCCGGAGGTTCCGTTAAACTTGGATTTTACAGTATACCCATCATTAGACTTCATGAATGTGAGAAGACTAAGCTTTTGTCAGAACAACGACGGAGGTTATGGCTTGCGAAGATAAACAGGCAAGAAACTCCCTCAAAACACGCAAGAATATGCTCAGAGCACTTTGTGTCAGGTGCGTATCGTATCTTATAATGTGTTGACAGACGTAATTTACTCAGTACTAACTTGTGTATGCTGATATCTGGTAACTTGAGAGTTTCATTATTTAGATTACTTTATTATGAGGAGGATCGGTGTCGCGTCCGAGGCTCGAGTGCTGGGAAAAGAATCAGTTGCCCTCATTCACCATAAATCCGGTCAAAAACGCGGAAATGGAAAATAACAATAACAGGCAATCCAGCTGTGTCCGAGTGTGGATTTAGCATTAATTAAATTAATTGATAATATAATTACAATAAATAAATGGACTCCAACTGGTATTACAATCTAAAGTTTTTGAGAAAAATAAAAAAAAAATGTGTGCATAGCTTGTATAATTTTTGCTGCATAATTCGATCATATATGTAACAACATGTCCGTTTGCACGTTAAACTGTGGTGGATGCATTGTAGTTAATATACATTATTTGCTCAAAAGATTGCCCTTTTTTTCCCTCAAAAACAAAATTTTTTGCGTTTGAAGATCTACAAATTTATTCTAATTCTTCTGTTTAATGGAATGCACAAACACAGGCAGCGTGCCAACAAAGATGAGGAGTCCTCCGAGTGAGGTCATGTGACAATTCCATTGGTCTGTGGGAATATGTATATCTCCTGCTTCTTTATCACACAGTTTTAAAAACTCACACAGACTTTTATTCCTATGTGTCTCTTCTCTTCACACCACATTTGTAAAAACTATATATTATAGTAGATCCATGGTAAAAATCAGTGAGCCTCGGTGTAGGGTGCTGCTGCTGAACGCGGTCTTGTTTACATGTTTGCTCCACGCGTCTATCAAAGTGCCCGAGACTTTGAGAGATCCGGTCTCATATTATCAAAACTAAAGTTTCTTTCCTTGGCAGTTGGTGAAAGATGAGAGTTGAGGAGCACTGTAAACAGTTCTCAGGCAAAGTCTCCTTAAACTTACAGGCACCCGAACTCAAATCTCAATTAAGGACTGAATATAAGATCTCAACGCTAGAGGCACTAGAAATTACACAGTTACCTTTAATATAAAAGTTGAATATACGTCTTTGTATATTCTTAAGTTATATACAATAAAATAATCCATATAACATCTGTATTCATACATATATGGGTACCTACACGTATTCTCTTTTTTTCATAGAGTGTAAAAAAGTAAGCACGGACTTCAAAGGAAGGGGGATGGGAGCTTGGGTCCCCTTTTTTTTTTTTCGATTCATGTGCCTCTCTCTTTTTTCTGACAAACTCCAGACACTTTAACAAAACATAAAGTTGTATTGAGAGCAGAGATTTGAGTTTTGATAATCAGGCGGTCAATCATATTGAGCACCTGCTGTGTTGGTTTGTGTCCCAGTGTGTAGTCAGGTTCGCGTTTGTTTTTTTGTCGAGGGTGTTAGCGATTTGGGACCACTGAGCGACATTTGGCACAACTGAGTGACCAAGCCCCCGGACACCCCACTGTCATATAACTAACGGTTCGATTCCCTCCCCCCACCTCTACATTTCCAGCTCGTCAGTGGACACGACTGTGGCACCCAACAATCTGAGGCGTTTTGTTTGATCTGTGGAGATTGTTGGAGTGTATACCTTAACCAGTGATCGTTGCGGTCCGGGCAGGCAGCCGGAGGCCCCCCTAGCCAATCACGCACCAACCACGTCTTCACACCAATGGCCGCAATTCCTCCATTGGTACCGCTATCATGTGATTTGTGCTATAGTCATTTTCATTTGAATGTGACTTTGCCATATATTCTAACCATATTTGGCAGATTTTTGGACCTTTTTCTATCCATCTTGGACCCGCGCCGGCTCGCCTAATGGACGCGACCCTGATTTGGGGATGACGTACTATGCCCCCCTCAGTTCATAGTGGGCGAGGCCCGGCCCGTGCATTAACCATGTTTTCCTAATTCACTTCCACCCCTCTAGCGTTGATGTTCCAGCTGACTGGGTCATCCAACTGTAGTTTTTGAACTACCAATACTGGGTCTCTTACTCGCTCTCAACCACCGCTTGTCCAGTCGCCAATTGGAGGCCGCGCCCCTCCGGGTTATGTTACCTTTTACAGGTTTACCCCAGGGCCCTTAATGTCCCCACCATCGAGGCTTTACCAACTCTCCGCCCCCAACCTTTATCTCTGAGCCTTAAATATCAAAAGCAACTGGCCTGCAACCCACACTGGTCTGTGGCGTTCCATTTATTAGGTAAGGGCTCATAACTCCTTCTCCACATGTGGGCTTTTTAACCACACCCTTTTGCCATTTTGTCATGCGCCAACCGCTGTGGACATGCAACCCATTACATAAGCCGTAGCCCACCACCCCTTGTGAATAACTAAACCACTCTGTAGGGCTCCTGTATGACACACTATCTGTCAATCCGTACTCCAATCTGGTAGGTGGTGACGATCCCCTCCCCAGCACCTCCCCCGCCACGATCTCTGCTACCCAGCTGATGTTTCTACATTCTCATATGCGTTTTTTCCCCACCTGTACAACCCTCACCCGAACCTGGCACCAACAACACCCCTCCACAACCCGCGGTGTTTACCTTTTGGAACATACGACAACTACTGTCTCTGCCCAAACCACGCTCGACACCACTACCCTAAGTCGTACTTGCTGTGTTTCATTGACCAAAAATCTACTTAAAACAAGTTATTTTTAACCAAATTACAATATTAATTTTCATGTTATTTACTTAAATGATTGCATTTGTGATTTTCATGGTATGTAAATAATGTGTTGTAGGTCACAGTAGAGCATGTAAGAACTGTCTAGACAAATACACTGGATTGCCTCTGGTTGCAGGAGATCGTGGGATTAATGCATCTTTGAGCAGGTGGCTTGCTGCTGTCCTGCCTCGCTGTCATTCTCCTCCGTCCTTATCACTAGGGCTGCCACAACTACATGCATATGTGAGTCTCCTTGTCCAAGAAGTATGCTATACAAATAATCTGGCCTCGCCTTGTTGAGTCAACGGGTACAAGTAAGAACGTTAGCAATCAGGAGTTCCAGGCAATAACGTGGGGACTGAAGTAAGTATCAAATACATATGCCATATTAGTTGACTTCTATACTAAAACTCCCCCTTTATAGCAATAATCATGGCTTTTACTCACACAAGTCTGTCAAAAAATAGTATAAGAGAGGAAAGAAAATTTATTTATGGTAGAGCATACATTATGTGCAGCGTCTTTTCAACCAAATATATTAACCAAAAAGAGTCAACTAAACAAATGCTATTTTAACAGACTGTATAGACTCTTCATAAGAAAATCAAGCAGTGAGTCTAGGTTACGCTTTTGGATAAACTGAATAGTAAAGTAAAACATTAATGGTTGTATTGTGTTTTTTTTTAAAAGGGGACAGTTAACCTTAACAATCGCTTGGCTTATGAATTATGTTATACTTGCTTCGCTCCTCTCCTTCAGCTTTGATTCTTACTCTCATCCAACACCCAAGCCCAAGTTTTTATTTCCTTTATTTTTGGCAATTTCTTTTATGTATCTGTTAATATGTGGAGGTTCTCTTCACTCAGTCCCTTTTTGCGAATTTTTGAAACTCTGTCTGTTCCATGCATTTGGACATGTTGGTTTATAGCTACTCAACTCGTATCTTCTATTATTGTTTCTATACTTATAGTAATGTTTTAGTCGGGTTTATTGCATCTGTTGTTACTACAATGCTGCTCCTCTCATCCCATTTTACCGATTTAATTACATTTGTATTCAGTGCTACTTTCTGTTCTTCACTGTTGGAATAACAAATGAACTCATTTTCTTTTGTCTGGTACAGTCCTCCAGATGAGGACAAGATGGGGCCTCTGGAGCTGTTGCCCTGGGCGAACTTGCTGTTGTCCTGGGCAAACGGGTAAAAAACAAGTGACGGACCGGAGGAGGCCTCCAGCTGACCCAGGACATATCAACCGAGGCGTGAGCTAGGTCAGAGAGCTTTTACCAGTGTGAGTATCCAATTCAATTTAATGATAGAGTGGAGTACTAACTTGTTGTCACAACAGAAAAGGTATGGGTTAAGTACAAAGTACAATTACAGAACCCTAACGCCAATGTTTTTATGCCCCTGTCATCCTGTAACAAAGCTCTTTTCTTACTCCAAACGAATAATAAATGATAAATATGCCCTAACACTACATTCCCTACACAAAAATACAGCCAATAAGCGTGTGTAGTGATCAGAGAGAGTAAGAGCGGCGTTTAGAGCGGCGTTGGAGCGGCGGTCTTGTAGAGCGTGCGTAGGAGCTGGGTTAGAGCGGCGTGTGGAGCGAGCGGGGTTTAAGAGCGGCGTTTAGAGCGGTTAGTGCGGGTTTAGAGCGGCGGAAGAGCGGCGTAGAGCGGCGGTTTTTTAGAGCGGCGGTAAAAAAGCGGCGTTTAGATGCGGGAGAAACAATGAAATTTCAATGAACAAAAAAAAAATGAGGGCTTTGTAACAAGAAAAAAAATTCAGGATGACAAGGAAACTAAATCCCACAAAATCCCGACCTTTATGAACGTTGTAGGTTCTCTGTCAGCTGAGGTTGAGCTGTTTTTAATTTACATTGAGTTCTATGGGAATTTTTCTGGGTAGCCCACGTGAATTTAGTCTGCAAGTATCACGGGCGCCACTGTGCCATTAGTGGGGACAGCATAAGTAGTAATACCCTATCCAGATATTATTTTTGATCCATGGGAAAGAGAGGGGAGTGAGCGCAGACTTTATATAACGTATTAGTATGTGTGATAACGGAGGTGCGCAATACGATTATTTTATTATTAAACGGTACTTCTGCATCTGCAAAATACTACTCGGAAGCAGTTGCATAAAGTCAGGGTAGTGCATGGAAAACTCACATAGTTAGCAAGCGACTATGTCCCTCATTGTCGACCCTGGTTTAGAGTCCTGATGTACTGTAGCTTCCTGTTTTGGCGGTTTACGAGTATGTTCATGTCTGCTCGCCTCAGACCGCTAATGTCCCGTGACCACTTTGCGGCTCTCTGATTGGTTCGCTGACACCGAGCGCCCGAGGAAAGGTTGACAAAATTCAGCCCAACATGAATTTAGTTTCTGCCAGTATATCAGGGGCGCCCTGTGCCCATTTAGTGGGACAGCTATAAGTCGTAATACCCTATCAGATATTATTTTTGGATCCATGGGAAAAGAGAGTGGATTGTAGGCGCGTGTACAAAGAGGTATGGACGCTTGCGTTCTTCTGTGTGTGATGAGGAGAAGGACTTTGACGTGAGACGGGGTGTTGGTGAGCGGAGAGGAGGTGGGAGGAGCGAGATAGAGGTGGTGAGCACTGCTATTGCCATGTTTAGTCTGCCTGTACATATCAACAAAATAATATAAACGCATAATGCTCATTTTCTGTTGTGTGTGCCCAGCTTTCGTGCTCACTAAGTGGATTTTAGGCCAGTATACAAGCTTGCTGTGTCAGAAGTGTATGGATGCGATGGACAGAAACGATATGGATTGGGAACAAAGACTTCAACCAAAAAAAAGTTGCCACAATGAACCTGTATATGTGTAGCCCCTCTGGTTTATCGTGGGGTTGTTGTAGAAATAAACACAGGAGATTAATTTGGGCTTCTTGTGGTCTCAGAACCGCTGCGGTGTAGACTCAGGGGCAGCTGATAGCACGTAACAATAGCAACTTTAAAAGACTCATATATCTCATTGCATTCCTCCAAAGGAAAGAGCAGAGAATCTTCTGTGCTTTTCCGTTACTTTTAACCACGGAGCAACGTGGCCCAAAGTTCAAGAGGGCAATTTAATAGCTGGGCTATGCGTTCCAATCAAAATGCAGAAAAATAACTGTCAATTTTTGGATCGATTATTACAGTCGGACTCTGTGCGATTGGAATATACTCCGATTTAAGTGTGTCGTTTAACAGGATCCCTATTTTTCGTCAATACATATTCTTCCATCCTTTTCTTGGGTGCTATTAGTGTCAACCGATACTGGGCGTCTCGAAGCCGTTGGATGCTGTATCTTCGGACCGTCGAAAATCGCGGGATAGTAATTTTCGTTGTCATTTGGCTTGCTGTCGTCCGCCATGTCCGTTCCTTATCTACTTTCACCTGGAACCAACTTGGATTCCGACGGTAAAACTCGCTGGCTTTGGAAGGATACCCAAAATCAAACCGATTCTCCAAAGAAAACCGTAGCCGCGACCCATTTCGCCATAATCGCAATGTTTTTCGTTTATCTCTATTTCCTCATTTTTTTTTTCGTCATATGCAACCTACTCATCGTTCAAAACCTCATCACGCAATCTCCGCTCCAATCTGAGATAAGGTCATCTACGATTAAATCCAGGAGAGTCCACCAGGAGTTTTTCCAACGCAAAGCGAACCCAGAGGTGTCAAGCAAAGAGCACGCAGATTGCTGCTAGCGGTGGTCCGGTGTCTTCCATCTTGTGCTTTTTGCCACACCACGTTGTCCAAGGGCCGTAGGCGTTAGCGGTGTTGGCAGTTCAAGAAGGTTGGGGCAGCGTGCAATGGTTCCAACCAGATCTTTACAACATTCAACGACGCACATCAGGTGACTTGGTGCTGATGGGTTTGAAAACCTGTATCCTTATCCGTGGTGTACTATTTCGCCACAAGGAAAATTCGCAAGTTCATCATGGCAGCCTCTGAAGAGGTTGTCAAAGGCGAAGGCTTGCTCCAACACTCAAACGTCACAGATATCCATGGACAGCAGACCTCAACTGCCGCTTCAGGACATGACAAGTCTGATAAAGCGAACAATATTTAGTGTTATTTGCTTATAACACATTGGGAGGCAAACAACTGTAGAGCAATGTCACCAGAGGACCATTTTGTATTGATATATTTTTTACTTTTTATAACATGTGTGTGCATTTTTGTCAAACAACTCATGTAGCAATTTGCCAGATTCCTATTTTGTTTTACATAAAATAATGCAAAAATTACTTGAGCGATGAAGACTCCGTATCTTTCGAAAGATCAACAGCACAGAGAGATTAAGAGGTGGTGAACTTTTAATAAATAAAGAGTGTGATCAGATTGTTCCTGTTCTCAAACACCCTTCAAAGAGGAAATGGTTTACTTCATTTTGACCCTTTATCAAATCTTGAGTGAATTATAACGAGAATTAGGACTATATTTTTTGCACACAGAAATGACGTTATGGAAACAACTAGTAAGTTAACTTCCTCCTCCTACATACACACTTTTTCTTGGTACAAGGACAAATGAATTACAGTTTTTTTCTCAGTCGCTTTGGTGCATTTTTCACATCAGACTAAAAGTTCTCAAAACGATTTGTTTCAACTTCTCACAACATTGGTTCATTGGTGCACATTATCATGGCGAGTTTTCTGATTTCCTCTGAACACATTTCAATGCTTTTGTTTCATGTAATCAGTTACTTTCATACAATTCTCAGCGTATTTTTTTCAACATCATCATTTGCTTCTGTCCTGTCAGTCAAAATGAAACACACAGTATCACTTCCTGAATAGTCATTCACTATAAAACTAACTGTCCTCATTTCATAGCTTTGGTCAACACATACAAAATTGTTGAACTAGTTTTCTCAAAATCATAACTGTCAATTCTAATTTCATACATTCCTTAATCTTTTTTTCCCTGTAAATCTTTCTTAAATTGAACAATTTATCCCAGGTGAATTTCAGCTTATCACTGATGAGGTATGCTTTATTGTTCAAATTCTTGTCACAGTTCTACCATAATGATATGTCTTTGGTATGTTGTTCTATGTATATACTCACATGTACAGTATACTGTATGTGCCTGCAATTCTAACCGCATTGTGCAAGCAAAAATACAAAGAGCATATGCAGTACACATACATACAAATACATACGTTACATACATACATAGATACAGCCTCATACACACATACATATACAACTGTACATACATACATAGATACACACATACATATAAATACTGAACATACATACATAGATACACACAATACACACCATACATACAGTGCATAACATAACATAAGATAGCACACATACATACTGTACATACATCCATAGATACACACATACATACATACATACACATATACATATATGTTACAGAATGTCATTAACTCTCTAAATACAGTCTTATGTGTAACTTTACTGTAGTTTTTATACTGTAAGATGGCTGGTATAGGTCGTGTATAGTGTGCTGCATACAGTAGTTCGTGGCTCAAGTGTCACCGAGATCTGACTTTTTTACTCTGAGAAACACAGAGAGAGTAAACTTTCCACAATGAAAACATGACTAAGTCATTTTGACTGTGATGTTCAAACTCAATGTTGATTAGGACATATTATTTTGACGACACAGACAGTTTTTTCATTGAACGTTTGAACTGCTTTGAGGACATAACGTTTTCATTTTTGAGAAAGTACGCTACTTTTGCAGGTTATCCACGAGGTATTCTGCAGTTTGCACGTAATTGTTCTGAGAAATGCACCAACAGTTGTGAAAATGTGAAGAACGAATGTGAAAAATGCACCAAAGCGACCAGAAAAACTGTAATCAGTAATCCAATTTCACTGTTACCATAGGATGAAAACACTACCTGATAATGAAGATGTTTTAATCTGTTTCATACAAGTACTCATAGGATAAATAGACACAGTATAGACAGATAGAAAACTTTATTTGCAGACTCAAGGTCCAGAGTGCTGCAAATAAACACTGCTTATAGATAGACAGAATAGACAGATAGACAGATAGATAGATGGATAGATGGATAGACAGACTAACAATAGTTTGTGTTCAGTACACAAAGAAACAGAAAAAGTCACAGTTAAATCATTGCCGTTCAATTACCGTAAATAGTGTTAATTGTTCTAGTAATTCTAGTGTTAAATAATGATCTAGGAAAACATTTGGACATTCTCAATATTCATGAAAAAATAACAATAAAAAACTTTCTAGTGGCATTCATCTGAACTTGAGATCCGAGCAAAAACATTGAAATAGTTATTCTTTCGACTTCGCTTCCTATTGCTTGAAGATAAATGAGGAACACATTTGAGTTGAACCAAGACAAGTGCTACTGTCCTCAACCTGCTTAGGTTGTTTAGCCAATCACAGGAAGCACATGAACAACGCTGCGTGTCTGACCAAAACTGTTAACTGGCAAGTGGCCAAAAAACACCCATCTCTGTAAATAATATTGTCTTCTAGAAAATGAGTCTATACAAACAAGTATCATTTTTGGTTTTCTACCTTAAGTAACAAAGGTTGTATGTATAGAAAAGTAACCAAAAAATTACTGTGTATTTTTTCTCTGGTATTAATGTTGTAGTTTTTTGTTCTAATTCTGTTTTTTTATTCCATGTTCAACTATTAAACTTTTTCACTCATAACTGTGTAATCAATCAGTCTCAATTCTTTCAAGACTGTTCGGCTTTATCACTGGAAATGTCATATTTATGTATTTTTGGACTGGAGACCTCACTCTGTCACCTCCTGTCCCAGTAACAAGATAAAATGTTTTCTAATAAGATGAGGACAGCAGGTTGTGGTTCTGATTTGTTCAACAATATGTTCATTTTACAAGACTCTGTCAAAACTGTAGTGGCCAACCTGTACCTGTGCTGCTGAGATGTCCCAAACAGATGGATACGGGGGCGATCCTTGAGTGATTAACCATCTTCCATCCCAAAAACAACCAGGTCCTAAAGCTAGCAGATCTAATGCTACAGATTGAAAGTTGAACTCATCATTCTTCAAACGAGGTGAATTTCCACTTGATGTTTTGATTATCTGAAGGCCGACAGCTACTGCCACCGTAGGCAGCTGCTGATTGGACTGTCTATTATCCCTTTCAAGACTCCTCTCTTGGGACAAACAAAATCTTGTCCACATCTGGTTTCTTGCAGTCCCCATCCTGTGTATTCTGGTTGGTGGTTGCTTCCTGCAGTAAGAGCAGCACATCTCTGCAGCAATCTTCTCCCATCAGCAGCATGATAAACACTCAGCATTCCAGCCCGTTCATTTGTGCTAATTGATAGTTATATTTTTCCACTTCAGATCTTCTACACTATTTCAGGATTCCTGATCATTTATGTTTTTTCTCAGAACCTGCCTACAAGCTAACCTGTTTGAAAACCATTAAGGGACGTGTCCAGGCTCCAAAAAGGTCCTATGAGCATGTGCGCCGACATACTTAGCAATCTGCCTCTTTCATGCCATCTACGGACCCTCTTGAAAACCTCTAACTAGGATGGTCCAAAAGTTGCCTCTTTGTCCCCAAAGCAACATTGACAGATGTTCAATGCACGAGGGAGTATAATTTTGTGGACCAGTCTAAGTTAGCTGCTGTGGACTTCATACTGTAACACTTGTTTAAATTAATGGGACTGGTGCCGGCTAATGCAATGCGCAAATGGGTTTTCATCAGTGTGTGGTGGGTGCTGTGCTCTAAAATGTCCAAATTGACGTGTGGCTGACATGCGTACAATACCCCCCCTGGTCCGATGGGGATGGGACCCGGAATAAGAATTAGCCAACGCAAATGTATAGCATCTTCTTACCTCTCTAAAACGGCTTTACAGGATGGTACCAGTCTAGATTAGTTGTTATGGAATTTTGAAAGCAAATGAGTTTTTTCACATTTTCCATTTTGAAACGCCCATAGACGGCGAAAGTGTGGCACATTGGTTTCAACAAAGAAAACGAGCAGAGTTTTGTGGCAGTAAAGTGTGGATTTTGACAGAAAATCTAAGGATTTGAGAAGACAAAAAGATCTTTATGAAAGCTGTAGGTTCTCTGTCAGCTGAGGTCGAGCTGTTTTAGTTTTACATTGAGTTCTAGGGACTTTTTTCTGGGTAGTCCGCAAATTAATTTAGTCTGCAGTACTACCGTGGGCGCCCCCTGTGCCCGGAGGTGGGACAGCTATAAGCTAGTAATACACAATTTATATATTATAGGTTCCATATGTTATATGTGGGAATATTAGTTTCCTGGTGGAATTCCTTGTCATCCTGAACTTTTTTTCCTTCTTGAAATCCCTCGTATCTCTAAAAACCACTCTAGTGCCGACAAATTGACTCCCACTCTAACTCCTGCTCTAGCTTCCGCTCTGATCACAGCTTTGATTGGTCAGTGACATGTCGTGCCCCTCTCACACGAGCATGAGAGCCACTTAAACCATGGATCTATTAGAATAAAACGCGTAATTGGTGCATAAGCGATCATGGGGAGCTCGTCGACTGCGCAGGCAACTGGTGAGGAACGCATAGATCTATGGATAGTAACTGGATAGTTGTGATACCTAGCTTAAAGCTGTCCCAGCCCCATAGGGCACAGAGGGCGCCCGTGGGTACTGACAGACTACATTCACATGGGCTACCCCAGAAGAATGTTTCCATAGAACTCAGTGTAAACTAAAACCAGCTCGACCCTCCGCTGACAGAGAACCTACAGCTTTCATAAAGATCTTTTTGTCTTCTCAAATTCCTTAGATTTTTCTAAGGTCTGTGTAAATCCACACTTTACTTCGCCACAAAACTCCTGCTCGTCTTTCTTTGTTCGAAACCAATGTGCCACCACTTTCCGCCGTCTATCGGGCAATTTTCAAAAATGGAGAAATGTGAAAAAACTCATTTGCTTTCAAAAATTCCATAACAACTAATCTGACTGGTACCATCCCTGTAAAGCCGTTTTAGAGAGGTGAAGAAGATGCAATACATTAGCATTGGCTAATTCTTATTCCCGGGTCCAACCCGCATCGGTCCAGGTGGGTGATTGTGACCATGTGCAGCACACGTCAATTTGGACATTTTAGAGCACAGACCCACCCCCACTGATGAAAACCCCCATTTAGCGCATGCATTAGCCGGCACCAGTCCCATTAAGTTTAACAAGTGCCTTATGAAGTCCACAGCAGCTAAACTAGACTGGTCCACAAAATATAACTGCCCCTCGGCATATGACACATCTGTCAATGTTGCTTTGGGGTCAAAGAGGCAACTTTGGACCATCCTAGTTAGAGGTTTGTCAAGAGGAACGGTAGAATAGGCATGAAAAGAGGCAGCATTGCAAGTATGTCGGGCGCCCATGCTCATAACCTTTTTGGAGCCTGGACACGTCCCTAATGGTTTCAACAGGTAGCTTGTATGGCAGGTCTGAGCAAAAACAAAAATATATCAGGAATCCTGAAAAGTGTAGAGAAGATCTGAAGTGGAAAATATAACTACTCAATTACACAAATGAACCGGGGCTGGAAGCTGAGTGTTTTTCTACTGCTGCAGATGAGAAGATTGCTGCAGAGATGGTGCTGCTCTACAGCAGGAAGCCAACAACCCAACCAGAATACACAGGAATGGGGACTGGAAGAACCAACTGTGACCCAGAATTTTGTTTGTCCCAAGAGAGAGTCTTGAAGGGATCATAGACAGATCGCAATCAGCAGCTGCCTACGGTGGCAGTAGCTTTCGTCCTTCAGATATGATCAAGAACAGTCAAGTGGAAAATTCACCTCGTTAGAAGAATGATGAGTTCCCACTTTCAATCTGTAAACATTAGCATCTGCTAGCTTTTGGACCTGTGTTGTTTAGTATGAAGATGTTTATCACTCAAGGATGCCCCCGTATCCGTCTGTTTTGTGCACATCTCAAGCCAGCACAGGTACAAGTTGGCCACTACAGTTTTGACAGAGTTCTTGTAAAATGAACATATTGTGAACAAATCAAGACCACAAACCTGCTGTCCTCATGCTTATTAGAAAACATTTTTATCTGTACTGGTAAAATGTGACAGAGTGAGGGGTCTCCAGTCCAAAAAATACATAAAATATGAGCATTCAGTTATAAAGCCGAACAGTTTGAGAGTAATTGATACTGATTGATTAGCAACAGTTATGATGAAAGTTTTATTTGAACATGGAATAAAAACAGAATTAATAACAAAAAACTACAAACAATTAATACAAGAGAAAAAATACACAGTAATTTTTTGGTTATGGTTCTATACATACAACCTTGTTTTTTTTTCTTAAGGTGAAAACCAAAATGATAGCTTGTGTTGTATAGACGTCCTTTTCTTAGAAGACAATATATTTACAGAGATTGGTTGTTTTTTTGGCACTTGCAGTTCACAGTTTTGGTCAGTACACCTCAGGCGATGTCCCTCATGTGCTTCCTGTGATTGGCTAACAACCTCAGCAGGATGAGGAAGTTAGCACTTGTCTTGTTCACTCAAATGTGTTCATTCATTTAATCTTCAAGAAATAGAAGGCGAAGTCGAAAGAATAACTATGTTCAATGTTTTGCGAGTCGTATACAAGTTCAGATGAAGTGGCCAACTAGAGAAGTTTTTATTGTATTTTTTTATGAAATTATAGAAGAATGTCCAAATGTTTTTCCTAGATCATTATTTAACACTAGAATTCCTAGAACAATAATATTTCACGGCATAATTCACGGGCAATTGATTTAAAACTGTGGACTTTTTCTGTTTCTTTGTGTACTGAACACAACTAGTTGTAGTCTGTCTATCCATCTCTCCATCTATTCTATCTGTCTATCTGTCTATCTGTCTATCTATTAGCAGTGTTTATTTGCAGACTCTGGACCTTGAGTCTGCAAAAAAAGTTATCTATCTGATCTATAACTGTGTCTATTTATCCTATGCGTACGTTGTAAAAAAAAGGATTAAAACATCTTCATTATCAGGTAGTGTTTTCATCCTATGGTAACATTGAAATTGGATTAACTGATTTACAGTTTTTTCTCGTCGCTTTGGTGCATTTTTCACATCGTTCTTCACATTTTCACAAACTGTTGGTGCATTTCTCAAGAACAATTAGTGCAAAACTGGCAGAACCATCGTGGATAAACCTTCAAAACGTGCGTCACTTTCTCAAAATGAAAAGTTATGTCCTCAAAAGCAAGTTCAAACGTCAATGAAAACTGGTCTGTGTTCGTCAAAATAATATGTCCTAGACAACATTGAGTATGAACATCACAGTCAAAGACTTAGTCATGTTTTTCATTGTGAAAGTTATACTCTCTCTGTGTATCTCAGAGTAAAAAAAAGTCAGATCTCGGTGACACTTGAGCACGGACTACTGTATGAGCAGCACTATACAACGACCTATAATACAGCCCATTTACAGTAAAAACTAAACAGTAAAGTAACACAAATACTGTATTAGAGGAGTTAACTGACATTCTGTAGACAATATAATGTCATTGTGTATGGTATGTATGTATGTGTGAATCTATGTAAGTATGTACAGTATGTATGTGTGAAATCTATTGTATGTATTCACTGATATGTATGTGTGTATGTGTGTAATCTATGTATGTATGTACAGGTATGTATGTGTATGTGTGTAAATCTATGTATGTATGTACAGTATGTAATGTATGTGTGTATGTGTGTATCTATGTAATCGTATGTACATATTATATGTATGTATGGTACTTACTGCATATGGCTCTTTGGTATTTTTGTCTGCACAATGCTGTAGAATTGCAGCAGCATACAGTATACATGGTACATGTAGTATAGTACATAGAAGAACAAACATACAAGAAATATCATTATGGTAGAAACTGTGACAAAAATGAACAATAAAGCATACCTCATGAGTGAAAGCTGAAATTCACCTGGGATAAATTGTTCAATTTAAAGAAAGATTTACAGGAAAAGAAAGATGAAGGAATGTATGAAATATAGCTGACAGTTATGATTTTGAGAACCCCCTAGTTCAACAATTTTGTATGTGTATGACCAAAGCGATGAAATGATGACAGTTAGTTATATAGTGAACTGACTATTCCAGAAAGTGAATAAGTTGTGTTTCATTTTGACTGACAGACAGAAGCAATTGATGATGTTGAAAAAACGCTGAGAATTGTATGAAAGTTAACTGATACATGAACAAAAGCATTTGAAATGTGTTCAGAGAGGAATGAGAAACTACTGCCATGATCATGTGCATACCAATGGACCCAATGTTGTGGGAAGTTGAAACAAATAGTTTTGAGAACGTATTTAGTCTGATGTGAAAAATGCACCAAAGCGACTGAGAAAAACTGTAATTCATTTGTCCCTTGTACCAAGAAAAAGTGTGTAGTAGGAGGGGAAGTTACTTACTAAGTTGTTCCATAACGTCATTTCTGTGGTGCAAAAATATAGTCCTAATCCTCGTTCTAATTCACTCCAAGATTATGATAAAGGGTCAAAATGAAGTAAACCATTTCCTCTTAGAAAGGGTGGTTGAAAACAGGAACATCTGATCACGACTCATTATTTATTTAAAGTTTCACAACCTCTTAATCTCTCTGTGACTGTTTGATCTATTCGAAAGAACGGAGTCTTCACGCACAAGTAATTTGCATAATTTTATTGAAAAAAAAAATAGAATCTCAAATGTGGCTACAAGAGGTGTTTTGACAAAAAATGCACACACATGTTATAAAGTATAAATATAGCAATCACAAAATGGTCCCCTCAATGGTGACATTGCTCTACCGTTGTGTTCCTCCCAATGTGTTTATTTAAGCAAATAACACAAATTGTTCCTTTAATCAGCACTGATGTCCATGTCTGGAAGCGGCATTGAGGTCTGCTTGTCCATGGATATCTTGACGTTAACGTGTTGGAAGCAGCCTTCGCCCTTGACAAACCTCTTCAGATGCTAGCATGAATTGAACTTTCCGAATTTTTCCTGTGGCGAAATATGACAACCACCGACCCAGGGATACAGTTACAACCCCATCAGCACCAGAAGACACCTGATTGCGTTCGTGTGAGAGTTGTAAAGATCTGGTTGACCATTGCAAACGCTGCCCCAACCTTCTGGAATCTGCAACACCGCTAACGCCCCACGGCCCTTGGACAACGTGGTGTGGCAAAAAGCACAAGATGAAGACACCTGACCACCGCTAGCCAGCATCTGCGTAGCTCTTTGCTTGACACCCTCAGGGGCGCTTTGCGTTGGAAAAACTCCTGTGACTTCCTGGATTAATCGTAGATGACCTTATCTCAGATAGGAGCGAGATTGCGTGATGAGGTTTTGAACGAAGAAGTAGGTTTGGCATATGACGAGCGAGAAAAAAGATAAGCGTAAAACAATGCGATTTATGGCGAAATGGTCCGCGGCTACGGTTTTCTGTCTGAGTAATCGGGTTTTGATTATTTTGGTATCCTTCAAAGCAGCGAGCTTTTACCGTCGGGAATCCATGGTGGTTCCAGTGAAAGTAGATAAGGAACGGCCATGGCGACGACTAGCAAGCCAAATGACAACAACGGCAAATTACTATCCCCGCGATTTCGACGGTCCCGAAGATACAGCATACCAACCTTCTTAGTCGAGACCGCCCAGTATCGGTAGACACTAATAGCACCAAGAAAAGATGGAAGAATATTTATTGACGAAAAATAGGATCCTGATAAACGACACATTAAATCGGAGGTATGATCCAATCGCCACGAACACTGTAATAAGTCGATCCAAAAAGGTAGCGCGACCACGAAAGAGAAGTGTCCGCCACGGTGAGGTTGGGTCATGTAGATGCGAATTTCGCCCATGGGCTCTAGCTTCGCGGAAGACAACGAGATCACGAACAGGACGTAGATTGTTGGCGAGAAGACCCGGAGTCGAAGATCAAGCCGTAGATGGGAGGGAAGATGGCATCAGCGAAACTCCGAGTCCCAGGAAGGAAGAAGGTGTTGGTGGGGAGAGGGGAGACCGCTGTGTTGGCTGTGGGGACCAGGGTGGAGGGAAGCATAATGAGTCCAACCTTGGGAGAGAAAAAGCTGTGTTAGAATATTTAAGACTAAGATAAAGAGATTTATTTATTCCTCTCCACAGTGGAGGAATGTCAGTGTTTCATCATCAGTGATAGAAAAGCTAGGAGATGAGGAGCACGACAGGCTTAAAAAATGAGTAAAGCCGGTAAATACAAGTGAGTAAAAATTAAATACAATCTCTAGATTTATCAAAATAAAGAAGCCAAGTTTAAGATCTCTATGTTGGCCTAATAAAGAAGGCAAAGTTTTTTATTTTTTTTTTTAAAATGTACCTACAACATTTATAGTTGAGGCTAGTTTGCAATGTCCGAGCCCTATGAGGGCTTTAACAACTATTAAAACACATTATAACATTATAAAATTCACATTAGTACAGACAGGCAGACAAAGTAAAACATTGAAGATAACAAGAACAAGAAAAGAGGACATCACAAAGAGCGAGTTTTCCGGTGCAAATATTGGGGCCCGGTAAATGCAATAGTTGTATAAAGTGGCTATGTGGCAGTTAAGTGCTTCACAACTGTTAAATGTTAGTTCCCAAACTTCACTTCCCGCACGACCAGGGCCCTATGGCGTCCGGTCCTGAGTAAAAGTGGTTGCTGGCAAACAACATTTTTAGCCTCAAACACTATCATTTTAGGATTTATGAACGAAGATAGTTAAGAAGGAGATAAACTGGGAATAATGAACAGTAGGGCGAGAAACATGCACCATATAAACAAGACAGGGTTTAGGTCCTTGGACCTCTGGGTCATACTTTATTGAGCAATTAAAAAAATAAAGTCGTTAGTCTTTATTGCAGCGTCTAGTGCAGAGGTACAGAAGCGTAAATAGGCTTTGAGGTCCTTAGCTGAGTGGTCCACAATAGCACTAAATCAGATGAGAGAACCTTTTTTCGTCCCACATGGGGTAATGTCAAAATATATAATACAATAGCATGCTGCTATTGTTTCTTAGCTAGCTGTAAATGACTACATAAATAGCAGCAAGTATCATATGCAGTGATGTGTGTGTGTGTGTAAATGTATTGCAGGGATAATCAAGGTAGTTAAAGGGACATTCAGGGGGACCCACTGGAATTTCAGTATTGCATATTGCACATGATTACAAACTTAACTATTTGCAGATGGATGGTACTTGTACAAGTTCAGCAGTTCTCATTGTGCAGTCTGACAGCAGCAGGAAGAAAGAACCTTGTGAAACCTCTTCCTTCACATCGTGGGTGTCCTGTCTGTCACTGCATCTGCCTCTCCAGAGATATAAGTTTGAAATATTATTATTGTTTGATCATTCAGAGCTGTTTTCTGTAAGATGGTGATCAAGAACATGGTGTCCCTGCCAGAAAGGCCCTGATAATATTCAAGGATTCAAGATTAGTGTAATAATGTAACCGCGAAAAGGAAATTTATCTTAGACACACAGTTTTTCTACATTGAAGTGGCACATAATTCAATTCAATTCAATTATTTTTTGCAATTTTCCCCTAAATCGCAACAGTAGCTATCTCAGAAGACTTAAATTTTCAGTTCAGACACAAGAAAATGCAATGATTTTAAAAAACACATAGAGCCATAGGTCCAGAAGACAGACATGAAACATACAGAGCAATGGCAGGAGGTTCTGGAGGTTCACAGATTTAGAGAGATACAAGTTTGTTATTCCGGCTGTGGGATATTTTATTACTATTGGTTGAAGACTCGTGGCAAGCGTCCACATGGTAGAAACTCACACTGGAAGTGTATTAAGAAACAAGATTTCTCAAATATCAAGGTGCTGTAAATGTCCCAAGATGGATGCTGCTTCTAACTGTTATACACACTTCTCTGTACAGTTTCTGCTTTTTGTTTTAACGACACACGCACAACGCACACACACACACACACACACACGCACATCGCACGGACGGCACACGCACAACGTACACACACACACGCTCGACGCACACGCACATGCAAGTTCAGGTGCTTGAGTCGATGTGGATTCCCCAGTATCTATAGTATGCTCTGAGGCCCATGGATGGAGAGCAAGTAACTATATAAAAATTTTAACGGTAATTTACCCAACTCTTTCGACTCTTAATCTGTATAATTGGTATGGATCAATCATCCTGAAGATATGTAAATATGTCTCATCATTCCTGTATAAGATACACTGTGTACTATATATACATAAAGACTGAATAAGAAATGATTAAATTAAATCTATGACCAGATCATCACTGCGCTACGAAAAACAAATACATTCTAATGATTCAGGAATACGTCTCAGAGTTGTGGGAGTTTGATAAAGAATTAAGAAGATCCGTTAGTAATCGTGCCCACAGTGGGAAAATTTCAGTGTTGCTCATCAGTGACAGAACAGTAGGAATGAAGATCAACACAGCAAAGACGGAAGAATTAACTTACCTTTATTACTGTTATAAAATGATGATAAAATCTCTAACTTCAGCATAATAATATAATTAATGAATAATAATTCTAATAAACAAACAGACCAGAGAGAGAGAGTTGAGAGGGGTCAGAAGGGAAAAATCCCAGATAGGAGAACCTGTGACAGACCAGAGAGAGACCAAAGAGACTCCCCAGATAAGAGACCAGACAGAGACCAGAGAGAAAGACCACCGAAAGAAGACCTGTGACAGACCAGAGATAGACCAGAAGAATACCATATAGAGACCAAGAGAGAAAGACCCCAGATAGAGAGGTCACATCAGAGAGAGAGACCAGAGAGACCCCAGATAGAGAGGTCACAGAAGAGACCACGAGATTAGAGAGGTCACGAGAGAGACCACAGATAGAGAGGCCAACAGAGAGACCAGAGAGAGAGACCCACAGAGAAGAGAGACCACAGAGATACCAGAGAGAGAACCAGAGTGAGAGGCCACAGAGAGACCAGATATTGAGTCCAGAGAGAGAGATGGTAGATTAGCAAGATATTATATGTTTTTCAAATTTGTTCTAAATATGCCTCTCACCTGTCTGGTCTGCTTCCGTCACAGTTGTCTTGACTTGTGTTGAGTGTAAGAGAGAGGGAGAGGAAGGAGTGGAGAGGGCAGAGTGAAGGGCGGAGTCACAAAACTCCCACATTGTGCAACTGTTCTGTTTTCGCTTCCAGGATTTTTACAGTTCACTCGGAACAGTTCACTCTCATTCAATTATTTTTTCCCTATTTCTTGTATGTCTTACAAGGCCAAACAATTACAGGAATATATGTTGGAGAAGTTGCTCTTTGCTAAAGTGAGAGATATAAAACTTTCTTCTTTCTTATGTCAGAGATTGGTATTGTACTTATACGTTTTGAGGTATTACTTACGTCATTTATCTTGTGCTCGTCATTGGCTGCTCTCACTGGTGATTGCAACACTGATATTTCCCCCACTGTTGGACAAATAAAGGATCTCTTAATCTTTGTCTAAACATTGTTCCTTCATTTGTAGGATTCCTGCGGGGATGCGTCACCAGTTCCCGACAGGTGCAGCGTCTCCCTTCGGTTTCAGACTCCGAGACCCTGCATGAGAGATACTTCATGTTTTAAAACTTTGGAAACATCTGGAGACACTGCCCACGGGTCCCATGGCCATATCACAACAATAAACAGATCCAGAAAGCAAAGGAGAAAAAAGCTAAACAATTAATAAATAAGAAATGTTTGGATCCAACCCAAACAAGCCAAGGAGGAAGTAGAAGTAACCATGGAGGATTTACTGACGATTCTGGGAACATGGTGAAGGGTGAACCGGGTCCTATTACACTGTCAGTAGTGTAGGGTTAGTACCATATGAACCAACTGGGACTCTGATGAGTCACAGGGACTGGCCTCCTGCCTGGGACTCTGAGGAGCACAGGGACTGGCCTCCTGCGTCGGGAGCTCTGAGGAGCACAGGGACTGGCTCCTGCTGGGACCCTGAGGAGCACAGGGACTGGCCTCTTGTCAGTGGACTCCAAAGAGCACAGGGACTGGCCTCCTGCTTGGACTCTGAGGAGCCGAAATAAAGGGACTGGCCTCCTGCTAGTCCCGCAGAGTCAAGGACTAAACAGTGGCAAAGGCAGCGTTTCAAAACAGTTTTTTTTTTGAAAATGTAGCTTCTATCTCCAACAATTTTCAAATCCAGGTTAAAACTATTTAGTTTCTCTGTGCATTCAACTGGAGGGGACTTTATCTTCAATCTTTTTGGTGCGGTTCTTATTTATGTTAGTATTTTGTTTACATTTATGCTTTTTGTTAGGGACACTTTTGAGGTGCCTTGTGTATGAACTATATACATTCTTTAAGCCACAGTGACAAGAAAAGACAAGACTGAAACAGTAACACTTTCACCTTTGAGATTCACAGCTACTATTTTCACGATAACAGTTGTAAAAAACTTCAAACAAGGTCAGCAATCTAGGGGTAATACTGGGTGGACTCAGTAAAAATCAGCAGCATTTTACCATCTAAAAAACCATTGCCTAGGATCAAAAACATAGTGTCTAAAGCAGACTTGGGAGATTCTTATCCATGCATTTGTCTCCAGTTAGGTTAGACTACTGCAATGGCCCTGCTCACAGGTCTGTCCAAACATGCCTGTAAAACCAGCTGCAGTACATTCAAAATGTACTGCAAGCTGAACTAGAACCAGAAGTACGATCATATTAGGGACCCATTCTCAGGTCTCTGCACTGGCTTCCTGTGGCTCAGAGAATAGACTTTAAAAACAGCTCTGCTTGTGTACAAGTCTCTCCATGGCCTCTCGCACCAAAATATATTAGTGACATGTTAGTCCCATATGAACCACCCGGACTCTGAGGAGCACAGGGACTGGACTCCTGTTAGGGCCCAGAGTCAGAACTAAACATGGGAGGCTGCTTTTCAGATTCATGCTGCTAAAATCTGGAACAATCTTCCAGAAGATGTGAGACAGGCCTCCTCCTCTGACAATGTTTAAAACCAGTTAAAAACAGTTCTGTTTAGCTGTGCTACAACTGAGGGATTTTTATATTTTTATCTTACTTTTTAATGTACTGTGATTATTTTAATGCTTTCTTATTTTGTTCAGAACACTTTGAGTTGCCTTGTGTATAGAATTGTGCAATACAAATAAAACTTGCCTGCCTAAAAACAACAGAGAGAGAGCGAGCGAGAGAGAGAGCAGAGAAACCGGAGAGAGTCCTGATGTGAGTGTTTTTGTTTCTAAATCTAAACTAATCTTTACCAACGACCAGTCCATTACTGAAATCTGAACACTAGATGGCAGTAGAAACGGATTTAGGCAGAGCAGGCACTTCATAGCCTAAAAAAAAATCCTGGATAACCAACTAATAATAATAATGTCATGTCATTATATACTGTATTGTATAATACTATCCATCGTTCCAACACATGATAAATTATACACCAGAAGAAATCAAAAAAAATCATGTTTAAAACCTAAAAATAACACAATTCAATAGAATACATAGTTCCCACAGACCAATGAATGTCACATGACTCTCCTCGGAGACGCCATCTTAGATGGCATGAACGCTGCTGTGTTTTTGCATTCCATTAAACAAATAAAAAGAATAAATGTAGATATTCAAACGCAAATTGGAAAAAATGGCAACTTTTGAGCAAATAGATTGTATATTAATACAATGGCTACCAACAGTTTAACGTGCTGACGGACTAACAAGTTTTTTACATATTTGTATCAAATTATGGCAGCAAAAATTAACAAAGCAAAGCAAACATTTCCCAAAAACTTTATATTTAATTACCAGTTGGAGCTCCATTTAATTATTTTAATTATATTAACAATTAATTTAATTAATGCTAATGCCACCAGACGGACACTCCTGGATTGCTGTTTATTGTTTATTTCGCGTTTTTGACCGTATGTTTTTGGTGAATGGTGGGCAACTGATTTTTCCAGGCGTAAAGAGCAGTTTAATTTTATGACACAGATCTTTTTTACCAGAAAGCCAATGCTGTTTGTGAACATTGTTTTTAGCCCACCATAGAACTCATATTATCTATTAATACATTTACGTTGCCCTCAGAGAGCCTCGGACGCGACAAGTATAGCCGATCATCCTCATTAATAAAGTAATCTAACGCAAATAATGAAACTCTCAAGTTACAGATATCAGCATAACACAATTTTAGTACTAGTAAATTAACGTCTGTCAACCACATTATAAGAACGATACGCACCTGACACAAATTGCTCCGAGCATATTCTTCGCGGTTTTGAGGAGTTTTCTTGACCTTTTTATCTTCCGCAAGCCATAACCTCCGTGGTTGTTCGACAAAATCTTAGAGTCTTCTCACAATTTCATAAGTTCACATGAGGGTATACTGTAAAAATCACAAGTTTTACGGAACCTCCGCACGATTTGAACCACTTTGACCCAGCAGGGAGATGAACCATTTTTCAACTTTATCACTACATTAACACGTTTCAGCACCTTTTTCTATTTTTTGCCCACAGAATGCCAACAGCGAAATGGCGCCGGGTCGGCAAATCCCCGTATGTAGTGACGTCATGTGGGAACTGTGCGTGCGCGTGCGTGCGTGCGGTGTGTGTGTGTCTAGCAATGTATCCTCAATTACCATTCAACTAAAACAAACGGTTTTAAACATTTATCATCTAAACACTGCAAAGAAGATGTAATACATATTAAAAGGTTGAAATCAATTGCCGAACTGTTTAATCTATGCAGTGACGCCCCCCAGCAGGTTGATCGACTGATCCCGTCAGACCTCGTGAAGGTAAGCAGGACAGGGCCTGATTATACTGGTGATGGAGACCTTGAATAAAATCAAATACAAATAGTGATAGATGAAAAGTTTCCCGGCTTCTTTGTCCTGCACCTGTTATTTTTAGCTGAATAAATGATCCTACATGCCTTTCAGCACACTCTGCAATCAGTAGTTTGTCAAGTATGTTCTGTAATCAAATATATTCGAGGTCTTGTGGTCACTTTTACTTCTTGAGTACAAAAGTGTATCTGTCCAGGGCGTCCGGTGCTGCTGGACTGAGGAGTGCAGCGCAGGGGCGCTGTGGTGGCCTGAGCCTTATGTCACATGTGTAAAGTGTAGCAGTAGTGAACACTGGCCTAGCATTCTGATCCGTCGACATCTCTGCTTCTGCTTAATTCCTTCCTCAACTCAGAGCAGCACTGGACACAGCTCTGTCCAGCAGTGGTTCAACTCATAGTTACAATTCTATGGTTCAACTGTGTGATGGAAACATGTGTCGCAACAAGAGATTATTTGGGGTGACAGAATGAAAATGACTTAAACGTTGAACCAAAATAGAACTGTTTTGTTTCAATGCTGGGAAATGTTTAGAACCTTATTTTTTTTTTTTATTGTTTTAATCAAATCAATTGTACAATAGCAAAAAAGCAAGTTAAGAAGTAGCTTTTCCTTTCATGGTGTAACCTAAAATTTGCCCATGGACAAGTATAAAATCTTCTGTGTTTAAATAAACACAATCACGATAAATGGACAAATATATTTATAATTGTGCTTGAAATAATTGTGGACATGATAATATATGATCATATCTCTCATTGCTCCTTTTGTCCGTATAGTCATTTGTTTTGATCCGTGTGTCACCGGCTGCAGCAGGAAAAAGCTTTGGATTTCAGAATCTGTGAATGAACTCAACTCGTCTTCCACAGTGTTGCGTCTCTGTAGCTTGTGCGCCAGGTCTGCGGCGATTCATACAATGGAGAGGCCCTTTTGCAAATCTCACCACTTTAAAATCACAGTAATATAGGTCTACAAAGTGATTTAGATTCAAGTTAAGTAAACTCAAACCATTTTTTTTTCCCTTTTTTTTTGGCTGCTCTGTTGCTGGTCCTGTTCTACATTAAGGATACAAAGGTCTATTATATTTGTCTTTTCTACGACATTTTCTTACAATATTATTATTATTATTACAATCTATTTATTTGTTTATACAGTTTTCCTTCTCTCCGTGTCGAGCTCCCATACCAAACCTAGGTTGTTCAGTCAATCATGATATACCACCATTGAGCAATAATTATCCCTAATTACTTTAATTTTAATGAGTGTTTACAATGACATTTTTTACAAGGTTTGTGCTTATCAAACAGTTTAGATTCAAACCAAGACATGTATATAACATAATACAATGGTAATATCTAATCGACCCCAGGCAACGTTGGAACCGCATAACAATTGGGCATCGGGGCCAAAAAAAGGTTTGAGAAGACTCTGCACACTGTATACATGATATTTGAACTTGATTTAAGTGAATAAATAACTAAAAAGAGTGGGGTGAGAAAAAATACCTACCTTCTAATCCGACATTCAGAAGTTACCTATGATTTCAGTATTATTACAGGTTGACCTAATGACGGAAACAAAATTGCCAACACAAATAAACAGAATCAAACATTTGAAACACAGTTTAAATAAAACACATACAGCCCTGGTCCATAAGGGGCAGAGACCAATGTCCATAAATGTTGATAGAGTCCAATGAAAATGTGCTTATCATGAAACAGTATTGGCTAATTACACACATCTTTTTCTCTCTTTTATGGTACACTTTCTAGTTCTATGAGACTTCTCTTGGTCACCCTTCCATGACATGATCTGTGCATTCTTGATAGAGCTGCTTCTTTGCTTGTTTTGGTGGAAATCTGCTTTACTGTCCATCCTCCATATGTTTGTGAGAATTAGTAGCAGGTTCCACTGTCTCTGTCTTCGATCCTTACGCTTTCAGCCTCCAGCAGCTGGGACACAAGACCGGCCATGTTCTTGCCGTCTCTTTTGTTATGATACTTTTTATATTCCCTGAACACTGTGAGCAGAGGGTTTATGGTCCCGTGATCAAATTGAACTTTTGCCCTTCCTCCTTTTACAATCTGTTGGTAGTCATTTATCTCTTTGCCAGTGAGAGCGATACGTTTAGAAGTTCAATTCCATTTATTTGTGTATATTCCCTGAATCACAACAGTAGTTAACATCGGAGGACTTTACAAAACTGTTGAATTTTGCCAAGCACAGATCAGAGAATCAAACAGTTCAAACACAACAAATGCAATGATTAAAGAAACACACACATGGAGCCCTTAGTCTATAAGTACCTAGATCATCACTGGGACTATTGATGCTACTTCCGCTTGACAAATTCTTGTGTGCTGAATAATAGACACTCAAATCCCAAATGTGGGAAAAAAGTGGCAGGCTTGGATCATAAAGAAGTGAAATGTATCACTCGTATCAATTTATTTGCACTTCTCAAAAACCACCCACTTTACTCCACCTCCATTCAGTTTGGTCCTATCAGCAATCTGTGTACTTTGCTGCTGAGAGATAATTACCGCGTAATTTTTCACCTTATCCAAGAAAGCTCTGAGCTCTTTTCGTCGTTTAGGTGGCGTCCTTCAGAAGGTAAACTCAATTTTTGTCCAGCATGTAAACCTTGGTATAATCTGTGAATATATTGGTGGTAATGTTTAAAGGCTGTAAAACCCTCACAACATGTTGTACACTTTTCTAACCACTGAGACTCACAAAGGCTGAAGTGAGAAAGAGAGCAGGAGGTATCAAATCTGATTGGTTGAAGGTCTGAGCACTGCTGCAAGCTGTCAAAAGCCGTGCATAACACTGTAAAAAGAGCTTTAGAGGAAGCACTGAGGGGCAGAGCAGGGATGCAACACAGATGCAGACCAGAGAGAAAGAAGAGAGACCAGAGAGATACCAGATAGAGAAAGACTGAGAAGAACAAGAGAGAGAGACCAGAGAGAGGCCCAGTGGTAGTGGCAAGTGCACACCAATACACAAAACTTAGTCTTTCTATATCAAAAAGGCTAAACTGTCATACTGGCGGTTATTAATTGATGTTATTGGAGTGTACTTGTGTAATGAGATGACTAACCCTAACCCATCACAGTACTAACCAGGCCCTGCCCTGCTTAGCATCAGATGTGTGTTGGGATCTGGCTTTCCGACATGCAGGTGGCGCCATCTGCAACACTTACATTGTTAATAAAGTGTTTTATTTTTGTTTCAGTTTCAAGTTTTGTCCAAGCACAAGTTCTACAAGCGCACACACATAACACACACACACAAATACACATACATATTTGCCACGCCCACACATACATACACACCCACACACACACACTAACTCACTACAGAAACACTTTTATTTACATTTTCTGTGATCATTATGCCTGAGTGTTATTGTTTTTTTTTAAATCTTTATACTAGTTTTGAGTTTGAGCCTTGCGTATGAACTGTGCCAAACTCAAAAAAACTTACCTTGCCTGCCTTAACACTCACACTGCATCACAGTCCAGGACCGGGGCAGAGAGGCGGTTCCTACAGCCGAGGAAGGCGTCTTCTCGTCTGCGGTCTGTCGCGGGCGGATAAGGGGAAAATCCAGGCCCACCTTTTCTCATTGTTTGCACCGCGGTGGAATGCGCTGGTTTGGTGCATGTTTGAAAAGACAGGGCTTTTCTGGATCTCGCTCTAACCTCATCTGGATTCGGGACACTATGCGACAAAAGCGAACCCATGTGAGAAGGCAGAAGAAAGAAGAAGAAGGAAATAAAAAAAAGAAAAAGTTGTGATATTTTTTTTTTTTTTTGTAAACCCCCTTCAGAGTCTGCGCACTCTCGCTGGAATCCTGGACTGGCGGTGAAGGCGGCGAGAAGGGTAAAAACATTTTTTTTTTCACCTTCTTCTTTCGCAGTGTAATTTTTTTGTTTTTTTTTTTTTTTTTTACAGCGGATGTGGCAAAGCAAAGGGAAACCAAGGGAAAGAAACCAGACAGAGACAGCAGAGACTAGATTAACGAAGCGAGAGAGGACGTGATAACAGCGCAATCCGTTTTGCGGTCCAAAACTGACACCCACGATTCTGCGCCAGACTTATAGTATTGTATACATGTTATTGTGTGTGTGTGCGTGCCTACGTTTACACACACATATAATATTTTTACATAATTCAGTCTGCGGTCATTCCTGATACTTCTTGACCCTCTCCATACAGTCTAATGTATTACACACGTATCGCGTATCTCCTCGCGTTTACTATCATATTTTTTTTTCGTTTTTTTTTCTTTTTTTTTTTTTTTTGTACCAACTAGTGTCCCACCTCCTAAAAAGGTCATAGGCAGCCCCAAAGTCAAGCACTTCGTTCCTCCTCTTCCCACACTTCCTCCCAGACTCGGTGCGGATGTACAGGGCGAGATTGTGGTGCCAACTTGTCCCGGATGGTTGTCTAATAATCACTGGGGTGCGTTTGTTTTGTGTTTTTGAGATTTGAGAATTGTTTTTGTAGAGTTGGTGGGGTGAATTGTGTTGCAGTACACTGTTGTATGGCACTAGCGGTCATGTTTGTAATGTTGCCAAAAAAAATGATTCTCTAAACGAGCAGGGCATGTCATGTTCAGGGCCGCGGGGTCAAATGCGTCCGTTTGTGGATGTTTGCGTGGCCCCTCTGCTTGATGTATGGATTTGAGATCATATATGACACAACATTCATTTCAATTCAAGTGTGTTTTTGTGTAGCCTTTAAATCACCTACAGCAGCGGTCATCGCGAGGAGTTTTTGCAAAGTGTGGGAAACGCATAGAATATTGAGAAAAGTGCTTTTGGGCAGTGGGCATATTAAAGATCTTTTATTTGTCCCGCAGTGGGAGGTTTTCAGTGTGGCTTCATTTGTTGACAGAAACAGTAGAAATGAGGAAGAGACATTGCCAAGATAAAGGAAGGGGGGGGGGGGGGGGGGGGGGGGGGGGGGGGGGGGGGGGCAATAACTTTATACATAAAATAGAATAAAATCTCCAACTTTTTTGCTTCCAAGTAAAAGTTGTCTACGTCTGTATCGTCCAGACATAGTAAAAAAGTGAAAATCTATCTTGAGTGTGAGCGATGGCGACAGTGAGCTTGTTAAACAGAGCGTTGCACGAGGAGAACTGGGGCTTGTGCACTGCTCTGTTTAGACAAGTCACTGTTGGGGGCGCCATCGCTCACACTCCAAGAAGATTTTCCTTTTTTACTATGTCAAGACGATACAGAACGTAACGAACTTTTACTGGAAGCAATAAAGGTTGGAGATTTATATGTCTATTTTATTATAAAGTTATTGTTCCTTTATCTTGCAATGTCTCTCCCTCATTTTCTACTGTTCTGTAACAAATGAAGCCGACACTGAAACCTCCCCACTGCGGGACAAATAAAAGATCTCCCCGCCCCCCCCCCCCCCCCCCACCCCCCCCCCACGGGGGGGGGGGGGGGGGGCGGGGGGGGGGGGGGGGGGCGGGGGGGGGGGGGGGGGGGGGGGGCCCCCCCCCCCCCCCCCCCCCCCCCCTTAATCTGCCCACTGCCCAAAAAGCACTTTTTCAATATTCTATGCGGTTTCCACACACTTTGCAAAACTCCTTCCGCGATGACCGCTGTTAGTGGATTTAAGGGCTACACAAAAACACACTTGAATTGAATTGAAGTTGTGTCATATATGAATCTCAAATCCTACATCAAAGCAGAGGGGCCACGCAATCATCCACAACGGACCGCATTGACCCGCGGGCCTGAACAGGGACATGCCTGCGCGTTTAGAGAATCATTTTTATTGGCACATTACAAACATGACCGCTAGTGCCATACAACATGTACTGCAACACAATTCACGCCACAAACTCTACAAAACAAATCTTCAAATCTCAAAAACACAAACAAACGCACCCCAGTGATTATTAGACAACCATCCGGTACAAGTTGGCACCACAATCTCGCCCTGTACAGCCGCAACCTGAGTCTGGGAGGAAGTGTGGGTAAGAGGAGAACGAGTGCTCCAGGACTTTGGGCCAGCCTATTCCCTTTTTTAGGAGGTGGGACACTAGTTTGGTAAAAAAAAAAAAAAAAGAAAAGAAAAAAGAAAAAAATATGATAATAACGCGAGAGAGATACGCGATACGTGTGTAATACATTAGACTGTATGAGAGGTCAAAAAGTATCAGGAAAGACCGCAGACTGGAATATGTAAAAATAATAATGTGTGTGTAAACGTAGGCCACGCACACACACACAATAACATGTATACAAATATAAGTCTGGCGAAGAAACGTGGGTATTTTGACGCAACAACGGATTGCCATGATTGGATCACGTGCAATCTTCCTTCGGCTTCTTGTAATCTAGATCCTCTGCTTTCTCTGTCTGGTTCTTTCCCTGGTTTTCCCTTTGCTTTGCCACATCCGCTTGTAAAAAAAAAAAAAAAAAAACAAAAAAAAATACACTGCGAAAGAAGAAGGGAAAAAAAATGTTTTACTTCTCGGCCGCTTCACCGCAGTCCAGGATTCCAGCGAGAGTGCCGCAGACTCTGAAGGGGGTTTACAAAAAAAAAAAAAATATCCACAACTTTTTCTTTTTTTTATTTCTTTCTTCTTCTTCTTCGCCTTCTCACATGGTCAGCTTTTTGTCGCATAGGTGGCCCGAATCCAGATGAGGTTTAGAGCGAGATCCAGAAAAGCCCTGTCTTTTCAAACATGCACCAAACCAGCGCATTCCACCCGCGGTGCAACAATGAAAAAAGGTGGGCTGGATTTTCCCCTTCTCCGCCCGGACAGACCGCAGAGAGAACGCCCTTACCTCGGCTGTAGGAACGCCGCCTCTCTGCACCGGTCCCATGGACTGTGTGCAGTGTGAGTGTTAAGGCAGGGAAAAAAGGTAAGTGTTTTTTGTATGGCACAGTTCATACGCAAGGCTCAAACAAACAAGTATAATGATTTAAAAAAAACAATCCACTCAGGCATAATGATCACAGAAAATGTAAAAAGTGTTTTCTGTTGAGTGTGTGTGGGTGTGGGTGTGTATGGATGGGTGTGCGGGCATAATATGTATGGGTAGTTGTGTGGTGGTGTATGTGTGTGCGTGTAAGAACTAGTGTTGGACAAAATGAAACTGAAACAAAAATTAAAACACTTTATTTAAAATGTAAGGGTTATGCAGATGGCGCCATCCTGCATGTTGAAAGCCAGATCCCCAACACACCATCTGATGCTAAGCAGGGCAGGGCCTGGTTAGTACTGTGATGGGTTAGGTTAGTCACTCTCCATTACACAAGTACACTCCAATAACATCATGATAACCGCCATTTGACAGTTAGCTTTTGATGATAAAAATAGAAGACAAGTTTTGTGTCTTGTGTGCACTGCCACTACCACTGCCTCGTCTCTGGTCTCTCTCTCTTGTCTCTCAGTCTTTCTCTATGTTCTCTCTCTGGTCTCTCCTTCTTTCTCTCTGGTCTTGCATTGCCATCCTGCTCCTGCCCCTCAGTGTCCTCTAAAGCTCTTTTTACAGTGTATGCACGGCTTTTGGACAGCTGCAGCAGTGCTGCAGACCTTCAACCAACAGATTTGATACCTCTGCTCTTCTTTCTCACTTCAGCCATTGTGAGTTCAGCTGGTTAGAAAAGTGTACAACTTGTATGTGAGGGTTTTACAGCCTTAAAACATACCACCAATATTTCACAGATTATACAAGTTCCATGCTGGACAAAAATTGAAGTTTACCCTTCTGAAGACCCCACAAACTAAAAGAGCCTCAGAGCTTTCTTGGATAAGGTGAAAGAATTACGGTAATATCTCTCAGCCGCAAAGTACAACAGATTGCTGAAGGACCCAACTGAATGGAGGTGGGAGTAAAGTGGGTGGTTTTGATAAGTGCAAATAAATGATATCATGATACATTTTACTTCTTTATGACCAAGCCTGCCACTTTTTCCCACATTTGGATTTGAGCTATTATTCAGCACACAAGATAATGACAAGCAAGAGCATCAATAGTCCATGATGATCTAGGAACTTATAGACTAAGGGCTCCATGTGTGTTTTTTTTTATCATTGCATTTGTTGTGTTTTGAACTGTTTGATTCTCTGATCTGTCTTGGCAAATTCAACAGTTTTTGTAAAAGTCCCTCCGAGATACCAACTGTTTGTGATTCAGGATATACCACAAAATTAAATGGAATTGAGACTTCCTAAACGTTCGCTCTCACTGGCAAAGAGATAAATGACTCCCAGATTGAAAAGGAGGAAGGGCAAAAGTTCAATTTTATCACGGACCATAAACCTCTGCTCACAGTGTTTCAGGGAATAAAAAAAGTATCTACACAAACGAGACGGCAAGAACATTGCCGGTCTTGTGTCCCAGCTGCTGGAGGCTGAAGACGTAGGATCGAAGACAGAGACAGTGGAACCTGCACTAATCTAACAACATCTGGGAGGATGGATGTAAAGCAGATTTCCACCAAAACTAGCAAAGAAGAGCTCTATACAAGAATGCACCAGATATGTCATGAAGGGTGACCAAAGAGAAGATCTCCAAAGAACTGAAAGTGTACCATAAAAGAGAGAAAAAGATGTGTGTAATTGCCAATACTGTTTCATTGATAAGCACATTTCATTGGACTCTATCAACATTTGATGGACATTTGTCTCTGCCCCTTATGGACCTCAGGCTGTATTTGATTTTTATAACTGTGTATTCAGACTGTTTGATTCCTGTTATTTGGAGTTGGCTAATTTTGTTGTTCCGTCCATTAGTCAACCTGTAATAATCACTGAAATCAGGTAACTTCTGAAGTGGATTAGAAGTAGGTATTTTTTCTCACCGCCACTTTTTTAGTTATTTATTCATTAATCAAGTTCAAAATCCATGTATACAGTGTGCAGAGATTCTCAACCTTTTTGGCCCCGATCCCAATTGTTATGGTTCCAACGTTGCCTGGGTCGATTAGAACTTACCATAGTTATATGTTTATATACATGTCTTGGTTTTGAATCTAACTGTTTGAGATAAGCACAACCTGTGTAAAAGAATGTCATTGTAACACTCATTAAAATTAAAGTATTAGGGAATAATTATTGCCAATGTGTGGTTATATATGATTGACTGAAACGCCTAGGTTTTGGTATGGGAGCTCGACACGGAGCGAAGGAATAACTGTATAAAAAATAATAGATTGTAATAATAATCATAAATATTGTAAGAAATAGTCGTAGAAAGACAAATATAAACTAGACCTATGTGTACATACTGTAGAACAGGACAGCAAACAGAGCAGCCAAAAAAAGGGAAAAAAATGGTTTGAGTTTTAACTTAACTTGAATCTAGAAATCACTTTGTAGACCTATATTACTGTATTATAAGTGTGAGATTTGCACAAAGGGCCTCTCCATTGATGAACGCCGCAGACCTGGCGCACAGCTACAGAGACGCACACTGTGCGAAGAGCGAGTTCAAAAAAAATTCACAGATTCTGAATCCAAAGCTTTTTCCTGCTGCAGCGGTGACACACGGATCATACAAATGACTAACCGACACAAAGGAGCACTGTAGAGATCTGAACATTATAATCATGGTCCACAATTATTTCAAGCACACTTATAAATATATTTGTCATTTATTGTGATTGTGTTTATTTAACAAGAGATTTTATACTTGTCTCATGGGCAAATTTTAGGTTACAACCATGAAAGAAAAGCTACTTCTGAACTTTGCTTTTTTGCTATTGTACAATGATTTGATTAAAACAAAAAAAAAAAAAAAAAGTTTAAACATTTCCCAGCATTGAAAAAAACAGTTTCTAATTTTGTTCAACGTTTAAGTCTCATTTTCATTCTGTCACCCCAAATATCTCTTGCTGACACATGTTTTGTCCCTCCCAGTTGAACCATAGATTGTAACTATGAGTTGACCACTGCTGGACAGAGGCTGTGTCCAGTGCTGCTCTGAGTGAGGATTAAGCATGAGCAGATGTTAGGATCAGAATGTAATGCCAGTGTTCACTCCTGCTACAGCTTTACACATGTTACATAAGCTCAGGCCACCAACAGCGCCCCCTGGCTGCAACTCCTCAGTCCAGCAGCACCGGACGCCTGGACAGATACACATTTGTACTCAAGAAGATACAAGTGACCACAAGCCTCGAATATATTTGATTACAGAACATACTTGGACAAAAGTGTGTGAAAGCATGTGGTCATTTCTTCAGCTAAAAATAACAGAGCAGGACAAAGAAGCGGAAACATTCATCTATCACTATTTGTAATTTGATTTTTATTCAAGTCTCCCATCACGAGTATTAATCAGGCCTTGTCCTGCTTACCTTCAGAGGTCCTGACGGGATCTGACTATCACCTGCAGGGGGCGTCCACTAGCATAGTTACAACGTCGCAATTGATTCAACCTTTTAATATGTATTCATCTCTTTGCAGTGTTTAGATGATAAATGTTTAAAACCGTTATAGTTTTAGTTGAATGTAATTGATGATACATTGCTAGACACACACACACCCGCACGCACGCGCACGCACAGTTCCCACATGACGTCACTACATACGGGGATTTGCCGACTCCGTCGCCATTTGTTGTTGGCATTCTGTGGGCAAACAATAGAAAAAGAAGCTGAAACGTGTTAATTGTCTTGATAAAGTTGAAAATGGTCTTCTCCTGCTGGGTCAATCAGATGTTCAAATCCGTGCCGGAGGTTCCGTTAACTTGGATTTTACAGTATACCCATCATTAGACCTTCATGAATGTGAGAAAGACTAAAGCTTTTGTCAGAACAACCACGAAGGTTATGCTTGCGAAGATAAACAGGCAAGAAAACTCCCTCAAATACACGCAAGAAGATGCTCGATCACTTTGTGTCAGGTGCTATCGTAACTTATAATGAGTTGACAGACGAAATTACTCAGTTAGCTAACTTGTGTATGCTAAATCTGGTTACTTGAAGTTTCATTATTTAGGCGTTAGATTCCTTGTATTATGAGGATGACGTGTCGCGGTCCGAGGCTCTCGAGGCAACGTAAAGTATAAAATATATAATAATAGCTATGGTGGCTAAAACAATGTTCACAAACAGCATTGCTTCAGTAAAAAGAATCTGTGTCCATAAAATAAACTGCCTTTACGCTGGAAAAATCCAAGTTGCCCACCATTCACCCAAAACATACGGTCAAAAACGCAAAATAAACAACTAACAGCAATCCAGAGTGTCCGTGTGGGCATGTAGCATTAAGTTAAATTGAATTGTTAATATAATTAAAATAATTAAATGGAGCTCCAACTGGTATTAAATATAAAGTTTTTGGGAAATGTTTGGCATTGCTTGTTAATTTTTGCTGCATAATTTTATCAAATATGTAAAACATGTCCGTAGCACGGTTAAACTGTGGTGCCATTGTATTAGTTATATACAATTATTTGCTCAAAAGTTGCCCTGTTTTTTCAATTTGCTTTGAATATCACATTTTATTCTCATTCTCTCTGTTAATGGAATGCACAAGACACAGCAGCGTGCCTCAAAGATGCGTCTCCGAGGAGGTCATGTGACATTCATTGGACTGTGGGAACTATGTATTCCTATTGAATTGTGTTTATTTTTAGTTTTAAAACATGATTTTTTTATTTCTTTCGTTAATAATTTATCATGTGTTGGAACCATGGATGTATTATACAAATACAGTATATAAAGACATGAAAACATTATTATTATTAGTTGGTTTATCAGGATTTATTTTTAGGCATGAAGTGCTTAGCTTCTGCCTAAATCCGTCCTTCTACTGCCCATCTAGTGTTCAGATTTCAGTAATGACTGGTCTATTGGTAAAGATTAGTTTAGATATTAGAACACACACATCACATCAGGACTCTCTCCGGTTTTCCTCTGCTCTCTCTCTCGCATCGCTCTCTCTCTGTTTTTTATAGGCAAGGCAAGTTTATTGTATTGCACAATTCATACACAAGGCAACTCAAAGTGCTGAACAAAATATAGAAGAGCATAAATAATCACAGTACCATTAATAAGAAAGATAAAAATATAAAATCCCACAGTTGTAAGCACAGCTAAACAGAACTGTTTTTAACCTGGTTTTAAACATTGTCAGAGAGGAGGCCTGTCTCACATCTTCTGGAAGATTGTTCCTGATTTTAGCAGCATGAATCTGAAAAGCAGCCTCCCCATGATTTAGTTCTGACTCTGGGCCCTAAAAGGAGGTCCAGTCCCTGTGCTCTTCTCAGAGTCCTGGGCTGGTTCCATATGGGACTAACATGTCATCTAATATATTTTGGTGCGAGGCCATGGAGGATACTTGTACGACATGCAGAGCTTTGATAAAGTCTATTCTCTGAGCCACAGGAAGCCAGGTGCAGGAGACCTGAGAACTGGACTAATATGATCGTACTTCCTGGTTCTAGTCAAGCTGCAGTACATTTTGAATGTAACTAGCAGCTGTTTACAGCCTGTTTGGACAGACCTGTGAGCAGGCCATTGCAGTAGTCTAAGCCTACTGGAGACAAATGCATGGATATTGAATCTCCAACGTCTGCTTTAGACACATATGTTTTTGATCCTGGCAATGTTTTTTAGATGGTAAAAAGCTGCTGAATGTTACTGAGTCCAGTATTACCCCTAGATTACTGACGCTTGTTTGAAGGTTTTTTTACAAGTTTCCGTGAATAGTAGCTGTTGAATCCAAGTGAAAGGTGTACTGTTTTCAGTCTGTCTTTTCTTTGTCACCTGTGGCATAAAGAAATGTATATAGTTTCATACCTAGGCACCTCAAAGTCCTAACAAAAGCAAAAATGTAAACAAAATATCACATAAATAAGCACCGCCCAAAAAGATTGAGATAAAGTCCCTCATTTGAATGCTCAGAGAAACTAAATATTTTAACCTGGATTGAAAATTTTGGAGAAGAAGCTCACATTTTCAAAAAAAACTGTTTTTTTTGAACCGCTGCCTTGCCATGTTCGTCCTTACTCTTGGGACGAGCAGGAGGCCAGTCCTTTATTTCGCTCCTCAGAGTCCCAGCATAGAGGCCAGTCCCTGTGCTCTTTGGAGTCACTGCAAGAGGGCCAGTCCCTGTTGCTCTCCGTCAGGGTCCCAGCGGAGGCCATCCCTGTGCTCCTCATAGTCCCAGCCAAGGAGGCCAGCCCTGTGCTCCTCAGAGTCCCAGCAGGAGGCCAGACCCTGTGCTCCTCAGAGTCCCGTTGGTTCAGATGGTACTAACCTACACCTACTGCAGTGTAAAGACCCGTTCACCCTTCACCATGTTCCAGATCGTCAGTAAATCCTCCATGGTAACTTCTACTTCCTCCTTGGCTTGTTTGGTTTGGATCCAACATTCTTATTTATAATTGTTTAGCTTTTTTCTCTTTGCTTTCGGATCTGTTTATTGTTGTGATATGGCCATGGGAGTGGGCAGTGTCTCCAGTATGTTTCCCAAAGTTTTTAAAACATGAAGTATCTCTCTTGCAGGGTCCTCTGGAGTCTGACCGAAGAGAGTGCACCTGTGGGAACTGGAATCACCCGCAGAACATGCCTACAAATGAAGGACAATGTTTTAAGACAAAGAATTAAGAGATCCTTTATTTTGTCCAAACAGTGGGGAAATACAGTGTTGCATCACCAGTGAGAGCAGCAATGACTAAGCACAAGATAAATGTAGTAATACCTCAAAACGTTATAAGTACACATACAATCTCTGACATAAGAAAGAAAAAAGTTTAATATCTCTCACTTTAGCAAAGAGCAACTTTCCAACATATATATTGTAATTGTTTGCCTTGTAAGAAATACAAGAAAATAGGGAAAAAATATTTGAAGTGAACTGGTAAAAAACTGGAAGCGAAAAAGATAGTTGCACAATGAGGGAGTTTTGTGACCCGCCCCTTCACTCTTGCTCTCCACTCCTTCTCTACCCTCTCTCTCACTCACACAAGACAAGACAACTGTGACGGAGCAGACCAGACAGGTGAGAGGCATATTAGAACAAATTAGAAAACACAATATCTTCTAATCTACATCTCTCCTCTCTGGACTCACTATCTGGTCTCTCTGTGGCCTCTCTCTCTGGTCCTCTCGTCTGGTCTCTCTGTGGTCTCTCTCTCTGTGTGTCTCTCTCTCTGCTCTCTGTGGCCTCTCTATCTGTGGTCTCTCTGTGACCTCTCTATCTGTGGTCCTCTCTTGACCTCTCTATCTGGGGTCTCTCTGGTCCTCTCTCTCTGTGACCTCGTTCTATCTGGGGTCTTTTCTCTCTGGTTGTCTCTCTCTGGTCTCTCTCTGGTCTATCTCTGTCTGTCACAGGTCTCTATCTGTGGTCTTTCTCTCTGGGTACTCTGTCTGGTCTCTATCTGGGGTCTCTTTGGTCTCTCTCTGGTTCTGTCACAGGTCTCTATCTGGGGATCTTTCCCTCTGACCCCTCTCACTCTCTCTCTCTGGTCTGTTTGTTTTATTTGAATTATTATATTAGTTAATTATTATTATGCTGAAGTTAGAGATTTTATCAATATTTTATATAACAGTATAAAGGTATTGTTAATTCATCTGGTGCTGTGTGCTCTTCATTCCTACTGTTCTGTCACTGATGATGCAACACTGAAATTTCCCACTGTGGGACGAATATACGGATCTCTTAATCTTTATCATCTCCCACAACTCTGAGACGTATTCCCGAATCTTAAGAATGTATTTGTTTTTTCGTGTGATGATCTGAGTCATAGAGTTTAATTTCCTCATTCTTAATCAGTCTTTATGTATATATAGTACACAGTGTTATCTTATACAGAATGATGATACATATTTACATATATGCAGATGATTGATCCATTTACAATTATACAGATTAAGAGTCGAAAGAGTTGAGTAATATTACCGTTAAAATTTTATTAGTTACATGCTCTCCATCCATGGCTCAGAGGGGAAATACTATAGATACTGGGGGAATCCACATCGACTCAAGCCCTGACTTGCATGTGCCGTGTGTGTGTGGCGTGTGTGTGTGTACGTTTGCGGTGTGCGTGTGCGTGTGTGTGTGGTGTGTGGTGTGTGCGTGCGTGTGTGTTAAAACAAAAGCAGAACTGTACAGATAAGTGTGTATACCAGTTAGAGAGCATCCCATCTTGACATTACAGCTGATAATTTGAGAATCCCTTGGGGTTTTTTCTTGAATCACTCTAGTGTGGGAGTTTCTCCCATGTGGACGCTGCCAGGAGTCTCAAACCAATAGTAATAAAATATCCCACAGCCGGAATAACAACTTGTATCTCTCTAAATCTGTGAAACTCCAGAACCTCCTTGCATTGCTCTGTATGTTTCATGTCTGTCTTCTGGACCAATGGCTCTAGTGTTTTTTAAAATCATTGCATTTCTTGTGTCTGAACTGAAAGTTTAAGTCTTCTGAGATAGCTAACTGTTGCGATTTAGGGAATTGCAAAAAAAATAATTGAATTGGAAATGAATTATGTGCACTTCCAATGTAGAAAACTGTGATTCTAAGATTAAATTTCCTTCGGGTACATTATACACTTAATCTTGAATCTTGAATATTATCAGGCCTTTCTGGAGGACACCTGTCTTGATCACCATCTTACAGAAACACCTCCTTAAGATAACAATAATAATATTTCAAACTTATATCTCTGAGAGCAAGAGATTGCAGTGACAGACAGGACACCCACGATGTGAAGGAGAGGTTTCACAGGTTCTTTCTTCCTGCTGCTTGTCAGACTGACACAAAGAGACTGCTGACACTAGTACAAGTGACCATCCATCTGCAAATAGTAAAGTTTGTAATCATGTGCAATATGCAATACTGCAATTCCCAGAGGGTCCCCTGAATGTCCCTTTAACTGACTTGATTATCCAGCCATACACTTTACACACACACACACATACTGCATACTTGATACTTGCTGCTCTTATGTTAGGCATTTACAGCTAGCTAAGAAACATAGCAGCTGCTTATATATATATATTTTGACATTACCCCACTGTGGGACGAAAAAATGTTCTCTCATCTGATAGTGCTTATTGTGGACACTCAGCTCAGACGCTCAAAGCCTTATTTACCCGCTGTTACCGTCTGCACTAGACCGCTGCAAATAAAGACTACCGACTTTAATTTTAATTGCACCAATAAAGTATTACCCCAGTGGTCCAGGACTAAAACCCTAGTCTTGTTTTATCTGGGCTTGTTCTCGCCCTGGTATCAAATCCATTTCTCTTCCTTTCTTAACTAAACTTGTACTAAACCTAAAATGATAGTGTTTGAAGGCTAAATGTTGTTTGCCAGCAACAACTTTTTACCCTCAGGACGACGCCATAGGGCCCTGGGGCGGGAATAGAAGTTTGGGAACTACATTTAACAGTTGTGAAGCACCTTAACTGCACATAGCACTTTTATACAAACTATTGGCAATTTACCGCATATTTGCACTGAAACTCGCTTTTGTGATGTCCCTCTTTTCTTGTTCTGTTATCTTCAATGTTTTAACTTTGTCTGCCTTGTCTGTATAATGTGAATTTTTATAATGTATAATGTGTTTTAATAGTGTTAGAAAGGCCCTCCTAGGGACGACATTGCAAACTAGCCTCCACTATAAATTGTTTTAGGTACATTTTAAACTTGCTTCGTTTATTAGGCCAACCATAGAGATCTTAAACTTGCTCTTTATTTTGATAAATCTAGAGATTGTAATTTAAATTTTACTCACTTTTATTTACGGCTTTAACTCAATTTTAGCTCGTGTGCTCCTCATTCCTACTGTTCTATCACTGATGATGCAACACTGACCATTCCTCCACTGTGGGAGGAATAAATAATCTCTTTATCTTAGACTTAAATATTTCTAACACAGTTTTTCCTCTCCCCAGTTGGACTCATTATGCTTCCCTCCCACCCTGGTCCCCCACAGCCGACCCCAGCGGTCTCCCCTCTCCCCACCAACACCCTTCCCTTCCTGGACTCTGAGTTTTCGCTATGCCCTCTTCCACCCATCTACGGCTTTGATCTTCGCCACGGGTCTACTCGCCAACATCTTCGTCCTGTTTCGTGATTCGTTGTCTTCGCGAAGCTAGAGCCATGGGCGAAATTCGCAATCAACATACCAACCTCACCGGTGGCGGAACCTTCTCTCGTGGTCCGCGCTAAGCCTTTTTGGATCGATTATTACAGTCGTCCGTGGCGATTGGATATACTCCGATTTAATGTGTCCGTTTTAACAGGGATCCCTATTTTATTCGTCAATACATATTCTGTTCCATCGGGCTTTGGGTCTTCTGGGTGCTATTAGTGTCAACCGATACTGGGGCGTCCTCGAAGCCGTTGGAGTGCTGTATCTTCGGACCGTCGAAATCGCGGGATAGGTAATTTGGCGTTGTCATTTGGCTTGCCTGTCGTCGCCATGTACCGTTCCTTATCTACTTTCACACTGGAACCAACTTGGATTCCGACGGTAAAACTCGCTGCTTTTGAAGGATACCAAAATCAAGACCGATTCTCAGAAGAAAACCGTAGCCGCGACCCATTTCGGCCCCCATAATCGCAATGTTTTTGCGTTATCTTTTTCCTCGTCGTCATAGTGCAACCTACTCATCGTTCAAAACCTCATCACGCAATCTCCCGCTCCAATCTGAATAAGGTCGATCTACGATTTAAATCCAGGAAGTTCCACCAGGAGTTTTTTTCCAACGCAAAGCGCCCCAGAAGGTGTCAAGCAAAGAGCAACGCAGATGCTGCTAGCGGTGGTCGGTGTCTTCATCTTGTGCTTTTTGCCACACCACGTTGTCCAAGGGCCGTGTGCGTTTAGCGGTGTTGCAGATTCAAGAAGGTTTGGGGCAGCGTGCAATGGTCAACCAGATCTTTACAACATCTCATCGAACGCACATCATGTGACTTTTTGGTGCTTGATTGTGTTGAACTGTATCCTGGATCCCGGTGGGTGTACAATTTCGCCACAAGGAAATTCCGCAAGTTCATCGATGCAGCATCTGAAAGAGGTTAGGTTATGGGGGGGGGGGGGGGGGGGGGGGGGGGGGGGGGGGGGGGGGGGGGGGGGGGGGGGGGGGGGGGGGGGGGGGGGGGGGGGGGGGGGGGGGGGGGGGGGGGGGGGGGGGGGGGGGGGGGGGGGGGGGGGGGGGGGGGGGGGGGGGGGGGGGGGGTGGGGGGGGGGGGGGGGGGGGGGGGGGGGGGGGGGGGGGGGGGGGGGGGGGGGGGGGGGGGGGGGGGGGGGGGGGGGGGGGGGGGGGGGGGGGGGGGGGGGGGGGGGGGGGGGGGGGGGGGGGGGGGGGGGGGGGGGGGGGGGGGGGGGGGGGGGGGGGGGGGTGGGGGGGGGGGGGGGGGGGGGGGTGTCAAGGGCGAAGGCTGCTCCAACGACGTCAACGGACACAGATATCCATGGACAAGCAGACCTCAAATGCCGCTTCAGGACATGGACAAGTGCTGATAAAGCGAACAATATTGTGTTATTTGCTTAAAACACATTGGGAGGGCAAACAACGGTAGGAGCAATGTCACCAGAGGACCATTTTGTATGTGATATATTTTATTACTTTTTATAACATGTGTGTGCATTTTTGTCAAACAACCTCATGTAGCAATTTGCAGATTCTATTTTTTTTCAATAAAATTATGCAAATACTTTGGCGTGAAGACTCCTTCTTTCGAAAGATCAACAGTCACAGAGAGATTAAGAGGTGTGAACATTTAATAAATAAAGAGTGTGATCAGATGTTCCTGTTTTCCAAACACCCTTCTAAGAGGAAATGGTTTACTTCATTTGGACCTCTTTAATCATAATCTTGGGAGTGAATTAGAACGAGATTAGGACTAATAATTTTTGCACACAGAAATGACGTTATGGAACAACTAGTAAGTAACTTCCCCTCCTACATACACACTTTTTCTTGGTAACAAGGACAAATGAATTACAGTTTTTTCTCAGTCGCTTTGTGCATTTTTCACATCAGACTAAAAGTTCTCAAGAACTATTTGTTTCAACTTCCACAACATTGGGTCATTGGTGCACTGATCATGGCAGTTCTCTCATTCCTCTGAACACATTTCAAATGCTTTTTGTTCATGTATCAGATACTTTCATACAATTCTCAGCGTTTTTTCAACATCATCATTTGCTTCTGTCCTGTTCAGTCAAAATGAAACACACTTATCACTTCTGAATAGACATTCACTATAAAACTAACTGTCCTCATTTCATCGCTTTGGTCATCACATACAAAATATGTTGAAGCTAGTTCTCAAAATCATAACTGTCAAGCTAATTTCATACATTCCTTCATCTTTTTTTTTCCAGTAAATCTTTCTTAAATTGAACAATTTATCCCAGGTGAATTTCAGCTTTCACTCATGAGGTATGCTTTATTGTTTCATGTTTTGTCACAGTTCTAGCCATAATGATATTTCTTGTATGTTTGTTCTATGTATAACTACATGTACAGTATACTGTATGGTGCTGCAATTCTACAGCATTTGTGCAACAAAAATCCAAAGAGCATATGCAGTACACATACTTACATATACATACTGTACATACATACATAGATACACCACATACACACATACATATACATGACTGTACATACATACATAGATACACACATACATATAACATACTGTACAACATACATATATACACACATACACACATACCATACAGTGCATACATACATAGATACACACAGACATACTTGTTACAATACATACATAGATCACACACATACATACATACATACACATATACATATATGTTTACAGAATGTCATTAACTCTCTAAATACAAGTCTTATGTGTAACTTTACTGTAGTTTTTACTGTAAATGGCTGTATAGGTCGTGTATAGTGTGCTCATACAGAATAAAAAAAAAAAAAATAAAAGTCCCGTGCTCAAGTGTCACCGAGATCTGACTTTTTTACTCTGAAAACACAGAGAGAGTAAACTTTCACAATGAAAACATGAAGCTAAGTCCATTTGACTGTGATGTTCAATACTCAATGTTGTTAGGACATATTATTTTTGACGACACAGACAGTTTCATTGACGTTTGAACTTGCTTTTGAGGACATAACTTTTCATTTTGAGAAAGTGAACGCACTTTTGCAGGTTATCCACGAGGTTCTGCAGTTTGCACAATTGTTTCTGAGAATGCACCAACAGTTTGTGAAAAGTGTGAAGAAGCGATTGTGAAAAATGCACCAAAGCGAACCGAGAAAAACTGTAATCCGAGAATCCAATTTCACTGTTACCATAGGATGAAAAACACTACCTGTAATGAAGATGTTTTAATCTTTTTCTTACAAGTACGGCATCGGAATAAATAGACACATTATAGACAGATAGAATAACTTTATTTGCAGACACAAGGTCCAGATTCCTGCAAATAACACTGCTTATAGATAGACAGATAGACAGATAGAACAGATAGATAGATGGAGTAGATGGAATAGACAGACTACAGATAGTTTTGTGTTCAGTACACAAAGAAACAGAAAAAGTCACAGTTAAATCATTTGCCGTGAATTATGCCGTAAATATTATTGTTTCTAGGAATTCTAGTGTTAAATAATGATCATAGGAAAACATTTTGGACATTCTCAATATTCATAAAACATACAATAAAAACTTTCTAGTGGCACGTCATCTGGAACTTGAATCCGAGCAAAACATTGAAATAGTTATTCTTTCGACTTCGCCTTCTCTTTCTTGAAGATACGAATGAGGAACACATTTGAGTTGAACAAGACAAGATGCTACTATCCTCATCCTGCTGAGGGTTGTTAGCCAATCACAGGAAGCACATGAGGACATCGCTGCGTGTCTGGACCAAAACTGTGAACTGCAAGTGCCAAAAAACACCCATCTCTGTAAATAATATTGTCTTCTAGAAAATGAGTCTATACAAACAATATCAATTTTTGGTTTTCACCTTAAGTAAAAAAGGTTGTATGTATAGAAAAATAAACCAAAAAAGTTACTGTGTATTTTTTTCTCATGTATTAGATAGTTGTAGTTTTTTTTGTTCTAATTCTGTTTTTTAGTTCCATGTTCAAATAAACTTTCCACTCATAACTGTGTAATCAATCAGTCTCAATTCTCTCAAACTGTTCGGCTTTATCACTGAATGTCATATTTATGTATTTTTGGACTGGAGACCCTCACTAGGTCACTCTGTCCCAGTACAAGATAAAATGTTTTCTAATAAGATGAGGACAGCAGGTTTGTGGTCTGATTTGTTCACAATATGTTCATTTTACAAGACTCTGTCAAAGACTGTAGTGGCCAACCTGTATCCTGTGCTGCTGAGATGTGACCCAAACAGATGTAGATACGGGGGCATCCTTGAGTGATAACCATCTTCATCCCGTAAAAAACTGCCAGGTCCTAAAGCTAGCAGATGCTTAATGCTAACAGATGAAAGTTGAACTCATCCATTCTTCAAACGAGGTGAATTTCCACTTGATGTTTTGATTATCTTGAAGGCCGAAGCTACTGCCACCGTTAGCAAGCTGCTGATTTGGACAGTCTATGATCCCCGTGTCACAGACTCTCTCTTGGTACAAACAAAATCTTGTCACAGTCTGGTTCTTGCAGTCCCCATCCTGAGTATTCTGTTGGGTGTGGCTCCTGCAGTAGAGCAGCACATCTCTGCAGCAATCTTCGTCATCAGCAGCCAGTGAAAACCACACATTCCAGCCCGTTTCATTTGTGCTAATTGATAGTTAATATTTTTCCACTTCAGATCTTCTACCCTTTTCAGGATTCCTGATCATTTATGTTTTGGCTCAGAACCTGCCTACAAGCTACCTGTTGAAAACCAATAGGGACGTGTCCAGCTCCAAAAAGGTCTATGAGCTAGTGCGCCGACATACTTGCAATCTGCCCTCTTTCATGCCACTACGGTTCCTCTTGCAAAACCTTCAACTAGGAGTGGTCCCTAAAAGTTTGCCACCATTTGCCCAAAGCAACATTGACAGATGTGATCAATGCCGAGGGGATATAATTTGTGTGACGCAGTCTATTTTTTAGCTGCCTGTGGACTTCATAAGGCACTTGTTAAATTAATGGTACGGGTTCCGCGAATGCATGCGCAAATGGGTTTTCATCAGTGGTGGTGGGTCCTGTGCTCTAAAATGTCCAAATTGACGTGTGCTGAGCATGCGTACAATACCCCCCCTGACGATGGGATGGACCCTGAAAAAGAAATTAGCCAATGCGAATGTATAGAGCATCTTCTTACCTCTCTAAAACGGCTTTACAGGATGGTACAGTCTAGCTTAGTTGTTTATGTGAGGATTTTGAAAGCAAATGAGTTTTTTCACTTTTCCATTTTGAAACTCCCATAGACGGCGAAAGTGTTGGCACAATTGTTTCAACAAAGAAAACGAGCAGAGTTGTGGCAGTGGAAGTGTGGATTTTGACAGAAATTCTAAGGATTTGAGGAAGACAAAAAAGATCTTTATGAAAGTCTGTAGGTACTCTGTCACTGAGGTCTAGCTGTTTAGTTACATTGAGTTCTGATGGACTTTTTCTGGTATGTCCGCATGAATTAGTCTGTCAGTATCCGTGGGCGCCCCCCCCTGTGCCCGGAGGTGGGACAGATATAAAGCTAGTAATACACAATTTAGATATTATAGTTCCATGGGTTATGTTGGGAATATAAGATGGTCCCCTTTTCATCCGAACTTTTTTTCGCTTCTTCCAGTCGCCTCGGTTCTCTATAAATCCACCCTAGTGCCACAAATTGTCCTCCCACTCTAACTACCTGCTCTACTCAGCTCTGATTCAGCAGCTTGATTGGTTCAGGACATTTCCGTGCCCCTCTTAACACGAGCAGGAGAGCCACATACCATGGATTCTATTAATAATAATACCGGTATTTGTGGCAAAGCATCATGGGAGCTCGTCGACTGGCGCAGACTGGGAGGAACGCATGAGATCTATGAAGTTACTGGATAGTGTGTTACTAGAGCTAATAGCTGTCCCTCCCATGGCACAGTAGGGGCGCCCGTGGTACTCGCAGACTACATTCACATGGGCTAATAGCCCAGGAAGAATGTTCCAATAGAACTCAGTGTAAACTAAAACAGCTCGACCTCACTGACAGAGAACCTACAGCTGTTCATAAAGATCTTTGTCTTCTCAAATCCTTAAGATTTTCTGTAAATTGCCACACTTTTACTTCGCCACAAACTCTGCTCGTTTTCTTTGTTGAAAAACCAATGTGCCACCACTTTCGATTTCCGCCGTCCTATGGGCAGGTTCAAAAATGGAAAATGTGAAAAAACTCATTTTGCTTTCAAGAATTCCATAACAACTAATCTAGACCTGGTAACCATCCTGTAAACGCCGTTTTAGGAGAGAGTAAGAAGATGCTATAGCATTAGCATTGGCTAATTTCATATTCCGGGTCCATCCCCATGCGGTCCAGGGGGGTATTGTACTCATGTCACGCACACGTCAATTTGGACATTTTAGTAGCACAGACCACCCCCCACTGATGAAAACCCCATTTAGCGCATGCATTAGCCAGGCACCAGTCCCATTAATTTAACAAGTGCCTTATGAAGTCCACAGCAGCTAAACTAGACTGGTCCACAAAATATACTCCTCCTCTGGCCATTGACACATCTGTCAATGTTGCTTTGGGCAAAGAGGCAACTTTGGACCATCCTAGTTAGAGGTTTTCAAGAGAACGTTAGATGGCATGAAAGAGGCAGATTGCAAGTATGTCGGACGCACATGCATCATGAAAGACCTTTTTTGGAGACCTGGACATACCGTCCGCTAATGTGTTCAACAGGTAGCTGTAGGCAGTTCCTTAGCAAAAACAAAAATGATCAGGAATCCGAAAAGTGTATAGAAGATCTGAAGTGAAAATATAATCTATCAATTAGCACAATGAACGTGGGCTGAATGCTGAGTGTTTTCACATGCCTTGCTGATGAAAGTATTGCTTCAGAGATGTGCTGCTCTACTGCATGAAGCTACACCCAACCAGAATACACAGGATGGGGATCTGCAAGAACCAGACTGTGACAAGATTGTTTGTTCCAAGAGAAGTCTTGAAGGGATCATAGGACAGTTCCAATCAGCACTGCACGGTGGCATTAGCTCGGCCTTGCAGATAATCAAACTCAAGTGGAAATTCAAAAACCCCCCTTCGTTTGAAGAATGACTGATTCAACTTTCAATCTGTAGGCATTATGCATCTGCTAGCTTTAAGGACCTGGTGTTTTTAGGATGAAGAAGGTTTATCACTCAAAGGATTGCCCCCAGTATCCATCTGTTGGTCACATCTCACAGCACAGGTACAGGTTTGGCCACTACAAGTTTGACAGAGTCTGTAAAATGAACATATGTGAACAAATCAGAACCACAACCGCTGTCCTCATCTTATTAAAAACTTTTATCTTGTACTGGACAGAGTGAACAGAGTGAGGGGTCTCCAGTACCCAAAAATACATAAATATGACATTCAGTGATAAAGGGCCGAACTGTTTGAGAGTATTGATACTGATTGATTACACATTTTATGAGAGAAAGTTTAGTTGAACATGGAATAAAAACATAATTAGAACAAAAAACTTCAGACAATTAATACAGAGAGAAAAAATACACAGTAATTTTGTTTTGGTTATTTTCTATACATACACACCTTTTTTACGTTAAGGTGAAAACCAAAATGATTACTTGTTTGTAAGTCTCTTTTTCTAGAAAGACAAATATTACATGAGATGGTTGTGTTTTTTTGGCACTTGCAGTTTCACAGTTTTGGTCACACACGCAGCGATAGTCCTCATGTGCTTTCCGAGTGATTGGCTAACAAACCTCAGCAGGATTGAGGAAGTAGCACTTGTCTTGTTCAACTCAAATGTGTTCCGCAATTTATCTTCAAGAAATAGAAAGGCGAAGTCGAAAGAATAAACTATTTCAATGTTTTGCTCGGATTCAAGTTTCAGATGAAGTGCCACTAGAAAGTTTTTATTGTATTTTTTATGAATATTGAGAATGTCCAAATGTTTCCTAGATCATTATTTAACACTAGAATTCCTAGAACAATAATATTTCACGGCATAATTCACGGCAATTGATTTAAAACTGTGGACATTTTTCTGTTTCTTTGTGTACTGAAACACAAACTATTGTAGTCTGTCTATCCATTCTAACCATCTATCTATCTGTCTATCTGTCTATCTGTCTATCTATAAGCGAGTGTATTTGCAGACTCTGGACCTTGAGTCTGCAAATAAAGTTTATCTATCTGTCTATACTGTGTCTATTTATCCCTATGCGTAATTGTAAGAAAAAGATTAAAACATCTTCATTATCAGGTAGTGTTTTTCATCCTATGGTAACAGTTAAATTGGATTAACTGATTACAGTTTTTCTCGAGTCGCTTTGGTGCATTTTCACATCGTGGTTCTCACATTTTCACAAACTGTTGGTGCATTTTCCTCAAACGAGAACAATTAGTGCAAACTGCAGAACCTCGTGGATAACCTGCAGAAAGTGCGTCACTTTCTCAAAATGAAAAGTTATGTCCTCAAAACAAGTTCAAACGTCAATGAAACTGTCCTGTGTTCGGTCAAAATAATATGTCCTAACAACATTAGAGTATGAACATCACAGTCAAATGGACTTAGTCATGTTTTCATTGTGAAAGTTTACTCTCAGTCTGTGTGTTTCAGAGTAAAAAAAGTCAGATCTCGGTGACACACTTGAGCCACGACTACTGTATGAGCACACTATACAACGACCTATACAGCCATTTACAGTAAAAACTACAGTAAAAGTTTACACAAGACTGTATTTAGAGAGTTAACTGACATTCTGGTAGACTATATTATGTATATGTGTAAACGTATGTATGTATGATGTGAATCTATGTTGGTATGTACAGGTAATTGTAAGTGTGTATCTATGTCTGTAATGCACTGTATGTAATGTGTGTATGGTTGTGTGTATCTATGTATGTATGTACAGTATGTATATGTAATGTGTGTATCTATTGTATGTAGTGTACAGTATGTAAATGTAGTGTGTGTATTGTGTATCTATGTATGGTGATGTACAGTATGTATATGTATGTATGTGTACTGCATATGGCTCTTTGTATTTTTTGTTGCACAATGCTGTAGAATTGCAGGCACATACAGTAATACTGTACATCGTAGTTATATACATAGAGAACAAACATACAAGTAAATATCATTATGGTTAGAACGGTGTGACAAAAATGACAATAAAGCATACCTCATGAGTGAAAGCTGAAATTCACCTGGGATAGAATTGTTCCAATTTTAAGAAAGATTTACAGGAAAAAAAGATGAAGGAATGTATGAAATTAGCTTGACAGTTATGATTTTGAGAACTAGTTCAACGAATTTTGTATGTGATGGACCAAAGCGATGAAATGATGACAGTTAGTTTTATAGTGAAATGACTATTTCAAGAATGATAAGTGTGTTTCATTTTGACTGACAGGACAGAAGCAAATGATGATGTTGAAAAAACGCTGAGAATTGTATGAAAGTTAACTGATACATGAACAAACAGCATTTGAAAATGTGTTCAGAGGAATGAGAAACTGCCAGATCAATCGTGCACGCAATGACCGGGCAATGTTGTGGAAGTTGAACAAATAGTGTTTGAGAACTATTTAGTCTGATGGTGAAAAAATGCACCAAAGCGAACTGAGAGGGGAAACTGTAATTCATTTGTCCCTTGTAGACCAAAGAACGAAAGTGTGTATGTAGGAGGGGAAGTTACTTTCTAGTTGTTCCATAACGTCATTTTCTCTGGTGTGCAAAAATATAGTCCAATCTCGTTCTAATTCACCTCCCAAGCTTATGATAAAGGGTCAAAATGAAGTAAAACCATTTCCTCTTAGAAGGGTGTTTTTTGAAAACAGGAAACATCTGATTCACACTCTTCATTTATAAAAGTTCACGACCTCTTTAATCTCTCTGTGACTGTTGATCTTTCGAAAGAACGGAGCTTCACGCACAAGTATTTGCATAATTTTATTGGAAAAAAAAAATAGAATCTGCAAGAAGTGCTACATGATGGTTTGTTTGACAAAACTGCACACACACACTCGAATAACATGTTATTAAAAGTAATAAATATAGTCAATACAAAATGGTCCTAACGTGTGACATTGCTTCTAAGAAGCCGTTGTTTTGCCTCCCAATGTTTTTAAGCACATGAACACAATATTGATCGCATTTATCAGGTCACACTTGCCATTGGTCCTGAAGCGGGCATTGAGGTCTGCTGTCGCAAGGATATCTGTGACGTTGACGTGTTGGAGCAGCCTTGCGCCCTTGACAAGACTCTTCAGATGCTGCATGATGAAACTTGCGGCATTCTCCTTGTGTCGAAATAGTACAACAGCCAACCGGAGTCCAGGATACAGTCAACCCCATAGCACCAAAAGTCACCTGATGTGCGTCGTGAGATGTTGTTAAAGATCTGTTGAACCATTGCACTGCTGCCCCACCCTTCTTGAATCTTCAACACCGCTAACAAGCCCACGGCCCATGACAACGTGTGTGGCAAAAAGCACAAGATGAAGACACACCGACCACCGCTAGCAGCACTGCGTACTCTTTGCTTGACACCCTCTGGGGCGCTGAGTTGCGTTGGAAAAAAACTCCTGGTGGACTTCCTGGATTAAAACGTAGAATGACTCTTATCTCAGATTGGAAGCGGAGATTGCGTGATGAGGTTTTGAACGATGAAGTAAGGTTGCATATGAACGACGAGGAAAAAGATAACGAAAAACATTGGCGATTATGGCGAAATTTAAAACTGGGGGGGACGCTGGCATACGTTTTTCTTCTGAGAATCGGTTTGATTTTGTTATCCTGTCAAAGCAGCGAGTTTTACCGTCGGAAGCCAGTTTGGTTCCAGGTGAAAGTAGATAAGGAACGGACATGGGCGACGAGCCAGCAAGCCAAATGGACAACGCAAATTACTAACCCCGATTTCGCGGGTCCGAAGATACAGCATCCAAAGCGGCTGATTCGAGACCGCCCAGTATCGGTTGACACTAATAGCACCCAAGTAAAGGATGGAAGAAATATGTATTGACGAAAAATAGGTGATCCTGTTAAACGACACATGTAAATCGGAGTATATCCAATCGCACGACGCACGACTGTAATAATCTATCCAAGAAAGGTAGCGCCGACCACGAAAGAGAAGGTCCGCCACGGTGAGGTTGGTCATGAGATGCGAATTTCGCCCATGGGCTCTAGCTTCGCGAAGACAACGAGATCACGAACAGACGTAGATGTTGGGCGAGAAGACCCGTGGCGAAGATCAAGCCGTAGATGGGAGGGAAGAGGGCATAGCGAAATCTCCGAGTCCAGGAAGGAAGAGGTGTTGGTGGGGAGAGGGGAGAACCTGCTGGTTGGCTGTTGGGGACCAGGGTGGAGGGAAAGCATAATGAGTCCAACTGGGGAGAGAAAAACTGTGTTAGAAATATTTTAAGACTAAGATAAAGCAGAATTATTTATTCCTCCCACAGTGGAGGAATGTCAGTTGGTTGCATCATCAGTGAAAGAAACAGTAGAATGAGGAGCACACAGCTAAAAATGAGTAAAGCGTAAATACAAGTGAAAAATAAATACAATCTCTCTCTATATTTAATGCATATAAAGGAAGCAAGTTTATGAATCTCTATGGTTGGGCCTAATAAAGAAGCAGTTTAAAATGAACCTACAACATTATAGTTGAGGCAAGTTTTGCAATGTCCCGTACCCAGAGGGCTTTAACACTATTAAAACACATTATAAGCTTAGTAAAATGTTCACATTATACAGACAGGCAGGACTAAGTACAACATTGAAGATACAAGAACAAAGAAAAGAGACAGTCCCAAAGCGAGTTTCAGTGCAAATATGCGGTAAAGTGCAATATTTGTTTAAAGGATTCTATGTGCATTAAGGTGCTTCACAACTGTTTAAATTAGTTCCCAACTTCTATCTTCCCGCACACCAGTGGCCTATGGCGTCTGTCCTGAGGGTCAACGTGTTTGCTGGCAAACAAGCATTTTAGCCTCAAAACACTATCATTTTAGGTTATGTACAAGTTTAGTTAAGAAGGAGAGAAACTGGATATGGAAACAGGGCGAGAACATGCACCATATAGAACAAGACAGGGGTTTTAAGTCCTGGACCTCTGGGTAAATACTTTATTGGAGCAGATTAAAATAAAGTCGTTAGTCTTGTATAGCAGAGCGTCAGTGCAGAGGTAACAGCGGTAAAATAAGGGGCTTTGAGGTCTGAGCTGAGGTGTCCACAATAGCACTATCAGATGAGAGAACCTTTTTTTCGTCCCATCAGTGGGTAATGTCAAAAATATATAATATAAGCAGCTGCTATGTTTCTTAGCTAGCTGTAAATGCGACATAAGAGCAGCAAGTATCAGATATGCAGTATGTGTGTGTGTGTGTAAATTGTAGTGGCAGGATAATCAAGTAGTTAAAGGTACATTCAGGGACGCGCACTGAATTTTCAGTATGTGCATATTGCACATGATTATCAAACTTTACTATTTGCAGATGGATGGTACTTGTACAAGTTCAGCAGTTCTCATTGTGCAGCTCTGACAGCAGCAGGAAGAAAGAACCTGTGAAACCTCTCCTCACATCGTGGGTGTCGGTCTGTCACTGTAAAAACAAAAAAAAAAAAAAAAAAAATCCTGCTCTCCAGAGATATAATTTTGAAAATAATATTATTGTTATCATTCCAGGCTGTTTTCCTGTAAGATGGTGATCACGAACATGGTGTCCCTCCAGGAAAGGCCTGATAATATTCAAGGATTCAAGATTAGTGTAATATATGTAGCCCGAAGGAAATTTATCTTAGACTCACAGTTTTTCTACATTGGAAGTGCACATAATTCAATTCAATTCAATTATTTTTTGCAATTTCCCTAAATCGCAACCAGAAGCTATCTCAGAAACTTAAATATATTCAGTTTCAGACACAAGAATGGCAATGATTTTAAAAAAGCACATAGAGCCATATGGTCCAAAGACAGACATGAAAACATACAGAGCAGGCAGGAGGTTCTGGAGGTTCACAGATTTAGAGAGATACCAGTTGTTAATTCCGGCTGTGGGATATTTTTATTACTATTGGTTGAGACTCTGGCAGCGTCCACATGGGCGAAACTCACACTGAAGTGATTAAGAACAAGATTTCTCAAATATCATCTGTAAATGTCAAGATGGATGCTCTCTAACTGTTATACACACTTATCTGTACAGTTTCTGGCTTGTAGTTAACACACACGCACAACGGTGCACACACACACACACACACACACGCACAATCTGACGCCAGACGCACCGCACAACGTACACACTACACCTACGCACACGGCAGCACACGCACAAGCCAAGTCATGGCTTGGGTTCGATGTGGATTCCCCAGTTATCTATAGTATCTCTGAGCCGATGGATGAGAGCAAGTAACTAAATAAAATTTATTAAACGGTAATTTTACCCCAACTCTTCGACTCTTAATCTGTATAATTGTATCAATGGATCGAAAGCACTCTGATATATGTAAATATGTATCATCATTCTGTATAAGATACACTGTGTACTATATAAACAAAAAGACTGAATAAAGAAATGCCGGAAATTAAGATCTATGACTCAGATCATCTACACACAAAACAAATACAATTCTAAGATTCGGATACGTCTCAGAGTTGTGGGAGTTGATAAAGATTATGGAGATCCGTTAGTTCGGCCCCACAGTGGGAAATTTTCAGTGTTGCAGTCATCAGTGACAGAACAGTAGGAATGAGATGCACACAGCACAAGATGAATTAACAATACCTTTAAACTCGTTATAAAATATGATAAAATCTCTAACTTCAGCATAATAAATAATAATAATAATAATAATTCACGATAACAAACAGAGCCGAGAGAGAGAGAGTGAGAGGGGTCAGAGGGAAAGATCCCAGATAGAGACCTGTTGGACAGACCAGAAGAGACCAAAGAGACCCCAGATAAGAGACCAGACAGAGACCAGAGGAGAAAGACCACAGATAAGAGACCTGTGACCAGACCAGAGATAGACCAGAGAGAGACCAGAGAGAGACCAGAGAGAAAGACCCCCGATAGAGAGGTCACTAGAGAGAGAAGACCAGAGAGACGCCCAGATAGAGAGGTCACAGAGAGACCACAGATAGAGGAGGTCCACAGAGAGACCACAGATAGAGAGGGCCAACAGAGAGACCAGAGAGAGAGACCACAGAGAGAGAGACCACAGAGAGCCCAGAGAAGACCAGAGAGAGAGGCCACAGAGAGACCAGATAGTGAGTCCAGAGAGAGAATGTAGATTCTAAGATATTAATGTTTTTCCTAATTTGTTCTGATATTCCTCTCACCGTTGTCTGGTCTGCTCCGGTCACAGTTTGTCTTGGTCTTGTGTGAGTGAGAGAGAGGGAGAGAAGGAGTGGAGAGCAGAGTGAAGGGCGGAGTCACAAAACTCCCTCATTCGTGCAACTTTATCTTTTTCGCTTTCCAGATTTTACAGTTCACTTCAAATATATTTTTCCCTATTTTCTTGTATTTCTTACAGGCCAAACAATTACAAATATATGTTGGAAAAGTTGCTCTTTGCTAAAGTGAGAGATATTAAATTTTTCTTCTTTCTTATGTCAGAGATTGTATTGGTAACTTAGTACGTTTTGAGGTATTACTCATTTAGTCTTGTGCTCGTCATTGCTGCTGCCTCACTGGTGATGCAACACTGAATATTTCCCCACTGTTGGACCAAATAAAGGATCTCTTAATCTTTTGTCTAAACATTGTTTCCTTCATTTGTAGGATTTCCTGCGGGTGCGTTGCTGCACGTTCCCGACAGGTGCACTCCTACGGTTCAGACTCCCAGAGACCCTGCAAGAGAGATACTTCATGTTTTAAAACTTTGGAATCATCTGGAGACACTTGCCCACGGTCCCATGGGCCATATCACAACAATAGAACAGATCCGAAAGCAAAGAGAAAAAAGCTAAACAATTATAAATAAAAAAAATAAGAAAATGTTGGATCCAACCCAAACAAGCCAAGGAGGAAGGAGAAGTACCATGGAGGATTTACTGACGGGATCTGGAACATGGTGAAGGGTGAACCGGGTCTTTACACTGCAGTAGGTGTAGGATAGTACCATATGAACCAACTGGGACTCTGAGTAGCACAGGGACCTGGCCCACTGCTGGGACTCTGAGTAGCACAGGGACTGGCCTCCTCTGCTGGGACTTCTGAGGAGCACAGGGACTGCCTCCTGCTGGGACCCTGAGGAGCACAGGGACTGGGGGGGGGCCTCTTGCAGTGACTCCCAGCGAGCGACAGGGACTGGCCTCGCTGGTACTCTGAGGAGCGAGAATACAAGGACTGGCCTCCTGCTAGTCCCTGAGTCAGACTAAACAATGGCAAGGCAGCGTATTCAAAAACAGTTTTTTTTTTGAAAAAATAGTGAGCTTCTTCTCCAACAATTTTCAAATCCCAGGTTTAAAACTGATTTAGTTTCTCTGTGCAATTCAACTGCGGGACTTTATCTTCAATCTTTTTGTGCGTGCTTATTTATGTTATTATTTTGTTTTACAATTTTTTGCCTTTTTGTTAGGCACTTTGAGGTGCCTTGTGTATGAACTATATACATTCTTTAAGCCACAGTGACAAGAAAAGACAAGACTGAAACAGTACAATTTCACTTTGAGATTCACAGCTACTATTCACGAAACAGTTTAAAAAACCTTCAAACAAGGTCAGAAATTCTAGGGTAATACTGGACTCAGTAACATCAGCAGCTTTTAACCATCTAAAAAACATTGCCCAGGATCAAAAACATAGTGTCTAAAGCAGACTGTAGATTCGTATCATTGCATTTGTCTCCAGTAGGTTAGACTACTGCAATGGCCTGCCTCACAGGTCCTGTCCAAACATGCTGTAAAACAGCTGCAGTACATTCAAAATGTACTGCAGCTGACTAGAACCAGTGAGTACGCATCATATTAGTCCATTCTGCAGGTCTTCTGCATCTGGCTTCCTGTGGCTACAGAGAATAGAACTATAAAAACAGCTCTGCTTGGTAACAAGTCTCTCCATGGCCCTCGCACCAAAATATATTAGTGACATGTTAGTCCCATATGAACCAGACCCGGACTCTGAGGAGCACAGGGACTGGACTTCCTGTTTAGGGCCCAGAGTCCATAACTAAACATGGGGAGTTCTGCTTATTTCAGATTCATGCTGCTTAAAATCTGGAGACAATATCTTCCAGAAAGAATGTGAGACAGGCCTCCTCCTCTGACAATGTTTAAAACCAGTAAAACGATTATCTGTTTATGCTGTGGCTAACAACTGAGGGATTTTTATATTTTTATCTTTGGTTCTTTTTAAATGTACTCTGATTATTTATGACTTTTGCTTATTTTGTTCAGACCCTCTTAGTTTGCCCTTGTGTATGAATTGTGCAATACAAATAAACTTGCCTCTTCCTAAAATCGAACAGAGAGAGAGCGAGCGAGAGGGGGAGAGAGGCCATAGAAACCGGAGAGAGTCCCTGTGTGATGTGTGTGTTCTAATCTAAACTAATCTTTACCAACGACCAGTCCATCGTACTGAAATCTGAACACTAGATGGCAGTAGAAGACGGGATTTAGGGCAGAGCAGCACTTCATAGCCTAAAAAATAAATCCTGATAACCAACTAATAATAATAATGTCATGTCATTATATACCTGTATTGTAATAATACATCCAGTGGTTCCAACACATGATAAATTATACCGAAGAAATAAAAAAATCATGTTTAAAACTAAAAATAACACAATTCTAATAAAAGAATACATAGTTCCCACAGACCAATGAAATGTCACATGACCCTCCTCGGAGACGCCATCTTTGATGGCAGCTCTGCTGTGTTTGTGCATTCCATTAAACATGAAGACTGAGAATAAATGTGATATTCAAACGCAAATTGAAAAAGGGCAACTTGTTGAGCAAATAATTGTATATTGAATACAATGGCACCACAGTTTAACGTGCAACGGACATGTTTTTTACATATTTGATCAATAAATGCAGCAAAAATTAACAAGCAAAGCAAACATTTCCCAAAAACTTTATATTTAATACCATGTTGGAGCTCCATTTAATTATTTTAATTATATTAACAATTAATTTAATAAATGCTAATGCCACACCGGACGCACTCTGGATTTGCTGTTATTGTTTATTTTCGCATTTAGTTTTTTTTTTACCGTATGTTTTGGTGAATGGGTGGGCAACTGATTTTTCCAGGCGTAAAGAGCAGTTTATTTATGACACAGATCTTTTTACAGAAGCAATGCTGTTTGTGAACATTGTTTTTAGCCCACCATATAACTATTGATTATCTATTTAATACATTTACGTTGCCTCTCGAGAGCCTCGGGACGCGACAAGAACCCGACATCCTCATAATAAAGTAATCTAACGCTAAAATAATGACACTCTCAATGTTACCAGACTATCAGCATACACAAGGTTAGTACTGAGTAAATTTTCGTCTGGTCAACACATTATAAGATACGATAACGCACACAGACACAAAGTGCTCCGAGCATATTGCTTGCTTGTTTTGAGGTAGTTTCTTGCCTGTTTATCTTCGCAAGCCATAACCTCCGTGGTTTTTCTGACAAAAGCTTAGTTTCTCACATTTCATGAAGTCTAATGATGGGTATACTGTAAAATCCAAGTTTAACGGAACCCGGCACAACGATTTGAACATCCATTGACCCAGCAGGAGATGACCATTTTCACTTTATCACGACATTAACACGTTTCAGCTTCTTTTTCGTAAATGTTTGGCCCACAGAATGCCAACACAAATGGCAGCCGGGTCGGCAAAATCCCCGTATGTAGTGACGTCCATGTGGGAACTGTGCGTGCGCGTGTGCGTGCGGTGTGTGTGTGTCTAGCAATGTATCAATCATCATACCATTCAACTAAAACAAACGGTTTTAAAACATTTATCATCTAAACACTGCAAAGAAGATGAATACATATTAAAAGTTGTAATCAATTGCGAACGTTTTAAGACTAATGTCAGTGACGCCCCTGCAGGTGATAGTCAGATCCCGTAAGACCTCTGAAGTAATAGCAGTACAGGGCCTGATTAATACTGTGAACGGGAGACCTTGAATCAAAATCAAATACAAAGTAGTGATAGATGAATGTTTTCCCCGCTTCTTTGTCCTGCACCTGTTATTTTTATCTGAAGAAATGACCACATGCTTTTCACACAACTTGTGTCAAGTAGTTCTGTAATCAAATAGTAATTCGAGGCTTGTGGTCACTTTTACTTCTTGAGCTACAAAAGTGTATCTGTCCAGCGGCGTCCGGTGCTGGCTGGGACTGAGGGAGTGCAGCCAGGGGGCGCTGTGGTGGCCTGAGCTTATGTCACATGTGTAAAGTGTTAGCGAGGAGTGAACACCTGGCCTACATTCTGATCCTCCACATCTGCTACTGCTTAATCCTCACTCCAGAGCAGCACTGGACACAGCTCTGGTCCAGCAGTGGTCAACTCATAGGTTACATATCTATGGTTCAACCTCTGGGATGGAAACCATGTGTCCAACAAAGAGGATATTTGGGGTGACAGAATGAAAATGACTTTAAACGTTGAACAAAATAAGACTGTTTTTTCAATGCTGGGAAATGTTTAAACCTTATTTTTTTTTTTTATTGTTTTAATCAAATCATTGTACAATATGTCAAAAAATACAAAAAGCAAGTTAAGAAGTAGCTTTTCTTCATGGTGTAACCTAAAATCTTGCCCATTAGACAAGTATAAAATCTCTTGTTAAATAAACCACAATCACAATAAATGACAAATATATTTATAATTTGTGCCTTGAAATTATTGGTGGACCATGATACTAATGTTCAGATCTCTCAGTGCTCCTTTTGTCCCGTATAGTCATTTGTTTGATCCGTGTGTCACCGCTGCAGCAGGAAAAAGCTTTGGATTCAGAATCTGTGAATGAACTCCAACGCGTCTATCCATACAGTGTGCGTCTCTGTAGCTGTGCGCCAGGTCTGGCGGCGTTCATCAATGTAGAGGCCCCTTATGCAAATCTCACAACTTATAAAATTAACCAGTAATATAAGGGTCTACAAAGTTGTTTAGATTACAAGTTAAGTAAACTCAAAAAACCATTTTTTTCCCTTTTTTTTTGGCTGCTCTGTTGTGCTGTCCTGTTCTACAGTATGTACAAGGATGGTCTATTTATATTTGTCTTTCTACGACATTTCTTACAATATTATTATTATTATTACAATCTATTATTTTTTATACAGTTATTCCTTCTCGTCCGTGTCGAGCTCCCATACCAAACCCTAGGTTGTTCAGTCAATCATATATACCACCTATTGCAATAATTAATCCCTAAAAACTTTGAATATTTAATGAGTGTTTACAATGACATTTTTTACAAGGTTGTGCTTATCAAACAGTTTAGATTCAAACCCAATACATGTATAATAACATCTACAATGGTAATATCTAATCGACCCCAGGCAACGTTGGACCCATAACAATTGGGCATTCGGGGCCAAAAAGGTTGAGAATCTCTGCACACGTGTATACATTATTTTGAACTTGATTAATGAATAAATACACTAAAAAGTGGGGTGAGAAAAAATACCTACTTTCTAATCCACTTCAGAAGTTACCTGATTTCAGTATTATTTACAGGTTGACCTAATGACGGAAACAAAATTGGCCAACACAAATAAACAGAATCAAAACAGTTGAGAACACAGTTAAATAAAACACATACAGCCCTGGTCCATAAGGGGCAGAAGACCAATGTCCATAAATGTTGATAGAGTCCCAATGAACTGTGCTTATCACTGAAAACAGTATTGGCAATTACACACATCTTTTTCATCCTCCTTTTATGGTACACTTTCAGTTCTATGGAGACCTTCCGTCTTGTCACTGCCTTCCATGACATAAGCTGTGCATTCTTGATAGAGCTGCTTCTTTGCTTTTTTTGGTGGAAATCTGCTTTACATCCATCCTCCCAGATGTTTGTAGATAGTGCAGGTTCCACTGACTCTGTCTTCGATCCTACGTCTTCAGCCTCCCCGCAGCTGGGACACTAAACCGACCTGGCCATGTTCTCTTGCCGTTCTCTTTTGTTAGATACTTTTTATATTCCCTGAACACTGTGAGCAGAAGGGTTTTATGGTCCGTGATCAAATTGAACTTTTCCCTTCCTCCTTTTTTCAATCTGGGAGTCATTATCTCTTTGCCAGTGAGATGCCGAACGTTTAGGAAGTTCAATTCCATTTATTTTGGTGTATATCCCTGAATCGACAACAGTAGTTTATCTGCGGAGGACTTTACAAAACTGTTGAATTTGCCATGACAGGAATCAGAGAATCAAACAGTTCAAAACACAACAAATGCAATGATAAAAAACACACATGGAGCCCTTAGTCTGTAAGTCCTAGATCAACACTGGGCGGACCTATTGATGCTCTTGCTGTCAATCATAGTGTGCTGAATAATAGCTCAAATCCAAATGTGGGAGAAAGTGGCAGCTTGGATCTAAAGAAGTACAATTGTATCCACTGTACATTTATTTGCACTTTCAAAACCACCCACTTTACTCCACCTCCAATCAGTTTAGGTCCTTCAGCCAATCTGTGTACTCTTGCTGCTGAGAATAATTACCGACATTTTTTACCTTATCCAATAAAGCCTCTGAGCTCTTTTTCGTTTGTGGCGTCTTCCAGAAGGGTAAACTCAATTTTTGTGTCCAGCATGAACCTTGTATAATCTGTGAATATATTGGTGGTAATGTTGTATAAGGCTGTAAAACCCTCACATTCATGTTGTACACTTTTCTAACCAGTCTGAACTCACAAAGGCTAAGTGAGAAAGAGAGCAGGAGGTATCAAATCTGTTTGTTTGAAGGTCTGAGCAACTGCTGCAGGCTGTCAAAAGCCGTGCATACACTGTAAAAAGAGCTTTAGAGACACTGAGGGGCAGAGCAGATGGCACATGCATGACCCAGAGAGAAAAGAAGTAGAGACCAGATGAGAGACCAGAGAGAAAGACTGAGAGATATAATAGATGAGAGACCAGATAGAGGCAGTGGTAGTTGGCAGGGCACACCAAGACACAAAACGTGTCTCTATATCAAAAATGCTAACTGTCATATCTGGCGGTTATAGGATGTTATTGAAGTGTACTTGTGTAAATAGAGTACTAAGCCCTAACCCATGCACAGTACTAATCAGGCCCTAGCCCTGCTTAGCATCAATGATGTTGTGTTGGGAACGTGCTTTCCACATGCAGGTGCGCCATCCTGCCACACTTACATTGTTAATAAAGTGTTTTATTTTTTGTTTTCAGTTTCATTTGTCCAACACTAGTTCTACACGCACACACTAACACACACACACAAATACACATACATATAGGCACGCACACTCATTACATACACACTCACACCAGCACACACACTCACTACAGGAAACACTTTTTACATTGTTCTGTGATCATTATGCCTGAGTGTTGTTGTTTTTTTTAAATCTTTATACTGTTTTGGAGTTGAGCCTTGCGTATGAAACTGTGCCAAACAAAAAATTTACCTTGCCATGCCTTAACACTCACGGACTGCACCACAGTCCAGGACCGGGGCAGAGAGGGCTGGTTCCTACAGCCGAGGAAGGGTCGTTCTCGTCTGCGGTCTGTCCGGGCGGAAGAAGGGGAAAAATCCAGCCCACGCTTTTCTCATTGTTTGCACACCGCGGTGGAATGCTCGCTGGTTTGGTGCATGTTTGAAAAGATCAGGGCTTTTCTGGATCACCGCTCTAACGCTCATCTGGATTCGGGACACTATTCGACAAAAGCTGACCCATGTGAGAAGCAGAAGAAGAAGAAGAAGAAATAAAAAAAAGAAAAAGTAGGTGGGATATTTTTTTTTTTTTTTTGTAAACACCCGCCTTCAAGAGTCTGCGCACGTCTCGCTGGAATCCTGGACTGTCTGTGAAGCGGGCGAGAAGGGTAAAAACATGTTTTTTTTTCCCCTTTCTTCTTCGCATGTATTTTTTTTTGTTTTTTTTTTTTTTTTTTTACAGCGGATGTGGCAAAGCAAAGGGAAACCAAGGGAAAGAAACCAGACAGAGACAGCAGGAAGACCTAGATTACGAAGCGAAGGAGAGACGTGGATAAACATGGCAATCCGTTGTTGGCGGGTCCAAAACTAACCCACTTATCTGCCCAGACTTATATATGTATAACATGTTTAGTTGTGTGTGTGTGCGTGCCTACGTTTACACACACATATATATTTTTTACATATTCAGTCTGCGGTCATTCCTGATAACTTTTGACCTCTCGCAGACAGTCTAATGTATTACACACGTATCGCGTATCTCCTCGCGTTATTATCATATTTTTTTCTTTTTTTCTTTTTTTTTTTTTTTTACCAAGCTAGTGTCCCACCTCCTAAAAAGGTAATAGGCAGCCCAACGTCAAGCACTCCGTTCCTCCTGCTTCCCACACTTCCTCCCAGAACATCGGTGCGGATGTACAGGGCGAGATTGTGGTTGCCCAACTGTCCCGGATGGTTGTCTAATAATCCCTGGGGTGCGTTTGTTTTGTGTTTTTTTTGAGATTTGAGGATTTGTTTTGTAGAGTTTGTGGGTGAAATTGTGTTGTGCAGTCACTGTTGTAATGGCACTAGCGGTCATGTTTGTAATGGGTGCCAAAAAAAATGATTCTCTAAACGAGGCAGGCATGTCCCATGTTCAGGCCCGCGGGTCAAATGCGTCCGTTGGTGATGTTGCGTGGCCGCCTCTGCTTTGATGTAAGGATTTGAGATCATATATGACACAGTACTTCAATTCAATTCAAGTGTGTTTTTGTGTACCCTTAAATCACTAGCAGCGGCTCATCGCGGAGGAGTTTTGCAAAGTGTGGGGAAACGCATAGAATATTGACAAAGTGGCTTTTTGGCAGTGGGCCGATTAAGTAGATCTTTTATTTGTCCCCGCAGTGGGGGAGGTTTCAGTGTGGGCTTCATTTGTTACAGAACAGTAGAAATGAGAAGAGACCTTTGCATAGATAAAGGAAGGGGGGGGGGGGGGGGGGGGGGGGGGGGGGGGGGGGGGGGCAATAACTTTTATAATAAAATAGAATAAAATCGTCCAACTTTATTGCTTCCAGTAAAAGTTGTCTACGTCCTGTATCGTCTGACATAGTAAAAAAGTGAAAATCTTCTTGAGTGTGAGCGATGGCGACAGTGAACTTGTAAACAGAGCGTGCACGAGGAGAACTGGGCTTGTGGCACTCCGCTCTGTTTTACAGTCCACTGTCGCCATCGCTCACACTCCAAGAAGATTTTCACTTTTTTTACTATGTCAGACGATACAGACGTAAGAACAACTTTTACTGGAAGCGAATAAAGTTGGAGATTTTATTCTATTTTATTATAAAGTTATGTTACCCTTTATCTTAGCAATGTCCTCATCCTCATTTCTACGTTCTGTAACAAATGAAGCCACACTGAAACCTCCCCACTGCGGACAAATAAAAGATCTCTTAATCTGCCCACGCCAGAACACTTTTCATAATCTATGCGTTTCCACACACTTTGCAAAACTCCGTCCGCTATGACCGCTGTAGTGATTTAAGGGCTACACAAAAACACATTGAATTGAATTGAAGTTTGTCCATATATGATGCTCAAATCCTACATCAACAGCAGAGGCCACGCAACATCCACAACGGACCGCATTTGACCCGCGGGCCTGGAACATGGACATGCCTGCACGTTTAGAGAATCATTTTTTTTGGCACATTACAAACAATGAACCGCTAGTGCCATACAACAAGTACTGCAACACAATTCACCCACAAACTCTACAAACAAATCGTCAAATCTCAAAAACACAAACTAACGCACCCCAGTGATTATTATACAACCATCCGGACAAGTGGCACCCAATCTCGCCCTGTTACATCCGCACCGAGTCTGGAGGAATGTGGGAAGAGGAGGAACGAGTGCTCTGACTTTGGCAGCCTATTTCCCTTTTAGGAGGTGGGACACTATTTGGTAAAAAAAAAAAAAAAAAAAGAAAAAAAAAGATAAAATATGATAATAACGCGAGGAGATAACGCGATACGTGTGTAGATACATTAGACTGTATGAGAGGTCAAAAGTAATCAGGAAATGACCGCAGACTGAATATGTAAAAATATAATATGTGTGTGTAAACGTAGGCACGCCACACACACAATAACATGTATACATATATATGTCTGTCCAGAAACGTGGGTAGTTTTGACGCAACAACGGTTGCCAAGTTATCACGTCTCCCTTCGCTGTAATCTATCTCTGCTGCCTCTGACTGGTCTTTCCCTTGTTTTCCCTTTGCTTGGCCACATCCGCTGTAAAAAAAAAAAAAAAAAAACATAAAAAAATACAACTGCGATAGAAGAAGGTGAAAAAAACATGTTGTTTAGCCTCTCGCCGCTTCACCGCAGTCCAGATTCCAGCGAGAGTGCGCAGACTCTGAAGGGGGGATTACCCAAAAAACAAATAAATATCCACAACTTTTTCTTTTTTTATTTCTTCTTCTTCTTCTTCTCTTCTCCACATGGGTCGCTTTGTCGCATAGTGGTCCCCTAATCCAGATGAGGTTAGAGCGAGATCCAGAACAGCCCTTGTATTTTCAAACATGCACCAAACCAGCGCATTCTCACCTGCGTGTGCAACAATGAGAAAAGTGGGCTTGGATTTTCCCCTTCTCCGCCCGGACAGACCGCAGAGAGAACGCCCTTACCTCGGCTGTAGGACCCTCCTCTCGTCCCGGTCCCATGGACTGAGTGCAGTGTGAGTGTTAGGCAGGCAAGGTAAGTTTTTTTGTATGTCACAGTTCATACGCAAGGCTCAAACAAACAAGTATAAATGGGTTTAAAAAAACAATCACTCCAGGCATAATGATCACAGAAAATGAAAAAAGTGTTTCTGTGTGAGTGTGTGTGTGTGTGGGTGAGTATGTATGTGTGTGCGTGCATATATGTAGTGCTGTTTTTGTGTGTGTGTGTATGTGTGTGCGTGTAGAACTAGTGTTGGACAAACGAAACAGAAACAAAAAATAAAACACTTTTATTAATAAAAAACAATGTAAGTTATGCAGATGGCGCCACTGCATGTTGAAAGCCAGATCCCAACGACACATCTGATGCTAAGCAGGGGCAGGGGCCTGTTAGTAACTGAGAATGGGTAGGGTTCGTCCTCTCAATTACACAAGTACACTCCAATAACATCATATAACCGCGCAGTATGACGTTAGCCCTTTATGTATAGAAGACAAGTTTTGTGTCATGTGTGCAGCTGGCCAAAACTAACCAACTGCCTCTCTCTGGTCTCTCTCCTTGTCCGTCTCAGTCTTTCTCTCTGGTCTCTCTCTGGTCTCTCCTTCTTTCTCTCTGGTCTTGATGTGCCATCCCGCTCCTGCCCTCCTCAGTGTCCTCTAAAGCTCGTCTTTTTTTACAGTGTATGCACGGCTTTTGACCAGCTGCAGCAGTGCTCAGACCTTCCAACAACAGATATGATACACTCTGCTCTCTTTCTCACTTCAGCTTTTGTGAGTTCAGGCTGGTTAGAAAAGTGTACAACGTGTAAGTTAGGGTTTTACAGCCTTAAAACATACCACCAATATTTCACAGATTATACCAAAGTTCCATGCTGACAGAAATAGAGTTTACCCCCTTCCTGAAGACCCCACAAACAGAAAGAGCTCAGAGCTTTCTGAAAAGGTGAAAATTTACTGTAATAGTCTCTCGCAGCAAGTACTACAGATTGCTGAAGGACAAAACCTGAATGGAGGTGGAGTAAAGTGGGTGGTTTTGAAGAAGTGCAAATAAAGATACAGTGATACATTTACTTCTTTTATGATCAAGCCTGCCACTTTTTCGCCACAATGTGATTTGAGCTATTATTCAGCACACAAGATAAGACAACAGAGCATCAATAGTCCCATGATGATCTAGGACTTATAGACTAAGGGCCTCCATTTGTGTTTTTTTTATCATTTGCATTTTGTTGTGTATGAACTGTGTTGATGTCTCTGATCTGTCTTGGCAAATTCAACAGTTTTTGTAAAGTCCTCCGAGATAACTACTGGGGTGGTATTTTTTTTTTGTGATTCAGGGATATACACAAAATTAAATGGAATTGAACTTCTAAACGTTCGCTCTCACTGGCAAAGAGATAATTACTCCCAGATTGAAAAGGAGAAGGGCAAAAGTTCATTTGATCACGGACCATAACCCTCTTCTCACAGTGTTCAGGGAAATAATAAAAAGTATCTTAACAAAAGAGACGGCAGAACATTCCTTGTGTCCCTGCTGCTGGAAATAAACAAATGGGTTGGCGCATGGATCTATAATAATAACGGGTTTGGCGTAATGAGTTTCGCGGCAAACAAAACTCATATGACGTCGCCGAATGGTCCTACTCTGCATTGGAGACATGGACACTGAAAGGACTGAGGGAGAGGAAGGTTCACGTAAAAGTTCCACCCGCTCCTTTTTACCAGGAACTCCTGCAGTGGAAACGCGGCTTATGTATCATTTTGCTGAGTAGAAGCCTTTGTACAACCGCATCGCGAAAAGTCGTTTATTTTATTAAACCTCCTCTCTTGACAGCTCTAGAATACTCCATTATTGTGCCCATATTCAAGTCCAGTTCTCCTCATATTCCAGACTTGACAGTGGAGCACCACTGATCTGATTTGTCCCATTTCCAGAGCCGCCGTTGGCCTTCATCACTCTCCAGGTACCATGTTCCTCACAGACAACTCCTCCCCTTGGCCTGGACCCCCATCTCACCCCCCTGAGCGTTTCGCTCTACAGCTTAGCATCAAAGAGCCGTGAACAAGATCGAGCACTGAAAAGATTATTGGAGAAGACCAGGTAATTCATACAACACAGAATTCAACAAGGTTAAAGCTAAGGAAGGTTTCTCACCCATCATCTGTACTTCTTAGCGTTTCCCGACGTTTCGTCCTCAAACCAGGAGGGAATGAATTCTCAACCCGCGTTGGAGATATAACCCTGATACATAAAAACAATCTAAGGTCTGATATCAGGATTAGGGTGTGGCTAACCACACCCATAGGTTATAAATCTCCAACGCGCGGTCTGAGAATTCATTCCCTGAAGAAGTCCGCTGGTTTGAGGACAAAACGTCGGGAAAACTTGCTAAGAAGTACAGATAGGTGAGAAACCTTCCTTTGCTTTGACTAATCCCTGTATGACTGAGGGCTTACACAAACATAGGTTAAAGCTGTTTACCCATACGGAAAATAAGTACAAATATGTTCTAAACGTTTTGTAGGACTTGCTTGAAATGTATAGATTACACATATAGAAAACCATGTTTAAATATTATATAAATCCTTTGACAGTCAAATCCAACACAAAGTGCATAGTAATATTTTATGTCATGTCGAAAATAGTATGGAAAAGTATGAAAAAAATGAGTAGAATTGTGTAAGGTTTGTTTGCATTTTATCACTCATTTTGCAGAATATAAACATCCTATCTCTTCGAGATATACTGTATAGGCATTGAACATGTAAGACTGCTTCCTAGATGTGGTAATTTGGATATTCTACTGTCAAAAAGGGGAGCAACATGTTAACTAATAACAAATGTGACCTTTTTAAGAATATTTACCTCCACCATGTTTTTTTAATTGTACTCATAGGCTTAGAATTGAACTTATAAGTGTCCATGAGAGAGGAGGACTATCCGTGTAAATGCGCCATCTTGAAAACCGGTGGTGGATAAGGACAAAAAGCGAGAAACGCGTTTTCGTTTCACATAAGCTACTGATATTGATTTCACCGGGCCTTCACAATTTGGAAGAAGGAACCATGGAGGACCACAGTTATATAAAAAGAACCACAGAGGACCACAGTTATGGAAAAGAATGATCGGAACAACAATCTTTTAGATAAATAATTATGTAGAAGTCCAGTGTCATAGCAGCAAAGTGTCAACATCGCAAACCACACGCACAAAGACAGCGTTAACAACAGGAGGTGCATCGTGTATTTTGTACACAACAGACTCACACGTGAACAATACGTAACTTTTTCACACTGACAATAAGTACGAGGCAGAATCTGCAACACAGTCTCAGGATGTTCTGACCCGATCCAAGCGCAGTCCAACTACTATGTCACAAGTTTCAACTAAACTTATTCAGGGACAAGCATCAAATGAAACACACAGAATCCCCATAAAATGATCGCCAGAATAATGTATCAGCAGCGAGAGTGAATGTTCTGTTTTTCTTACCTGGTGATGCAGATTGGGCGCTGTGGCTAACGCTAACATGAGCTTTGCCATGTCCTGCTGCTGCTGTGTATACATAGTTCCCACATGACGTCACTACATACGGGGATTTGCCGACCCGGCGCCATTTGTATTGGCATGCTGTGGGCAAAACAATAGAAAAAGAAGCTGAAACGTGTTAATGTCGTGATAAAGTTGAAAATGGTCATCTCCTGCTGGGTCAATGGATGTTCAAATCGTGCCGGAGGTTCCGTTAAACTTGGATTTTACAGTATACCCATCATTAGACTTCATGAATGTGAGAAGACTAAGCTTTTGTCAGAACAACGACGGAGGTTATGGCTTGCGAAGATAAACAGGCAAGAAACTCCCTCAAAACACGCAAGAATATGCTCAGAGCACTTTGTGTCAGGTGCGTATCGTATCTTATAATGTGTTGACAGACGTAATTTACTCAGTACTAACTTGTGTATGCTGATATCTGGTAACTTGAGAGTTTCATTATTTAGATTACTTTATTATGAGGAGGATCGGTGTCGCGTCCGAGGCTCTCGAGGGCAACGTAAATGTATTAAATAGATAATAATAGTTCTATGGTGGGCTAAAACAATGTTCACAAACAGCATTGCTTCTGTAAAAAGATCTGTGTCATAAAATAAACTGCTCTTTACGCCTGGAAAAATCAGTTGCCCACCATTCACCAAAACATACGGTCAAAAACGCGGAAATAAACAATAACAGCAATCCAGAGTGTCCGTGTGGCATTAGCATTAATTAAATTAATTGTTAATATAATTAAAATAATTAAATGGAGCTCCAACTGGTATTAAATCTAAAGTTTTTGAGAAATGTTTGCATTGCTTGTTAATTTTTGCTGCATAATTCGATCAAATATGTAAAACATGTCCGTAGCACGTTAAACTGTGGTGCCATTGTATTAATATACAATTATTTGCTCAAAAGTTGCCCTTTTTTTCCAATTTGCGTTTGAATATCTACATTTATTCTCATTCTTCTGTTTAATGGAATGCACAAACACAGCAGCGTGCCATCAAAGATGGCGTCTCCGAGGAGGTCATGTGACATTCATTGGTCTGTGGGAACTATGTATATCTCCTGCTTCTTTGATCACCACAGTTTTAACCTCACACAGACTTTATTCCTCCATGTGTCTCTTCTCTTCACACCACATTTGTAAAACTATATATTATAATAGATCCATGGTAAAACTCAGTAGAGCCTCTGTGCAGGGTGCTGCTGTCTGAACGCGGTCTTGTTTACATGTCGCCTCCACGCGTCTGTGTCAAGTGCCCGAGACATTTGGAGAGAGCCGGTCATTTATCAAACTAAAGTATTCTTTCCTTGGCAGTCTGGTGAAAGACTGAGAGTTGAGGAGCACTGTCAAACAGTATAGGCAAAAGTCTCCTTAACTCTACAGGCACCCATACTCAAATCTCAATATATGAGACTGCAATATAAGATCTCAACGCTAGAGGCACTAGAAATTACACAGTGTACCTTTAATATAAAAGTTGAATATAGTCTTTGTATATTATTAAGTTATATATAATAAATAATCAATATAACATCTGTATTCATACATATATGGGTAATACACGTATTCTCTTTTTTTCATAGAGTGTAAAAAAGTAAGCACGGCTTCAAAGGAAGGGGGATGGAGCTTGGGTCCTTTTTTTTTTTTTCGATTCATGTGCCTCTCTCTTTTTTCTGACAAACTCCAGACACTTTAACAAAATAAAGTTGTTTTGAGAGCAGAGTTTGAGTTTTGATAAAGGAGTTTCATTTTGAGACTGATGTGTCTGGTTTTTGTCCCAGTGTGTGTCAGGTTCTCGTGTGTGTAGAGTTTTGGGACAATGAGCGAAATTTTGCAAACTGTGCTCAAGCAACAGGAAAAAACTGTAATATAAATACGTTGATTCCTCCCAAAAATCTTATTTTCAGATTGTCAGTGGAAAGAATGGAACAAAAATATGAGGCATTTTGTTTGATCTGTGGGATGTGCTATAACTAACAGTGACGTGCGGTCAGGGAAGGCAGCTGAGGCCCACTAGCAATCACGAAAAAGTAATAAAATGGAAGCAATAATACTTGGTAACGATATCATGTGATTTGTGCTATAGTATTATTTGAATGTGACTTTGCCTTATTTAACATATTTGCAGATTTTTGTCATTTTTCTCATATTGGACAGAGCGGCACACTATGAAGCGACCCTGATTTGGGTGACGTAAATGCCTCAGTTCATAGTGGGAGAAGCCCGTTCAGTGCTATTAAACTGTTTTCCTTTAAATCAACATCTAGAGATGATGTTCAGATGATGGGTCATAAAATGTGTTTTTGAAAACAAATATGGGTCTTTATCGCTCTCAACCACAGCTTGTAAAGTCGCCAATTGAGGCGAGCCTCAGGGTTACTTTTTAAAGGTTAACAGGGCTTATTTCCAAATCGAGGATTACAAATCTACGCCCAAACTTTTATCTGGACTTAAAAAAGAAACTGGCCTGAACCAAAATGGTCTGTGGAGTTCATTTATAAGGTAGGGCTCATAACACACTTATAAATGTGCTTTTTACAAACTTTTGCATTTTGTATGAGCAAACGATGTGGACATGAAACATATTTTGCAGTAGCCAAACAAATTGTGAATAAACCACTCTGTAGGGCCTGTTGAAACATATTGTAAATATGTATACATCTGGTTGGGGTGAAGTCCACTCACCAGCCTCACCGCACGTCACTGATAACTGATGTTTCTACATACTATTGAGTTTTTCCCTAATGTAAAACCTCACAGAAATGAAAAAAAAAATCACAAAAAGAGGTGTTTCATTTGGAAATAGAAAATAATGTCTCTGCCAAACAAGACGAAAAATATACAGTAGTACTTGCTTGTTTCATTGACAAAAATCTACTTAAAACAAGTTACTTTTAACCAAATACAATATTAATTTTCATGTTATCTTAACTTAAATGATTGCATTTGCGATTTATGGTATGTAAATAATGTGTTGTGTCACAGTAGAGCATGTAAGAACTGTTCTAGACAAATAAACTGGACTTGCCTGGTTGCAGGAGATCGTGGGATTAATGCCATCTTTGAGCAGGATGAGCTGCTGCTGTCCTGCCTCGCTCTGTCCCATTCCTCCTCCGTCCTTATCACTACCGGCTTCCCCACACACTACATGCATAAGTGAGTCACCTTGTCCAGGAAGTATGCTATACAAATAAACTTGCCTCGCCTTGCTTGAGTCCAACGGGTACAAGCTAAGAACGTTTCGCAATCAGGAGTTCACAGGCAATAACGTGGGACTGAGTCAAGTATCAAAAACATATGCCAATTAGTATTACTTCTACTACTAAAACTCATTTATAGCACATAATCATTGCTTTTACTCACACAAGTCTGTCAAAAATAAGAGAGGAAAGAACATTATTTATGTAGAGCATACATAATTGCAGGACTTCAACTCACTATACTTAACAAAAAGAGTGAACCTAAACAAATCGCAATTTAACATACTGTATAGACTCTTCCATAAGAAAATCCAAGCAAGTGAGTCTAGGTTACGCTTTGGATAAACTGAAATAGTAAAGTAAAACATTAATGGTGTATGTGTTTTTTTTTAAAGGGGACATAACCTAAAATCGACTTGGCTTATGAATTATGTTATACTTGCTTCGCTCCTCTCCTCTCAGCCTTCTGTCTACTCATCCAACACCAAGCCCCATGTTTTTATTCTTTTTTTGGCAATTTACTTTTATGAATCTGTAATATGTGGAGGATTCTCCTTCGCTCAGTCCTTTTTGCTGAATTTTTGCAACTCTGTCTGTTCCATGCATTTGGAACATGTTGGTATAGCTACTCAACTCGTAGCTTCTATTATTGTTATACTTATAGTAATGTTTTAGACGGTATTGCATCTGTTGTTACTACAATGCCTGCTACTCTCATCCATTTACTGATTTAATTACATTTGTATTCAGTGCTACTTTCTGTTCTTCACAGTTGGAATAACAAATGAACACATTTTCTTTTGTCTGGTACAGTCCTCCAGATGAGACAGATGGGCCTCCTGGAGCTGTGGCCCTGGCGAACATGCTGTTGTCCCTGGGCAAACGGGTAACCATAGTGACGGACCGGAGAGGCCTCCAGCTGAACCAGGACATCATCAACGAGGCCGTGAGCTCAGGTCAGAGAGCTTTTACCAGTGTGAAAGTATACAATTCAATAAAGTTAGAGCTGGAGTACCTAACTTTGTTTGTCACAACAGAAAAGGTATGGGTTAAGTACCTAAGTACCTATTACAGAACCCTAACGCCAATGTATTATGCCCCTGTCATCACTGTAACCAAAGCTCTTTTCTTACTCCAAAAAACGAATAATAACGCATAACATATGCCCAACACATACATTCCATACACAAAACATACAGCCAAATATGCGTGTGTAGTGATCAGAGCAGAGTAAGAGCGGCGTTAGAGCGGCGTTGGAGCGGCGTTAGAGCGGCGTTGGAGCGGCGTTAGAGCGGCGTTGGAGCGGCGTTAGAGCGGCGTTAGAGCGGCGTTAGAGCGGCGTTAGAGCGGCGTAAGAGCGGCGTTAGAGCGGCGTTAGAGCGGCGTAAAAGCGGCGTTAGAGCGGGAAGAAAACAATGAAATTTCAATGAACAAAAAAAACTGAGGGATTTGTAACAAGAAAAAAATTCAAGATGACAAGGGACACTAAAATCCCCACAAAATCCGACCTTTATGAAAGCTGTAGGTTCTCTGTCAGCTGAGGTTGAGCTGTTTTAATTTACATTGAGTTCTATGGGACATTTTTCTGGGTAGCCCACGTGAATTTAGTCTGCAGTATCACGGGCGCCCCCTGTGCCCATTAGTGGGACAGCTATAAGCTAGTAATACCCTATCCAGATATTATTTTTGATCCATGGGAAAGAGACGGGAGTGAGCGCAGACTTTATATAACAGTAGTATGTGTGTTCACGGAGGTGCGCAATACGATTATTTTATTATTAAACGGTACTTCTGCATCGGCAAATACACTCGAAGCAGTTGCATAAAGTCACGGGTGCATGAAAACTCACATGTTAACAAGCACTATGTCCCCCATTGTCAACCCTAGTTTAGTCCTGATGTACTGTAGCTCCTGTTTTGGCTGTTTACGAGTATTTTCAGTCTGCTCACTTAGACCGCTAATGTCCCCGTGACCACTTTGCGGCTCTTTGATTGGTCGCTGCACGAGCGTCCCGAGGAAAGGTTGAGCAAAATTCAGCCCACATGAATTTAGTCTGCAGTATCAGGGGCGCCCCCTGTGCCCATTAGTGGGACAGCTATAAGCTAGTAATACCCTATCCAGATATTATTTTTGATCCATGGGAAAGAGACGGGAGTGAGCGCAGTGTACAAAGAGATGGACGCTTGCGTCTTCTGTGTGTGATGAGGAGAAGGAGTGAGACAGGGGTGTGTGAGCGGAAGGAGGAGGAGGAGCGAGATAGAGGTGTGTGAGCACTGCTATTGCCAATGTTTAGTCTGAATGTACATATCAACAAATAATATAAACGCATTAATGAACAGTGTGTGCCCAGCTTTAGTGCTCACTAAGTGGATTTTAGGCAAGTATACAAGCCTTGCTGTGGTCAGAGTGTATGGATGCGATGACAGAAACGATATTGGATGGGAAAAAAGCACTTCAACAAAAAAAAGTCTGCCACAATGAACATGTATATGTGTAGCACCCTCTGGTTTATCGTGTGTTGTGTAGAAATAAACAAAGGAGATTAATTGGGGCCTTCTTGTGGTCTCTGAACCGCTGACGGTAGACCTCAGGGACCAGCTGATATGAACGTAAAATAGCAACTTTAACAGACTCATATCTCATGCTTTCCTCCAAAGAAAGAGCAGCAGAAACTTCCTGTGCTTTCCCAGTTAACTTACACTGGAGCAATGTGGACCAAAGCTCAAGAGGGCAATTTATAGCCTGGGCTATGCGTTCAAAAGCAGAAAAATAACTGTCAATTTCAGACTCACGAAAGTTTGGAAAAAGCAAAACATATTTACTCACATCAACGGGTTGGACCGGACTGTGGGCTGGCCCACCATCAGCAACGACCCGGCTAGGGTTAAGAGGAAGACGGCCTTCTGCCTCCAGCTCGAGCCGCCTCAGTTTTAGAGCAGTCTCGGCCTCGATCTCAAGTTTCTTGAGTCGGTATCAAAGTTCCATATTCGCTTGCTGCTCCCTCTCGCTTTCCTCCGCTTCCCCACCCAGGCGCTCCACAGGTACTCTGTGCCACGTAGAGACCTGGGGGAAACGGGATGGACTACCCGGTGAGTGGTCCCAAGAGAAGCAGGTCGGGTGATCAGGATGGCCTCTCCTCTCAGACACACCGGGCGGAGGAGATGACGTTGTCAGCCTCTCCTCTGCTTTGGGAGGGACGCGTGCAGCGTGTGGACAAACTTCAGGGCCCAATTCCAGAGAGGATGCCTCGGGACGCTTCGAAGGACCAGCAACGGCCTCCACCTCAAGCCTATAGTCGTGCATGCCGCCATGCTCCACCAGCAAGGATGCATACTTCACTCTCCCACTGATGAACTGCATCGTTGTGTCCTTTGGGCAAGACACTTAACCCCACTTTTGCCTGAAGCCCCACTGATAAGAATCTCAGCTCCTGAGGACTCAGCACCTGCCAGGAGGATCAGTGAGGGCTGGTGCTCTGTGGACTGGGTGGCAGCTCTGACTGCCAACCCCCCCCACCGACCCAGAAATGATTAAGGGAAAAAATGTGATGGATGGATGGACATTGCTAAACAAATTCCTCTTGCTCCGGCTTCACTTTCTTGATAGAACGAAAAAGTATTACTTGTACTAGCGCTCTTTGCCAAAACAACACCTCCCGTTCGTGCGCAACTCTTGACGTCACCACACATCTAACGACAACACCCGCCTCCCGTCGCTCTCTGATTGGTCGGATGGAAATCAACCGATTGTAATCGCAAACACAAGTGACCAGACCCAAGACGTTTACATGCAGGAGATCAAGATTGAGCGGCGTAGGGTAGGGGTTACAGGAGGGATAAGGCCAGGCTAACTCGGTATCGTTATGTTGGTATCTGCCCATAACTGTAACCCTTTTACATAAAGCTGCTGGTTAGTTTTATCCGTAGTAAGTAATTCCGAAGCCATTTAAAACTTGAAAAGATTTTATATCCACCCAGTGTTTGAAAATATAAGTGCTCCAAATAAACCGCTTTAATTATATGACTTGGACCGTACCCGGCTCTGATGGCTGATTTACCGGTCTGTATTGTCACTTCTCGACCGTTACCAGGACAATCGTCCACAGGGCGCGTGTATCACACAAAACCCAGTTGGACACATGAACATTCTTCACAATATCTCATAAGCTTTTGGTAAAGACACAGACGAGAAGTCATATACTATAACATTTATTAACCTCGCTTGCTCGGTCTAGCAGAGAATAATCAGACCTTCGGCCTTTTTGCCAAAAGACCTCGCCAACGGCTTCGGTCGTGTACAAAAGTCTGATATTTCTCCATACAGACCTCGGCGCTCAGTTAATAAGCCCATAATACTCGATATCATAGAAAGCTTACTCCTTCCCAGCACCAACGGCATCACAACTACTTAGAAAGTAGCCGAGAAAAACAAGCCATACAATTCCATCAACTTTTTGTGTGAAAAAAGCATTTTTTCCATTATAAATTGCTGTTCACAAAACTGGAGAAAAACACTGTATCGACCAGTAAAGCCCCAACTCTAACGTCCAACCATTTGTAACGGTGGTCGTATTTGACTTGCGACCTGTCACTGATACTCTGGATTTCTTTCTCATCTCGGCTAATAGCCGGCTATCCATCTCTGGCTTTATCCTTCATTTTTTTGGGCGGTGGAAGTAGTCACGCTGATCGCTCATCCACTGACAGCACTTTGAGGGCTTCCGACGCCCCTGAACATGTGCATATATTCGTGGATGCAGGCTCAGAGGACTCGGGGGGACTGTTGTATTTTGCCTGAATCACCCGGACTCTTGGGAGCTGTGGGGGGACGCTCTCGTGCTCACAGGCTTCCTTCTCCGCCTACCTCTTTGATGTGACTTTTGTTCCAACTCATAATGAAAGCCGCTAAATGACAATAGAAATGACGCTAATCATTGTCAGTACAAAACTCATCACGATGCGGTTTTCGAGTCCCGGCTATAAAATAGGTCTTTCTCCATTAATGTGACATGTTGGAGTGACGGTTTTTGAAAAGTGCGTCTTTATGGATTCTTTTTCGTGGGATAATAACAGTGCGGGACCTTATGAAGGGATGATAATGGGCAGACGGAGTATTGCAATGGCAGAATGGATCTACCTTCAAAAGGTCTTTTTCAAGCCTGTGGTGTGGCTGAACGGAGGATTGCTGAAAACCTCTCTCTCCCCTCTCTTGCTCCCTTTAGTAATCCCCTCGTGAAATATTCAAGCCAATCTGCATTTACAATGTAATGAACAGGCGGGGGCTTTGACTGATATTGATATTGGGCGACCGAATGCAAGCAGTTTGGAGATTTTCAGATGAACACTTGAGCAACAGGTCGGAAGTGTCCTCTCGGTGACATCCAATAACAATATATATATTCTGAAAAGAATGTTTTGTATAGCACAATTCATTCACTCAAAGGGCTCAAAACAAGATGAGACCGTCACACACAGTAAGAATCAAAGTACAAACAAAACTGTTTAAATGCAGGTTCAAAACAAAGTCAGAGAAGAGCCTGTCTCACGTTTTTCATGAAGAATGTTCCAGATTTAGCAGTCAGGAAAATCTGAAAAGCTGCTTCCCCGTGTTAATGTAGTGTATGGTGAGAACCGGGTCAATCTCTGTCCACTTTCCTCTTTTCGACTGGGGATTAAGGAGAAAGCAAAACTAGCTAGAAACAAACTTATTTTTGCTGATAAAAATTAACAGTCTAATCTTTCAAAATCTGGTTTTCTTAGATTTCCACAGAGTCAACGCGAGCACACAATATTCTGTCGTCTTAGACAAACTCATGTTTGGCAAGATGGATAAGTAATTCAGGTAAGAAAGTTTTTGGTATTAATGTTGAGGTTGCTGACTGAATCGGGGAAGCTCTCTGGGGCTCTCTGGGATTGGTGTGATTGTGGCGTTTGAGAATCCCGCAGACATTGGGTCATAATATGTCGCCCCGAGGTATCAAACATAAATCGGTTTTTGAGACAGTGGGAGGTTTGTTTGTCCAATTCAAATGACGGTAATACAGGCACATGGCCTCACAGGAGTTGCATGTGTCGATCAATACTATAACAGCAGGGGGTCTCCAACATTTTTCAATCGAGAGCTACTTCTATACAACAGAAGAGGCAGAGAAGCTACTCCCTTTTTGCAGTGATATCACAAATCTATGTAATAATTTATGACAAAACATGACAACATTTGTGAAAAACATACATAAATCGTATAAAACCCGACTTATAATAGATATGTAATACCTCAAAGTGAATCATCAAGATCATAAAAAATACAAAATCAATTTGGGGTGCTACCAGAAAGGGGCTGAGAGCTACTGTAGACCCCCTGTAGCTCAAATGAGCTATACAGCATCACAGTATCCAGTCATCGTGCTCGTCTCTGAACACATTTTAGCCTGTTACACAACATGTCTGCACGTTTCACACTCATGCCCCATAAGTTCGCTCGGCCTGTTTTTTCCCCATTACTTCATTCAATTTTGCACTTGGAGGAGGGGAGCGTAAGGAGAGAACCGAGCATGGGAACCAAAATGGCTGCAGCACAAGAGCGCCGAAACGGTTGGAAGAAGAAACGCTATATTAAAATGACACGCAGAGGAAATCAGATAATCATTCTTGTTAATGGTTGTTTAGACTCGTTGCTGGTTAACTAACCTGTCTGTGGGCGTTTGGATTATAAGCTCTCGCGTACAGCAATTTCTTTTATTAGATTTTAAATGTTTGTGTTTTTATTATGCACAGACTTTGTACACTTTGAGATTTGGTGTTAAATGAAAAGTGCATTATAATATCTTTTTTAATTATTATTATAATTGTATTACACTCAAAGTCCAAGCACGCAGAGAAGTCATGTAGATATTTTATTAAGACGAATGGTGGCTCTGTTGAATTGTTTTGTATTGAACTAGGCAGTGGGCGATTACGTTGAAGAGTAAAATCTGGTCTAAAATATGTTTTAATAAATTTTTATTTATTTTTATCACAGCAAGAAAGCTCATTGATTGAAAGTAATTATTAAATCGCTTTAAATCAACCGTCCATTATTTCTTGGATCACGAACCTCTCTCTTCTTGGACTTTAATTCTGTTTCTGTAAACAGAACTGTCAGCAACACGACGCCTCTCACTAGTGTCTCTGCGCAAGAAGCTATCAGGTAGCTAGCCCACGCTCCAAAAACATAATAACAATCAATCAACACATTGAAATTTAATCGGAAAAAAAACATAATCAATATACATTCTTAACGCACGAAGGAATTATCTGTTAACGTTTTTCATGACATTAATCCAATCCTGTTTTAAATGCGCAGAATGCAACTTGTAGAGGTCCTGATGGGTTTAGGTTAATGTTTATATTGGGTCGTCTCTAACCGCTGATGTCTCTTTGTTCAGTTTTTCATAGTTCACAGAGAGTTCTAGTACCGTTTCTAACCAGACCCGGTACTGCCGCGGGATTTTGGGTCCCTGTCGGTGATTAGTAATGACCGCATTCTATACACATTATCGCCATGACATATTATAAATAAAATACATCGATAGGCTTCAAATCTACAATGCAGATTTAAGTTTTGCTTTAATTTAAGCTGTGGCACTCCCTTTGAGATGGGGGTGAGGTAGCTCGGATAGAGTCGCGGCTTCCCCATGTGGAGAGACTCCACCACTCAACAGACCTGACAGTAGCTCAGGTGGTAGAGCATTGGCCTTTGAGCCCTGAGGTCGTGGGTTAAGCCCCACCGAGGGGACCTAACTCCAACTGCTTCCTCAAATGTCTGCTGTAGTGTCCATTGGCAATGACACTTAACCCACATTGCCTGAACCCCCGCTGAAAACCAGGGCCGTTTCCCTTCCCTCGCTGACCGGAGCATCCATCTTCCCGTGGACCCACCCACTGCAGAGGATCAGAGGGACTGGTGCTAATGAGCATTGGTGCAGCTCTGATTGGCCACCCCCGACCCAGAAATGACTAATAAAAGGGTAGAACATTGAATAAGGATGAACTACGGCTTCAATACGGCAACGTCTTTCACTGTACATCCTCTCCATGATCGTCCACGCGCGCAATAAATGGATAGAAAACCTCTTGCATGTTTCACTAGCTAAATGACTATGTCTCTCCTGTTTCCAACCCAGCTCCATCATTATCTCTCTGCACTGCACCATGTCCTTTTATGTTCATATTTGCCTCAACATAAGCCGGAGCTGAATGTCGGGTTGAAATCTGAATGTTCATGAGAGGTTGGTGGCAGCAGTCACCTTGCAGCAGAAATACTGGTTCCCTTTATCTGGATGTGAAGGTACATAAGCACGGAGGAGAGCAACTGGGAAAGAGCAATTGACCATGGTCGCTTTTGGGGGGTTAGGTTCTAACGCACCTCGTCTTGATAGATGACCTGGCGGCCGGCAGACATTGACAGCTCCTAGTTAATGTCCAAAAAGTGCAAATTATATAGGGTAGGGTACCAAACTTATTGCAAACTTTCAGCCTATCAGTAAACGTATAGTAAACCTATCCCTATTTTGATAAGTAGCGGAACAAAAAAGAATCCCTGTGAGTCCCTATTTAGCGCTTAGCTGGGGCTGGAGAGCGGGTGGTTGTTTAAAACTGATCTCTCAATGTGGACCAAAAACAACATGTGAAAACTAGAGATGATCTGAACTTTAGAGTCATGAACAAGTGAAAAGGACATTTTGTGGCTGTGCGTCATTTCCAGGTTTCGTTTTGAAAGATTGTGTACCCCAGCTTTAATTCATCAGAGTTAATCGTTGGGACTTTCAAAAGGTGTGGTGGGTCATTTTCATACCAGTTAAAAGTCATTTCATATATATATATATTAAAAACATCTTTTAGTCATTTTGGGACCATATCGGTGTTGAAGGTTCTAAAAACAAAGTCATTTACAAGACATTATTCACAAAGAAAAATAATAAACAGAATAAATTGGTGAACATTTACGAAAGCATTTAGATCAAGGCGTTTGTGAAATAAGTCGTATAAATGCATCGGTTTTAATAGCGCGTTTCTGCGATACTCAAAAGGACGCTTCACATGTTGTCATTATTCATTCACAATCAAGCCATACACTTTGGAGATAAACACTACAGTAGCACAGCTGCCCTGGGGCACACTGGACAGAAGCGAGGCAACCAGTATAGTGCCCAATCGGACCCCCTCCTACCACCACCACTACACACAGCACTCACCAGACTCATTCTAGCAATGGGGGGTTAAGTGTCTTGCCTAAGGACACAACGGCAGTTTGGCATCTTACAGCCGCAGCCGCCCCACTGAGCTGGTGTTCCCAAGGTTAAGTGTCTTGCCAAGGACACAAAACGACAGTAGTCAGTGGAGTCGAGTGGTGAAATCCTTGAGCGGGGCTTGAACCCACGACGCTTCTGGCTCAAAAGGCCAACGCTATACCAACGAGCTAACTACCGCGAGCTATTGATATGGTCGAGCTCACAGCACCTTCACAACGCACCAACACACACACACGACACACACACACAAACACACACCCAGCGACGTGCGGTGAGGTTGTGTGACTAGACAGTGTGACTGAAGTCTGTTTTATGTCTTATCTTATAAATGAATCCATTAACCAATTCTGTCCAGACCCAGTTGTTTTATTGTCTAGATAACTTAGATCTTTGGAAATGTAATCCTCCCATGTGGAGAATAAGCCATTACAGAAAAAGATATGTTTGAACAGCTGAACCTCTGTTGATTCTGGACCGTGATCCTGAAGAATCAAATCCGTCAACTTCCATCCGTCGTCATTCTTATTGTTACTTAAGCACAACATTTGTACCGAGTAACATGCCCTGAAACAATCTGAAATGTGTTGAATTTTCGAGCCCCGGAACTCTGAGGTGAAAAAGTACCTGCAAACACGTTCTCTGTAAAGGAATCGCGGTAGAACATCAAAACCGATGTCATAAAAAACAGATTTTCGAGAACTGTGAGGCTTAACTGTCACTCAAGTAGACCTCTGCTGGATCCTGCTCACTGTCGGTATTATGTAAATGTATTAATAATTAAATAAGTCTGCGGTTTTTGAGTTAAAACATGTATAGTAAAAGGCCAAGTTATAGATTAGAATGAAGCAATAAGACTAAAATCATGTAAATATGATGACTGTACACACACACACCTACACTACACACATACACACACATAAACAGAAGCCTACTTACACTGCAGCCCAACCCGTGCCTCCATACCAGGACCCCCCCCCCCACAGAGACACACAGTCCCCCAGCGGCAAGGTGACCTGGTGCTGACGGTAGATTAGTTGTAGGTGTTCCCGGTGAGTGCGTACGACGGCACAGACATTTCGGCCCTAATTTTAGTGCCGCAAAAGGGCACCAGGGTAAGTGTTGTGGGTGTGTGTGGGGGGGTCTATCTGCGGGGTAAGGCCCGGGATGGGTTTTGTTAAAGCTGAGGCTATCACTGGGCATGCCTACGGACAATTAATCAGACGGAGCCCAGGAGCAAGGTCCTGACCAGCGAGACACCTTCATCCAAAATGAACACATACACATAAGATGCACTAAAGGCTTTTCTTTTGGGCCAAACTCTTCCAAGAGCCCAACATTTGACCGCAAAATGTTCGGTCTAAAAGGCAGTGTGTTATGAGGTTGTGGAAGATGGAGTGATAATAAATCCATCGATAAATGGAAAACATTGCCCAAATAAAGACTTAAGCTACGGGTTTGTCGCCTCCTCCTGGCTTTAAAACCCTGTACAGTTCCACATACGAGATCCATCTTTCTCATACTTTAATCTATTAGATTTAAAATGTGTTTAATGTACAATCATAAAAACTCATATTCTACAAGACGGAGGACGGGAGAGTGCTGCGGGGGTCCTGAGGAAGATGGATTGAGGGCAGGATCAGTGCTCTTCACGACTGGGACAAAAACATACTGGATAATGGCTTGTTAATGGGACTTACAAGTGTCTGTGAGGTTGCAGCCAAAAGATCAGCCGGAGGGAGAAAACTCAAAAGAAACGCAGACAAACACACATTTACAATCTGTGGTCTGTGTAATTTCTTATGTTCTGTGATCCACAATTTTAACACAAATCCTTTATTTTGTCATCATAAATGATTAACACTACCCCGAAAGACATATCTAATAAAACATGTCAAAGGGAAAAAGTCTCTCAGCGGAAGAGTAAAACCTGAGTGCTAAGATTTTGGAGCTCCTCAAGACTCCACTTTCGAACTGTCACTGTCAGGTGACAGTGAAGGCTCTGAGAGTCTTCCTGGTAATGAGCTCATCCTCGTCTGGAAGTATGTTAGATACCTGGGGGGGTTGCCGACTGGCTCCAGACCAGAACTCCAATGTTCTGAGTTAAAAGATATAACATCCCTCATTTGGTTACCTGCAGCTTTTCTACAATAAACGCAGACATAGACAAGAAACAGGGGTGGAAGTTTGCTTAAAGGGGAACATTTTTATATTTATTTATAACTGCCAATGACCTTACTGGACATCTGTATGTGAGCACCTTGTTGGCAGGAATTATGGAGAAATTGCTTATTTTATTTTTTTTTTACGTGTCGTCCCTTGCTGTGATATCAGTACGTGCTGTAAACCCACACGTATTTACAGCCGTGGGTTCCGAAGCCAGGTTGTGGGTTTGATCCCACCACAAACTTTCTCCACTCCACTACCTGTCTGCTGTCAGTTGAGTCCTTGGGCAAACACTTAACCTGGAACACCCAGCGCCCAGTGGAAGCAAAAATGTCGTTGTCGGTCCTTAGGCAAGACACATTAGAATGATCTGGTGGTTGTGTGAGGGTTGGTGGTGTGGGAGGGGCCCAATGGCACAGACAGGTTGCCTCCGCTTCTGTCAGTTGTGCCTCCAGGCACTGTGGAAACAGTATGTAATTTTATCACCACGGTGTTTTTGAGTGAATGAATAAGAACATGTGAAGATCTTTGAGTGTCCTAAAAAGCGCTATATAAAAAATTAATAATTTATTATTAGTAAAGAACTTTACAAATACACAGCCTGCAGTATGTTGCGGCGACTGGAGACATTGAGGTTGAGAACATCGAGGTGACATGGCAGGAGCCTCCGGTGGCATCACTCACCGCCGTACCCGCTCGTATCTGCCGTCACCATTCTCTGGGGGCCGCCCCCGCATCCTCGCTCTCCCGGTGCTGGACGATGATGGATTGGAGTTTGACATAGCCGGGGTCACCCAACGGTGCTAGCAAGGACAACTGGGTGAGCCGTTGCCAAATATCGTAAGAAGAGCCGCAGGAAATGGGAACTAAGAGATGGCCCGAATATTTGTTAAATTCAACCCAAAAGAAAAACAGCTGGATATGTGAGACCGCCCAAACAGGCCCACAACTGTCACACTGTCCCCCCCCCCCCCCCCCCCCAACATGGTGCAAGTTTTTTTATGGTCTTAGACAGCGGCAGTGAGGGATGAACTTGGATGTGGTCCTAGCGCATGGTGTCAATGTTTCATTTTGACTTAGTATTGATATTTATGCTGGATTTTGGTTTCTTTCTCAAGTCCAGCATAAGATAAGGGAAACAGGACGGGAGCGTAGAGCATGGCCGAGTTTGCTGAGGTTAATATCAAAGATCAGAGATGGACTTTTGTTCGGCCGTGTGTGCAAGAACCAATGAATTTTTTATAGTTTTCATTAGGGATTCCCAGGTTATTTTAAAGTGTGTACAAGAGTATACAGTATTTCAGTATCTGCTGGAAAGATGTATGCTTTATTTTATAATTGTTATGATTTGTGTAATGTCTTTCTTCTCTGACCTCCCCTCGTGTCGTGATAAAGTTTAATGATACTGATAAATTATATTAAAGGGACATGGGTAAAAAATGTTTAGAAGTTTCCTAACGCAGTTTCACAAGGCTAAACTGGTGACCTATTGTAACTCACTCTATGGATATAATAATAAGTATAATAAATAATGAATCCTTGTTTTGATACAGCGCTTTATTTGACCCGTCAAAGATTCTAACAAATGTCATTTATTCATTCATTTCGATAAATGAAGCTGATACACTACTACTCTACTACTGTTAGCCACAGCGCCCCCTGGGCAAACACTGACTTCACACTGACTATTAGACTATTGCGGGGAATCTTGGAATAAACTTGAATATATTTGAGTAGTAGAAAAAGAATTCCTCGGCTCCTTCTCTCAGTTACACACATATTTTCATGTTGTGCTGTATGGCGGGATACAAATATGTTACAAAAGCTGGAATGCTGTAATTCCAAGTAAAACGTAGGCTGCAAGTCATAAGCTTTCTTTGATTTGGAAGCAGGAAACATGGAAACTGAAATGAGTGAAGGACGTGGATCGACGGCGGTGTGCAGGACCTATCTGTGTCGCACGCTGTGGAACAGTCCCCTTGAGACAAACGTGGTGTCTAATGGTTTCATTGACATATTCGTTACTTAAGAGGTACAACCAGTCTTACAAAAGGCACAATACATTGACTGCCATTGACGTATTGTCTGAGCCCCTCTAGTCACCGTATTTCAGGACAATAAAACAGTAGAACTAACTATTTTTGTGGATGAACGTAGACAATCCAGTCTTTCAAATCTGGTTTCATATTCACATAGTCCTAGGAATAATATTCTGTGGGTCTTGAAAAACAGTGAATCATCAAAAAACGGGTCTGGGCATCAAATGAGGTTAAAGATCCATATATGATGTTTTTTCATGTGTTCTAATCCCTCCTCAGTCCATTAGAAGGTGCTAAAATCAAGTTATTACATCATTTAGTCCAGTTTCCCTTAAGTCTCATTAATGAGTTAAGTTGTGTTTCATATTTTTCAATCCAAATGTTTTTTTACACAAATAGAAAAAACTAATACTTTCCATAAAAACCAGATTAAATGTAAAAACCAGACCATCTTTTTCAAGTTTAATTTCTAGATAAGAATCGACAGAAACCACCTGCCACTCCGTCACACATTTTTCAAGGGTCATTAATTATTAATCTTTAAAAATGGAGTGATTTCCTGATGTTTGTTAATGTTAAACTTGGTTTGTGCGGTTTCAGCTGCGCTTTATTCAACTCAAACATTTTCTGTCCCTGAGTCACTAGAATGATCCAATCAGAGGCTTAAAATGTCGCCAAAACTGTATTTTGGCAATCTTTCCCTTTGGATTCTAACCACACTATCTCTTTGATGCTGTCTATGTTTCCAATCTTGTCCATCCAACTATGAAACTCATTTTGAGTTATAACCTTTTAACGTCCATTTATTTAATTCTCACTTTTACTGTAACGCACTCATATATAAAGTAAAGGTCAGTTTTTTTTAGACTGTATTTCTGAGTGTAGGGAGTGGTTGAATATGGACCATGAGGAGACGGCACTGGCAAACACCCATTTGAAGAGTGGCCAAGTCGAAGGGAACAAGGCGTGCAGTGTGTCCAGCCTGAGTGCTTTTAGGTGGCGGGAGGAGGCTAATCTTGGAGGTCCCAGCTTTTACCGTGAGTCCGCCTGGAGATGAGGTCGAATCCCCGTCGTGCTCTAGGTTTTACTGTTATGTTCAAGAGAGTACAGGAAACTGTCAAGCAAATATCCAAATCTGTCAGGTCTAAAGCAGGACTAAAGGGTCTTACTAAAGCAGGTCTCTAAAGCAGGTCGATAAAGCAGGTCTAAAGCGAGGACTAAAGCAGGTCTAACGCAGGTCTAAAGCAGGTCTCAAGCAGGACTAAAGCAGGAGGTAACGCCGGACCCTGCTGATGTGAGGGAGTTTCCCGTACGGAGCTGTGTCACTTACGGCTTGTGACGCGGCGGGAGGAAGGCCCATATTTGGTCACGGAGGAGCGGATAAAGCGGGTGCCAGAGTGGTGAGGTTTACGCCACTTTGGGCCTGGTTCCTCGCCAGCATCAAAACACTGGAAGAGCAGACAAACCTCCGCAAACCTTTATTGAAAACCACAGTGGTCTCTGATCTTATCAACTAATCAAATAATTTAACTGTATCTTCAATGTTGGTTCCATCGACTCGTACCAATTCAAGACGCAGTCAAACTAATGTGACATCACTTTTACCTTCTGGGTAGGGCTGGGCGGTATAAACGGTATAAGCGGTAGACGGTATAAATTTGGCCCACGGTAGAGATTTTTGTTATACCGGCATATTGCGATAGGTCATTATGGCATTAAATTGCGCAGGCTCTGACGCCAGCAGAAAGGACCAAAACAAACCGGCATTTAGCAGCATTAGCCTAGCATTAGCCTAGCAGACACCACTGGAAACAACGAACAACAGCACGGCATTAACACCGTGTTTCTGTCTATGTATTGTTGTCACAGCGGCCCCAGCAGAGGTAAATACACACACAGTAATCACAGTTTAAGAGTCTACCTTTTGGCCAATCAGTGTCAAAGGGGCGTAGGCTCGAAGCGCCAGCGTGAGCCAAAATCCATGCGTGTGCCGTGTCCGCAGCATCACAGCAGAAGTTTGGGAAAGTTAGCGTCAGATTCGGACCTCCGCGGTCAATATCTCACGAAAGCTACTTTGTTAAACAAAATTATTTGTGCCAAAATGACCATTTACATCAATTGTTCAAATCCAATGCCCCTGTTTTAATGAACATAAAATCCATTGAATCCAAGGTCACAGCAGCGCAGAGAAAAAGCGCTTAGGGAGCGTCAACAAATGGCAAGACCAGCTTTGTAAACGAACAATAGCTTTTACTGAAGTCATGTACCTGCACAAAACTCTCAGACACTATAAATAATGACCATGTCTAACTCCTACAGACTTTGATTTCAACATTTGTGAGTTTTTTATATTTTAAATGAATGCATATGTTTTTCTTTTTAAAAATTGCTTTTACAGTGAATGGTATTTACTGTAACATACATAAATAATGGTATGTTATTTGTCTCTTTATTCGTCTCACAACTGATTTTCTAACTCAATATATATATATATATTAGATTCTAATATATAAATAATTAACAATCTTGACTATTTTATGCAAGAACCTGCTAGACCTATATTGAAATTCACACACCAAATTATACCGCGATATATACCGTCTACCGTCTATGACCCAAATTATACCGCGATATGAATTTTAGGCCATATCGCCCACCCCTACTTCTGGGGCTTTTTCAAAATGGCCATGGTGCTGGAAAAAGTACAAAAAAGACAAGTCCAAAAACATATACTCTCCTCTGACAGTATCTGGAACCAGGAGGACCAAGTACCACTTTTGGACCGTCCTGTAAAGACGTTTCCCAGAGGAAAGACGACAACCATAGCTTGTATATATATAGTCAGGCCTATCTCCGCCGTTCTAACTGATGGGCCAAAAAATGTGCTCTACTGGAGCAATCCAAAATGGCCGCGAGTGGTCCCGCCCACAAGAAAATTGTGAAAAAACGCATCTGCGCATGCGTCAGCCGCCGCAGCTCCATTCATTTGAATGAGAGACTTCTAAAGTCCACAGCGACTAAACTACTGGTCCAAAAAAATCCACCCCCCTCAGCATTGACACACATGTGGAACGGAGCTTTGGGCCAAGAGACAACTTTTGGACCATCCTGTAAATACGTTTTTGAGAGGCCTGCCTATGCTATATATTAGCATTGGCTAATTCTACTTCTGGGTCCACCCCCACAGGCCCGGGGTGGTATTGCAGCATGTCAGCGCACGTCATTATGGCCACTTTTGAGCTGGGACCCGCCCACACTGATGACACCATACAAAAGCATTGGATAATTCTTTTTCTGGGTACACCCCCACCGGGGGAGTGAGATTGCACGTGCTCAAGGACCTTTTGGAGCTGGGACCCGCCCACACTGGTGTGTGCATTTCCCCAGTGCGTGTTTCCTGCATGGATCAGTCGGATCTGGCGCCCCTCAGTCGGAGCGTAACGTGATACTGTTACATTACATTTCCACAGACACGAAGTGGCGCAAACTGCAGACTGTGCATCTGCGCAAAAACATCCAGGATTACTGCATCCACCACCGCGTCTGCGCTCTGGCTGTGGCCGAGGACAGAGCACCAGGCCCGGGTAAGTGCTCTCCACACACCGAGCCTCCAGAGACTCCGGGCACGAGCATCCACAGACCCCGGGGACGAGCCTCCACAGACCCCGGGCACGAGCATCCACAGACCCCGGGCACGAGCATCCACAGTCCCCGGTACTCGGTGACTTGGATCAGCTTCTTGTATAACGAGGGTCTCTATAGTTCCATTTCCAAAACTGCACGTAATTGCGTCCAAAGGCTACATGTTGTAATAACAGAGGTCTGTGTCGTAATAACAGATGAGTGTGGTTATAACGTGTTCGTTGATCAGACTGACACATTCTTACGCAGACGCGGCGTGGATTGCATAATCTGTTGTTTTGATGCAGCACAATCGTCCATATTGAAATCTGCGTACGGGAGATTTAAAGGAAAACACAGCATCAAGGCAGAGCACGCTGCCCTCTCTGGTCTCTCTCTGGTCTCTCTCTGGTCTCTCCCTGGTCTCTCTCTGGTCTCTCTCTGGTCTCTCTCTGGTCTCCCTCTCTGGTCTCTCTCTGGTCTCCCTCTCTGGTCTCTCTCTGGTCTCCCTCTCTGGTCTCTCTCTGGTCTCTATCTGGTCTCTCTCTCTAGTCTCTCTCTCTGGTCTCTCTCTGTCTCTCTCTGGTCTCTCTCTGGTCTCTCTCTCTGGTCTCTCTCTGGTCTCTCTCTGGTCTCTCTCTGGTCTCTCTCTGGACTCTCTCTGGTCTCTCTCTGGTCTCTCTCTCTGGTCTCTCTCTCTGGTCTCTCTCTGGTCTCTCTCTCTGTCTCTCTCTGGTCTCTCTCTGGTCTCTCTCTGGTCTCTCTCTGGTCTCTCTCTCTGGACTCTCTCTGGTCTCTCTCTCTGGTCTCTCTCTCTGGTCTCTCTCTGGTCTCTCTCTGGTCTCTCTCTCTGGTTTCTCTCTGGTCTCTCTCTGGTCTCTCTCTGGACTCTCTCTGGTCTCTCTCTCTGGTCTCTCTCTCTGGTCTCTCTCTCTCTTGGTCTCTCTCTGGTCTCTCTCTGGTCTCTCTCTCTGGACTCTCTCTCTGGCCTCTCTCTGGTCTCGCTCTGGTCTCTCTCTCTGGTCTCTCTCTGGTCTTTCTCTGGACTCTCTCTCTGGTCTTTCTCTGGTCTCGCTCTGGTCTTTCTCTGGTCTCTCTCTCTGGTCTCTCTCTGGTCTCTCTCTGGTCTCTCTCTCTGGTCTCTCTCTGGTCTCTCTCTGGTCTCTCTCTCTGGTCTCTCGCTCTGGTCTCTCTCTGGTCTCTCTCTGGTCTCTCTCTGGTCTCTCTCTCTGGTTTCTCTCTGGTCTCTCTCTCTGGTCTCTCTCTCTGGTCTCTCTCTCTGATCTTTCTCTCTGGTCTCTCTCTGGTCTCTCTCTGGTCTCTCTCTGGTCTCTCTCTGGACTCTCTCTGGACTCTCTCTCTGGACTCTCTCTCTGGTCTCTCTCTCTGATCTCTGCACCACAGATTAGTCCTGACACACTTTGCAAAGTGTGTCAGGACTAAAGTAGTGCCACCAAAAAGGTAGAGAGGGCGCCACACATGGTTTCAGAATCATTTTTATTGCCACGTAAGTAACAGAAGTCACAGACTTGGAAATTGCTTTGGCTCAGTGCAACAGTCAGAAAGAGATAATAAAAATATAGAATAAAAAACACTTCTAAGGAATAAATGTAAATTTAAAATAGAGTTACAGTTACTATTTACAATATACAAGTGCACATGGTGCACACAATGTAAGGTGACAGCAGTACAGTGAAGTAAAGTGACGTATGATGGGCAGTAAAGTGACTTTATAAAGGGCGGGGGGACAGGTTAAGAAGTGTTCAAGAGTCCAACAGCAGAGGGGAAGAAACTGTTCTTGTGGCAGGAGGTTCTAGTCCTGATGGACCGCAGTCTCCTGCCTGAGGGGAGTGGTTGGAATAGTCCATGTGCAGGTGAGAGGGGTCGGCTGTGATACGACCAGCCCGGCCTCGAGCTCGGGCGACGTACAGGTCCTGCAGCGATGGAAGGCTGCGGCCGATCACTTCCTCTGCAGAGCTCACAATGCGCTGTAGTCTCTGTTTGTCCCTGACTGTGGCTCCAGCGAACCACACGGTGATGGAGGAGGTGATAGAGGAGGTGATAGAGGAGGTGATGGAGGAGGTGATGGAGGAGGTGATGGAGGAGGTGATGGAGGAGGTGCTGGAGGAGGTGATGGAGGAGGTGATGGAGGAGGTGAGGATGGACTCGATGATGGCCGTGTAGAACTGCAGCTTGGCTTTCCTGAGCTGCCGCAGGAAGTACATCCTCTGCTGGGCCTTCTTGATGAGGGAGCAGATGGTCGGCTCCCACTTGAGGTCCTGGGTGATGGTGGTGCCCAGGAAACGGAAGGACTCCACAGAGGTGATGGGGGAGTCCATCACGGAGGGTGGGGGCGGGGGGACAGTGCTCTTCCTGAAGTCCACAATCATCTCCACTGTCTTCTGGGCGTTCAGCTCCAGGTTGTTACCACTGCACCAGGACACCAGCCGGTCCACCTCCCTCCTGTAGGCGGACTCATCGTTGTTGGAGATGAGTCCAATGAGGGTGGTGTCGTCCGTGAACTTGATCAGCTTCACGGAGTCGTGGCTGGAGGTGCAGTGGTTGGTGTACAGGGAGAAGAGCAGGGGAGAAAGAACACAGCCCTGTGGGGCTCCTGTATTTATAATCCGAGAGTCCGAGACATTCTTCCCCAGACGCACTTGCTGCTTCCTGTCCGTCAGGAAGTCAGTGATCCACCTGCAGGTGGAATCGGGCACGTTGAGCTGGGAGAGCTTGTCCTGGAGCAGGGATGGCAGGATTGTGTTGAAGGCAGAGCTGAAGTCCACGAACAGGACCCTGGCGTAGGTCCCCGGGGAGTCCAGGTGCTGTAGGATGTGGTGGAGGGCCAGGTTAATGGCGTCGTCTACAGATCTGTTGGCTCTGTAGGCGAACTGCAGGGGGTCCAGGAGGGGGGAGGTGAGGGACTTGAGATGGGAGAGGACCAGGCGATCAAATGACTTCATGACGACAGACGTAAGTGCTACAGGTCTGTAGTCATTGAGTCCTGTGATGAAGCAGGACTGCAGAGAGGTGTTGAAAATGTCAGTGAACACAGGAGTAAGCTCACTGGTGCAGTATCTCAGAGTGGCCGGAGACACGTGGTCCGGGCCAGGAGCTTTGCGGGGGTGCAGCCTCAAGAAGAGTTGTTTAATGTCTTTAGAGGCTATTGTCAGGCTGGGGGCAGGGCTGATGGGTGGGTCGTTAGAGTAGTGGGGGGTGGGGGAGGTGTCAGGGGCAGCTTCAAAGCGACTGAAAAATAATTTCAGTTCGTCAGCTAGCTTGTGGTCGTCAGCACAGGGGGGGGCTTTGGGTTTGTAGTTGGTGATCTCCCGTAGGCCCCTCCAGACAGAAGCAGTATCGTTGTTACCAAACTGCTCCTGTAGTCGTTCTCTGTGCCGGGACTTGGCTGCTTTCAGTTCTTTCCTGAACTGATATTTAGCTGCTTTGTAGCCGCTGCGGTCCCCTTCCCTGAAAGCAGACTCCTTCGCTTTCCTGAGCTGCCGGAGTTTAGCAGTGAACCAGGGTTTGTCATTGTTATAGATGACCCTGGTCCTTGTTGGAATGATGCTATCCTCACAGAAGTGAATGTATGACGTCACAGTGTCCGTGTATTCATCCAAACTATCTGTGGCAGCTCTGAAAAGGTCCCAGTTTGTAGATTCCATGCATGCGCGCAGCTCTTCCACAGCTTCATCAGACCACACTTTGGAGCTCCTCAATGCAGGTTTCGAGAGCTTTAGTCTCTGTCTGTAAGCAGGAACCAGATGAATCATGGAGTGATCTGAGAAGCCGAGGGCTGGCTTGGGAACAGCGCGAAAAGCTCCGCGCACGGTGGTGTAACAGTGATCCAGAGTGTTGTTCTCTCTGGTCGGGCATTTGATAAACTGTCTGTATTTGGGTAATTCCTGGCTCAAGTTTCCCTTATTAAAATCCCCCAGGATAATAATCAGAGAGTCCGGGTATAAACGTTCCATACACAGTACTTGCTCTGCGAGTGCGCGCTGAGCCTCGCGCGCGTCCGCGCATGGCGGTATGTAAACAGAGGCAAGAATGAATGAAACAATTTCACGAGGGGAGTAAAATGGTTTACAATGAATGAAAAGATATTCCAGAGCAGGAGAGTAGTGCTTGGAGATCACTGTCACATCGTTACACCAGTTTGTATTGACGTAGAAACACAGCCCACCGCCTCTGCTCTTCCCTGAGAGCGCACAATGGCGATCCACACGGAACAGCCCAACGCCCTGCAGCTCCAGAGCGCAGTCCGGGATCCGCTCATTTAGCCAGGTCTCAGTGAAGCAGAGGACACAGGATGAAGTCCTTGTTTCTTCTCATGAGCAGGCCGAGTTTGTCCATCTTATTGCCCCGCTCAAAAGTGAGATTTTATCTAATTTGCACTAAAATTTCAAAAAAATTACTAGACCATGTAGAGAGCACTATAAGAAACATATTTATTGTATAGAGCTCATGAGTTCAAAAAGTTGATTTAGTGTTTAGTCGTCCTTTAATGAATGTGTGGCTGCGTCCATGCGCCGCAAATGTGTGTGGCTGCGTCCATGCGCCGCAAATGTGTGGCTGCGTCCATGCGCTGCAGATGTGTGTGGCTGCGTCCATGCGCCGCAAATGTGTGTGGCTGCGTCCATGCTCTGCAGATGTGTGTGGCTGGGTCCATGCTCTGCAGATGTGTGTGGCTGGGTCCATGCGCCGCAAATGTGTGTGGCTGCGTCCATGCGCCGCAAATGTGTGTGGCTGCGTCCATGCGCCGCAAATGTGAGTGGCTGCGTCCATGCGCCACAAATGTGAGTGGCTGCGTCCATGCGCCACAAATGTGTGTTGCCGTGTCCATGCGCCGCAAATGTGTGTGGCTGCGTCCATGCGCTGCAGATGTGTGTGGCTGGGTCCATGCGCCGCAAATGTGTGTCGCTGCGTCCATGCGCCGCAAATGTGTGTGGCTGCGTCCATGCGCCGCAAATGTGTGTGGCTGGGTCCATGTGCCGCAAATGTGTGTGGCTGCGTCCATGCGCCGCAAATGTGTGTGGCTGCGTCCATGCGCCCAAATGTGTGTGGCTGCGTCCATGCGCTGCAAATGTGTGTGGCTGCGTCCATGCGCCGCAAATGCGTGTGGCTGCGTCCATGCGCCGCAGATGCGTGTGGCTGCGTCCATGCGCCGCAGATGTGTGTGGCTGGGTCCATGCGCCACAAATGTGTGTGGCTGCGTCCATGCGCCGCAAATGTGTGTGGCTGCGTCCATGCGCCGCAAATGTGAGTGGCTGCGTCCATGCGCCACAAATGTGAGTGGCTGCGTCCATGCGCCGCAAATGTGTGTGGCTGCGTCCATGCGCCGCAAATGTGTGTGGCTGCGTCCATGCGCCGTAAATGTGTGTCGCTGCGTCCATGCGCCGCAAATGTGTGTGGCTGCGTCCATGCGCCGCAAATGTGTGTGGCTGGGTCCATGCGCCGCAAATGTGTGTGGCTGCGTCCATGCGCCGCAAAAGTGTGGCGCTGCAAATGTGTGTGGCTGCGTCCATGCGCCGCAAATGTGTGTCGCTGCGTCCATGCGCCGCAAATGCGTCGCTGCGTCCATGCGGCGCAAATGTGTGTGGCTGGGTCCATGCGCCGGTGCGTACGCTCCCTGAGGTATCGCTCCTGCGCTGCTCTCAGTGTTGGTTTCACTGTACTTTTGAATCTTGTGTCTTGTTGTGTTTTTTGTCTTGTGTGTAGTTGTGTAGCTTTTCTTGTGTGTAGTTGTGTGGTGCTCACTGGGTTTGTTTCTGTCTGATGTTGTGTTCTCGCCGCAGTGACCCCGATGCCTCCAGAACGCCTCCGCAGACCGCAGCTGCATGTCGGCGCTCTGCTGCAGCACGCGGCGGCGTCCTGCGCGACATGAGCGCCCCCCTGTCGCAGAGACACGCTAAACGCACCGGGAAACGCATCACCTTCTTCAGAGAGGCCGCCATGAAGGAGGCGGGACCCAGCGAGCACGTCATAAAGGAGGCGGGACCCAGCGAGCACGTCATGAAGGAGGCGGTGCCCAGCGAGCACGTCATGAAGCAGGCGGTGCCCAGCGAGCACGCCATGAAGGAGGCGGAGCCCAGAGAAGCCACCAGCACGGTCACACACACAGACGCACAAACAGACCCACACACAGACGCACACACGTACCTGAGCTCCGTGATCTTCAGTCCGGACCGAGGGGAGCAGAGGCGCGGGCACCACCAGCAGACCGTGACCTGGGCGCCGCAGAGGCAAGCGGCCTGGGACAGCTGGGACTACAGCGGCTACGCCTTCTCCAAGTCTGCGCAGTCGCACCAGGGCACGCTGTCTGCGCAGTCGCACCAGGCCTCAGCGTCTGCGCAGTTGTACCAGGCCTCAGCGTCTGCGCAGTTGTACCAGGGCACTCCGTCTGCGCAGTCACACCAGGGAACTCCGTCTGTGCAGTCACACCAGGGCACGCCGTCTGTGCAGTCACACCAGGGCACGCCGTCTGTGCAGTCACACCAGGGCACGCCGTCTGTGCAGTCACACCAGGGCACGCCGTCTGTGCAGTCACACCAGGGCACGCCGTCTGTGCAGTCACACCAGGGCACGCCGTCTGTGCAGTCACACCAGGGCACGCCGTCTGCGCATTCGTATCAGAACACGCCGTCTGCGCAGTCATACCAGAGCACGCCGTCTGCGCAGTCGTACCAAGGCACGCCGTCTGCGCAGTCGTACCAAGGCACGCCGTCTGCGCAGTCACACCAGGGCACAACGTCTGCGCAGTCGTACCAGGGCGCCCTAAAACCGCTGAATGCGCAGCAGACCGTGGGCGCCGTGCTGCAGCCGTTCCAGCTGGCGTTTGGGCAAAACAAGACACAACAGCTGCCTTCGTACGACCAGGCCTTCAGAGGAAGCTCCAGGACAGAGCCCGCGCCGCAGCCCCCTGCGCCGCAGCCCCATGCGCCTCAGCCCCATGCGCCTCAGCCCCATGCGCCTCAGCCCCATGCGCCGCAGCCCCATGCGCCGCAGCCCCATGCGCCGCAGCCCCATGCGTCGCAGCCCCATGCGCCGCAGCCCCATGCTTCACAGCCCCATGCGTCACAGCCCCATGCGTCACGGCCCCATGCGTCGCAGCCCCATGCTTCACAGAACCATGCGTGGCAGCCCCATGCTTCACAGCCCCATGCGTCGCAGCCCCATGCTTCACAGAACCATGCGTGGCAGCCCCATGCTTCACAGCCCCATGCGTCGCAGCCCCATGCTTCACAGCCCCATGCGTCGCAGCCCCATGCGTCGCAGCCCCCTGCGCTGCAGGCCCCGCAGAGCAGAGCGGAGCCGCTGCTCACGCAGCATTTGTGGCATGAACAAAGGCCGCTGCAGCCTCAGCGCTTCATTGAACAAAGCAGGTTTCTGCGTGAGCCGCAGGCCCCAGAACCTCTGATCCAGGACATCACTCCAGAGCCCCTGGAGCTCAGCATAGACCCGCTGCTCCACGTCACACAGAGCGAGGCACAGGGTCTAAGGAAGCCACAGAGGTGAGTGTCACAAACTTTATTCTAAATAACACATGTTTAAAGCTCAGGTCTGTAACTTTAGTCTGAATAACACATGTTTAAAGCTCAGGTCTGTAACTTTAGTCTGAATAACACATGTTTAAAGCTCAGGTCTGTAACTTTAGTCTGAATAACACATGTTTAAAGCTCAGGTCTGTAACTTTAGTCTGAATAACACATGTTTAAAGCTCAGGTCTGTAACTTTAGTCTAAATAACACATGTTTAAAGCTCAGGTCTGTAACTTTAGTCTGAATAACACATGTTTAAAGCTCAGGTCTGTAACTTTAGTCTGAATAACACATGTTTAAAGCTCAGGTCTGTAACTTTAGTCTAAATAACACATGTTTAAAGCTCAGGTCTGTAACTTTAGTCTAAATAACACATGTTTAAAGCTCAGGTCTGTAACTTTAGTCTGAATAACACATGTTTAAAGCTCAGGTCTGTAACTTTAGTCTAAATAACACATGTTTAAAGCTCAGGTCTGTAACTTTAGTCTGAATAACACATGTTTAAAGCTCAGGTCTGTAACTTTAGTCTGAATAACACATGTTTAAAGCTCAGGTCTGTAACTTTAGTCTGAATAACACATGTTTAAAGCTCAGGTCTGTAACTTTAGTCTGAATAACACTGTGGTGATGTCACTAATCGGTGGTTTCTCCCAAACACAGCCTGGAGAACCGCTTCATGGTGTCATCTGTGTTCACGGAGCCACAGAACAAAACACAAACAGGAGGAGCAGCAGGAGGAGGGGCAGGAGGAGGAGCAGGAGGAGGAGCAGGAGGAGGAGCAGGAGGAGGGGCAGGAGGAGGAGGACACATAGGAGGAGCAGCAAGAGGAGGAACATTAGGACACACAGGAGGAGGAGGACGACACGCAGGAGGAGGAGGACACATAGGAGGAGCAGCAAGAGGAGGAACATTAGGACACACAGGAGGAGGAGGACGACACGCAGGAGGAGGAGGACACACAGGACGAGGAGCAGGAGCAGGAGGAGGAGGACACACAGGACGAGGAGGAGGAGCAGCAGGAGGAGGACACACAGGACAAGGAGGACACACAGGAGGAGGAGGACACACAGGAGGAGGAGGACACACAGGACGAGGAGGAGGAGCAGGAGGAGGAGGACACGCAGGAGCGAGAGGAGGACACGCAGGAGCAGGAGAAGGACAGACAAGAGGAGGAGGAGGACACGCGGGAGCAGGAGGAGGACACACAGGACGAGGAGCAGGAGCAGCAGGAGGAGGACACACAGGACAAGGAGGACACACAGGACGAGGAGCAGGAGCAGCAGGAGGAGGACACACAGGACGAGGAGGAGGAGCAGGAGGAGGACACACAGGAGCGAGAGGAGGAGCAGCCACAGGTGTGATCCAGAGCACGCGCAGGACGCGGCGTGTGTCGCAGGAGGTGAATCTGGAGACTTTGGCTCAGAAGGCGTCAGAGATGGAGTCTCTGCCCCACAACATGGTACCAGCAACTAACTCCTCCTGGTCTCTCTCTGGTCTCTCTCTGGTCTCTCTCTGGTCTCTCTCTGGTCTCTCTCTGGTCTCTCTCTCTGGTCTCTCTCTGGTCTCTCTCTGGTCTCGCTCTGGTCTCGCTCTGGTCTCTCTCTGGTCTCTCTCTGGTCTCTCTCTGGTCTCTCACTCTGGTCTCTCGCTCTGGTCTCTCTCTGGTCTCTCTCTGGTCTCTCTCTGGTCTCTCTCTGGTCTCTCACTGGTCTCTCTCTGGTCTCTCTCTCTGGTCTCTCTCTGGTCTCTCTCTGGTCTCTCTCTCTGGTCTCTCTCTGGTCTCTCTCTGGTCTCGCTCTGGTCTCGCTCTGGTCTCTCTCTGGTCTCCCTCTGGTCTCTCTCTGGTCTCTCTCTCTGGTCTCTCTGGTCTCTCTCTGGTCTCTCTCTGGTCTCGCTCTGGTCTCTCTCTGGTCTCCCTCTGGTCTCTCTCTGGTCTCTCACCTCTGTCCTTTTGCAGGACCAGCACAGACCCTGGACTCCTGAGGATGAGCAGACCAGAGATGACCTGGTTCCTCTGGTTATCCCTGTGTCAGTCCCAGTCCACAGACCCTCGGCTTCGGAGTCTAGAGAGGATCCGGATCTGGTCCCAAGTCTGGTCTCGGATCTGGTCCCAGGCCTGGTCCCGGGTCTGGGCTGTGGCTGGACCCCGCAAGACCTAAACCGGCCAGACCATAAACCATCTGTGATCGTCACCAGGAGAAGGTCCCTGAGGACCTCTGTGTCTGACAGTGCAGAGGTAGACACCATAACACTCTGGTCTCGCTCTGATCCCCCTCTGGTCTCTCTCTGGTCTCTCTCTGATCCCCCTCTGGTCCCCCTCTGGTCTCGCTCTGGTCCCCCTCTGGTCCCCCTCTGGTCTCTCTCTCGGGTCTCACACAGACACAGACACACACACACACACACACAGGCACACACACACACACACACACACACACACACACACACACACACAGAGGGGACCCAGACCCCACCAGGTCCAAGAGCCGGACCCCCGCAGCCACAGCAGACCCCAGCTCTCAGTGCAGAGGGCTCCTCCAGAGGAAACACTGGGGACACTAAAACAGTACAATAGAAAGTTAAACATTAAAATGTGAGACTAAAAAGAAAATGGTAGCTGCCTAATATTGATAATAAAAATAGTAAATGACAAAATAGATCAAATAAAATAAATACATTAATAAATTAACTAAAATGCACTAACAATAAATAATAAATACTAAATAGTGTCTTGAGCCTACTCTTAAAAATATGAACGTTCTCTGCGGCCCTGAGCTCCTCCTCAGACTGTTCCAGAGACGGGGGCCGTAGTGCTGGAAAGATGCCTCGCCGTGAGTGTGTGTCCTGACTTTGGGGATGGTTAGGAGTCTGCTGCCGGAGGAGCGCAGGGGCCGGGAAGGCTCATAGGATAAAAGCAAATCTGAAAGATAAGAAGGCCCAAGACCATTAAGACATTTAAAAATCATTAAAAGAACCTTAAAATCGATCCTGAAACACACGGGGAGCCAATGCAGCGATTTTAAAACCGGTGTAATGTGGTCCCGCCCCCTGGTCTTAGTCAGGACACTCCCCCTGGTCTTAGTCAGGCCCCGCCCCCTGGTCTTGGTCAGGACACGCCCCCTGGTCTTAGTCAGGACACGCCCCCTGGTCTTAGGCAGGACACTCCCCCTGGTCTTGGTCAGGACACGCCCCCTGGTCTTAGTCAGGCCCCGCCCCCTGGTCTTAGTCAGGACACGCCCCCTGGTCTTAGTCAGGACACGCCCCCCGGTCTTAGTCAGGACACTCCCCCTGGTCTTAGTCAGGCCCCGCCCCCTGGTCTTGGTCAGGACACGCCCCCTGGTCTTAGTCAGGCCCCGCCCCCTGGTCTTAGTCAGGACACGCCCCCTGGTCTTAGTCAGGACACGCCCCCTGGTCTTAGTCAGGACACGCCCCCTGGTCTTAGTCAGGACACTCCCCCTGGTCTTGGTCAGGACACGCCCCCTGGTCTTAGTCAGGCCCCGCCCCCTGGTCTTAGTCAGGACACGCCCCCTGGTCTTAGTCAGGACACGCCCCCTGGTCTTAGTCAGGACACGCCCCCTGGTCTTAGTCAGGACACGCCCCCTGGTCTTAGTCAGGACACGCCCCCTGGTCTTAGTCAGGCCCCGCCCCCTGGTCTTAGTCAGGCCCCGCCCCCTGGTCTTAGTCAGGACACGCCCCCTGGTCTTAGTCAGGACACGTGCGGCCGAGTTTTGGAGTAATTGTAAACCTGAAATGTTCTTTTTGGGAAGCCCAGAGAGCAGGGCATTACAGTAGTCAATGCGACTGGTGATAAAAGCATCAGCGTCTCCGTGTTGCCCCGAGAGAGAATGGGGCGGACTCTGGCGATGTTCTTTAAATGATAAAAAACAATTTTTGTGATGTTCTTGATGTGAGGAATAAAAGTCAGCTCAGAGTCAAAGATTACGCCCGGGTTTCTCACTTGTGATGATGGATTAAAAGAGTGTGATTGGAGTTTTGATAAAAGTTTCTCTCTCTGGGCCTCAGGACCGATGACTAAAACCTCAGTTTTGTCCTGGTTGAGCTGGAGAAAGTTTTCTGCCATCCAGGATTTCAGGTCTAAAATGCAGTTAAAAAGAGCATCCATTGGCCTGGTGTCATCAGGAGACATGGAGATGTACAGCTGTGTATCATCAGGAGATGTACAGCTGTGTGTCATCAGAGACATGGAGATGTACAGCTGTGTATCATCAGGAGACATGGAGATGTACAGCTGTGTATCATCAGGAGATGTACAGCTGTGTGTCATCAGAGACATGGAGATGTACAGCTGTGTATCATCAGGAGATGTACAGCTGTGTATCATCAGGAGACATGGAGATGTACAGCTGTGTATCATCAGGAGACGTACAGCTGTGTATCATCAGGAGATGTACAGCTGTGTATCATCAGGAGATGTACAGCTGTGTATCATCAGGAGATGTACAGCTGTGTATCATCAGAGACATGGAGATGTACAGCTGTGTCTCATCAGGAGATGTACAGCTGTGTATCATCAGGAGATGTACAGCTGTGTATCATCAGGAGATGTACAGCTGTGTATCATCAGAGACATGGAGATGTACAGCTGTGTATCATCAGAGACATGTAGATGTACAGCTGTGTATCATCTGCATAACTGTGGAAGTTAATTCCATGTCTCCTGATGACACCGCCAAGAGGGAGCATGTACAGGTTAAGAAGGACTGGACCTAAAATGGAACCCTGGGGCACACCACATGTGATTTTATGGACCTGAGAGGAGCAGGTATCCAAACTTACCATGAAGGATCTGTCTGTTAAATAAGAAGTGAACCACAAAGTCACAGCTCTAAAGTCACAGCTCTAAAGTCACAGCTCTAAAGTCACAGCTCTAAAGTCTCAGCTCTAAAGTCCTCCGCTAACATGTGTCTTACATGTGTCTGACATGTGTCTAATATGTGCCTGACTTGTGTCTAACATGTGTCTGACATGTGTCTAACATGTGTCTTACATGTGTCTGACATGTGTCTGACATGTGTCTGACATGTGTCTAACATGTGTCTTACATGTGTCTAACATGTGTCTAACATGTGTCTGACTTGTGTCTAACATGTGTCTGACATGTGTCTGACATGTGTCTAACATGTGTCTAACATGTGTCTGACATGTGTCTTACATGTGTCTGACATGTGTCTGACATGTGTCTAACATGTGTCTAACATGTGTCTGACATGTGTCTTACATGTGTCTAACATGTGTCGGACATGTGTCTTACATGTTTCTGACATGTGTCTGACATGTGTCTAACATGTGTCTAACATGTGTCTTACATGTGTCTGACATGTCTTACATGTGTCTAACATGTGTCTGACATGTGTCTGACATGTGTCTTCCACGTGTCTAACATGTGTCTGACATGTGTCTTCCACGTGTCTAACATGTGTCTGACATGTGTCTTACATGTGTCTGACATGTGTCTGACATGTGTCTTACATGTGTCTGACATGTCTAACATGTGTCTAACATGTGTCTGACATGTGTCTAACATGTGTCTTACATGTGTCTAACATGTGTCTGACATGTGTCTTACATGTGTCTGACATGTCTTACATGTGTCTAACATGTGTCTAACATGTGTCTGACATGTGTCTGACATGTGTCTTCCACGTGTCTAACATGTGTCTAATATGTGTCTGACATGTGTCTGACATGTGTCTTCCACGTGTCTAACATGTGTCTAATATGTGTCTGACATGTGTCTTCCACGTGTCTAACATGTGTCTGACATGTGTCTTCCACGTGTCTAACATGTGTCTGACATGTGTCTTACATGTGTCTGACATGTGTCTTACATGTGTCTGACATGTCTAACATGTGTCTAACATGTGTCTGACATGTGTCTAACATGTGTCTGACATGCGTCTAACATGTGTCCAACATGTGTCTTACATGTGTCTAACACATGTCTGACATGTGTATGACATGTGTCTGACATGTGTCTAACATGTGTCTGACATGTGTCTTACATGTGTCTTACATGTGTCTGACATGTGTCTAACATGTGTCTGACATGTGTCTAACATGTGTCTGACATGTGTCTAACACGTGTCTGACATGTGTCTTACATGTGTCTAACATGTGTCTAACATGTGTCTAACACGTGTCTGACATGTGTCTTACATGTGTCTAACATGTGTCTAACACGTGTCTGACATGTGTCTAACATGTGTCTAACATGTGTCTAACACGTGTCTGACATGTGTCTAACACGTGTCTGACATGTGTCTTACATGTGTCTAACATGTGTCTAACATGTGTCTAACATGTGTCTTACATGTGTCTAACATGTGTCTAACACGTGTCTGACATGTGTCTAACACGTGTCTGACACGTGTCTTACATGTGTCTGACATGTGTCTAACATGTGTCTGACATGTGTGTAACATGTGTCTAACATGTGTCTTACATGTGTCTAACATGTGTCTAACATGTGCCTGACATGTGTCTGACATGTGTCTAACACGTGTCGGACATGTGTCTTACATGTTTCTGACATGTGTCTGACATGTGTCTAACATGTGTCTTACAATGTGTCTAACATGTGTCTGACATGTGTCTGACATGTGTCTTCCACGTGTCTAACATGTGTCTGACATGTGTCTTCCACGTGTCTAACATGTGTCTGACATGTGTCTTACATGTGTCTGACATGTCTAACATGTGTCTAACATGTGTCTGACATGTGTCTAACATGTGTCTGACATGCGTTTAACATGTGTCCAACATGTGTCTTACATGTGTCTAACACGTGTCTGACATGTGTATGACATGTGTCTTACATGTGTCTAACACGTGTCTGACATGTGTCTGACATGTGTCTGACATGTGTCTTACATGTGTCTTACATGTGTCTAACATGTGTCTGACATGTGTCTGACATGTGTCTTACATGTGTCTGACATGTGTCTGACATGTGTCTGACATGTGTCTAACATGTGTCTGACATGTGTCTGACATGTGTCTTACATGTGTCTGACATGTGTCTGACATGTGTCTTACATGTGTCTAACATGTGTCTTACATGTGTCTTACATGTGTCTGACATGTGTCTGACATGTGTCTGACATGTGTCTGACACGTGTCTGACATGTGTCTGACATGTGTCTGACATGTGTCTTACATGTGTCTTACATGTGTCTAACATGTGTCTGACATGTGTCTAACATGTGTCTTACATGTGTCTAACACGTGTCTGACATGTGTATGACATGTGTCTTACATGTGTCTAACACGTGTCTGACATGTGTCTGACATGTGTCTGACATGTGTCTTACATGTGTCTTACATGTGTCTAACATGTGTCTGACATGTGTCTGACATGTGTCTTACATGTGTCTGACATGTGTCTGACATGTGTCTGACATGTGTCTAACATGTGTCTGACATGTGTCTGACATGTGTCTTACATGTGTCTGACATGTGTCTGACATGTGTCTTACATGTGTCTAACATGTGTCTTACATGTGTCTTACATGTGTCTGACATGTGTCTGACATGTGTCTGACATGTGTCTGACATGTGTCTGACATGTGTCTTACATGTGTCTAACATGTGTCTGACATGTGTCGGACATGTGTCTTACATGTGTCTGACATGTGTCTTACATGTGTCTTACATGTGTCTGACATGTCTTACATGTGTCTTACATGTGTCTAACATGTGTCTGACATGTGTCTTACATGTGTCTTACATGTGTCTAACATGTGTCTGACATGTGTCTGACATGTGTCTGACATGTGTCTGACATGTGTCTAACATGTGTCTTACATGTGTCTGACATGTGTCTAATATGTGTCTAACACGTGTCTGACATGTGTTTGACATGTGTCTGACATGTGTCTGACATGTGTCTGACACGTGTCTGACATGTGTCTGACACGTGTCTGACATGTGTCTTACATGTGTCTTACATGTGTCTAACATGTGTCTTACATGTGTCTGACATGTGTCTGACATGTGTCTGACACGTGTCTGACATGTGTCTTACATGTGTCTAACATGTGTCTGACATGTGTCTGACATGTGTCTTACATGTGTCTTACATGTGTCTAACATGTGTCTAACATGTGTCTGACATGTGTCTAACACGTGTCTGACACGTGTCTGACACGTGTCTTACATGTGTCTGACATGTGTCTAACATGTGTCTGACATGTGTCTGACATGTGTCTAACATGTGTCTAACACGTGTCTGACATGTGTCTTACATGTGTCTGACATGTGTCTAACATGTGTCGAACATGTGTTTAACATGTGTCTAACACGTGTCTAACATGTGTCTGACATGTGTCTAACATGTGTCTGACATGTGTCTAACATGTGTCTGACATGTGTCTGACATGTGTCTGACATGTGTCTAACATGTGTCTGACATGTGTCTGACATGTGTCTAACATGTGTCTGACATGTGTCTAACATGTGTCTAACATGTGTCTGACATGTGTCTAACATGTGTCTGACATGTGTCTAACATGTGTCTGACATGTGTCTGACATGTGTCTAACATGTGTCTGACATGTGTCTAACATGTGTCTAACATGTGTCTGACATGTGTCTAACATGTGTCTGACATGTGTCTAACATGTGTCTGACATGTGTCTGACATGTGTCTAACATGTGTCTGACATGTGTCTAACATGTGTCGAACATGTGTCTAACATGTGTTTAACATGTGTCTAACACGTGTCTAACATGTGTCTTTCGTCAGAACGGCGCTGACGTGTCTCTGGAGGACGACAGTAAGAAGCTCCGGCGGCGGCCGCGCCCCGAGCCGCTCTTCATCCCTCCACCCAAACCCTCGGTCTTCATCACTCCCTCGCTGTACTCCTCCATCAGCTCGTACCAGTCCCACCTGCGCTCCCCCGTCCGGATGGGAGACCTGCCACTGTGCCTCCCCCCCTACACGCCTCCCCCCATCCTCAGCCCGGTGCGAGAGGGCAGCGGCCTCTACTTCTCCACCTTCCTGACCTCAGCCCTGCCCCCTGCAACGCCCAAGTCTGCCACCAGGAGTCTGCTCAGGACCAGTGAGTACCAGGGATCTCTTTCTGGTCCCTCTCTGGTCTCTCTCTGGTCTCTCTCTGGTCTCTCTCTGGTCTCTCTCTGGTCTCTCTCTGGTCTTTCTCTGGTCTCTCTCTGGTCTCACTCTGGTCTCTCTCTCTGGTCCCTCTCTGGTCTCTCTCTGGTCTCTCTCTGTTCTCTCTCTGGTCTCTCTCTGGTCTCTCTCTGGTCTCTCTCTGGTCTCTCTCTGGTCTCTCTCTCTGGTCTCTCTCTCTCTGGTCTCTCTGGTCTCTCTCTCTGGTCTCTCTCTATGGTCTCTCTCTCTGGTCTCTCTCTGGTCTCTCTCTCTGGTCTCTCTCTGGGCTCTCTCTCTAGTCGCTCTCTGTTCTCTCTCTCTGGTCTCTCTCTCTGGTCTCTCTCTGGTCTCTCTCTCTGGTCTCTCTCTGGTCTCTCTCTGGTCTCTCTCTGGTCTCTCTCTCTGGTCTCTCTCGCTGGTCTCTCTCTCTGGTCTCTCTCTCTGGTCTCTCTGGTCTCTCTCTCTGGTCTCTCTCTGGTCTCTCTCTCTGGTCTCTCTCTGGTCTCTCTCTCTGGTCTCTCTCTCTGGTCTCTCTCTGGTCTCTCTCTCTGGTCTCTCTCTGGTCTCTCTCTCTGGTCTCTCTCTGGTCTCTCTCTGGTCTCTCTGGTCTCTCTCTCTGGTCTCTCTCTGGTCTCTCTCTGGTCTCTCTCTGGTCTCTCTCTGGTCTCTCTGGTCTCTCCCTCTGGTCTCTCTCTGGTCTCTCTCTCTGGTCTCTCTCTGGTCTCTCTCTCTGGTCTCTCTCTCTGGTCTCTCTCTGGTCTCTCTCTCTGGTCTCTCTCTGGTCTCTCTCTCTGGTCTCTCTCTCTGGTCTCTCTCTCTGGTCTCTCTCTGGTCTCTCTCTGGTCTCTCTGGTCTCTCTCTCTGGTCTCTCTCTGGTCTCTCTGGTCTCTCTCTGGGGTCTATCTGGTCTCTCTCTGGTCTCTCTCTGGTCTCTCTGGTCTCTCTCTGGTCTCTCTCTCTGGTCTCTCTCTGGTCTCTCTCTGGTCTCTCTCTCTGGTCTCTCTCTGGTCTCTCTCTGGTCTCTCTCTGGTCTCTCTCTGGTCTTTCTCTGGTCTCTCTCTGGTCTCTCTCTCTGGTCTCTCTCTCTCTGGTTTCTCTCTGGTCTCTCTCTCTGGTCTCTCTCTATGGTCTCTCTCTCTGGTCTCTCTCTGGTCTCTCTCTGGTCTCTCTCTGGGCTCTCTCTCTAGTCGCTCTCTGTTCTCTCGCTCTGCTCTCTCTCTCTGGTCTCTCTGGTCTCTCTCTCTGGTCTCTCTCTGGTCTCTCTCTGGTCTCTCTGGTCTCTCTCTCTGGTCTCTCTCTGGTCTCTCTGGTCTCTCTGGTCTCTCTCTCTGGTCTCTCTCTGGTCTCTCTCTGGTCTCTCTGGTCCCTCCCTCTGGTCTCTCTCTGGTCTCTCTCTGGTCTCTCTCTGGTCTCTCTGGTCTCTCTCTCTGGTCTCTCTCTGGTCTCTCCCTCTGGTCTCTCTCTGGTCTCTCTCTGGTCTCTCTCTCTCTCGGGTCTCTCTCGGGTCTCTCTCTCTCTGGTCTCTCTCTGGTCTCTCTCTGGTCTCTCTCTGGTCTCTCTCTGGTCTCTCTCTCTCTGGTCTCTCTCTGGTCTCTCTCTGGTCTCTCTCTGGTCTCTCTCTCTGGTCTCTCATATTAAACATTCTCTCTGTGTTTTCAGACAGCTGTGACATCACTCCCCCCGTCCTCACGTCCATCGGAGAGGCCACACCCGTCAGCCTCGAGCCGTGAGTTATTTTTTGGTCCTGGGTCCTGTTCCGGGTCTTGGTCCTGGTCCGGCTCCTGGACCTGGTCCGGGTCTGACCTCTCTCTCTCTCTCTCTGCAGTCGTATAAACATTGGGTGTCGGTACCAGGCTGAGACACACACACACACAGACACACACTCAGACACACACACAGACACACACACACACACACACTCAGACACACACTCAGACACAACACACACAGACACACACACAGACACACACACAGACACACACACACACACACACACACACACACACACACACAGACACACACACACACACACACACAGACACACACTCAGACACACACACAGACACACACACAGACACACACTCAGACACACACTCAGACACACACTCAGACACACACTCAGACACACACACAGACACACACTCAGACACACACACAGACACACACTCAGACACACACAGACACACACACACACCCACACACTCAGAGACACACACAGACACACACAGACACACACACACACACACACACACAGACACACACACAGACACACACTCAGACACAGACACACACTCAGACACACACTCAGACACACACACAGACACACACTCAGACAACACTCAGACACACACTCAGACACACACTCAGACACACACTCAGACAACACTCAGACACACACTCAGACACACACTCAGACAACACTCAGACACACACAGACACACACACTCAGACACACTTCTGTCTCTCTGCAGGATCATGTCCAGGCTGAGTCTCTCTGACATGAACGTGCTGTTGTTCCGCTGTGACGCTGAGGAGCAGGAGGAGGGAAGAGGCTGTTACTCTGTCCCCGGCTGGGAGACCCTCAAGTACGCTGGCCTGCAAGGTCAGTCTGCGACCTCTGACCCCTCTGTCTGCGACCTCTGACCCCTCAGTCTGCGACCCCTGACCCCTCAGTCTGCGACCTCTGACCCCTCAGTCTGCGACCTCTGACCCCTCTGTCTGCGACCTCTGACCCCTCAGTCTGCAACCCCTGACCCCTCAGTCTGCGACCCCTGACCCCTCAGTCTGCGACCCCTGACCCCTCAGTCTGCAACCCCTGACCCCTCAGTCTGCGACCCCTGACCCCTCAGTCTGCGACCCCTGACCCGACCTCTGACCCCTCAGTCTGCGACCTCTGACCCCTCTGTCTGCGACCTCTGACCCCTCAGTCTGCGACCCCTGACCCCTCAGTCTGTGACCTCTGACCCCTCAGTCTACAACCTGTCTCTGCAGGTCTGGTGTCAGCGATGGCCTCCATCCGTCCCAACAATGACCTGGGTCACCCTCTGTGTGCCAACCTGAGGCAGGGAGACTGGCTCCTGGACTTCATCTGCAGCCGCCTGCAGCAGAGGGAGGGGCCCCTGGCACAGGTCACTGCTCTACACTCAGGGGCCCTCAACACTAACCCTAACCCTACACTCTGTAGTCAGGGGCCCTCAACACTAACCCTACACTCTGTAGTCAGGGACCCTCAACACTAACCCTACACTCTGTAGTCAGGGGCCCTCAACACTAACCCTACACTCTGTAGTCAGGGGCCCTCAACACTAACCCTACACTCTGTAGTCAGGGACCCTCAACACTAACCCTACACTCTGTAGTCAGGGGCCCTCAACACTAACCCTACACTCTGTAGTCAGGGGCCCTCAACACTAACCCTACACTCTGTAGTCAGGGACCCTCAACACTAACCCTACACTCTGTAGTCAGGGGCCCTCAACACTAACCCTACACTCTGTAGTCAGGGGCCCTCAACACTAACCCTACACTCTGTAGTCAGGGACCCTCAACACTAACCCTACACTCTGTAGTCAGGGGCCCTCAACACTAACCCTAACCCTACACTCTGTAGTCAGGGGCCCTCAACACTAACCCTACACTCTGTAGTCAGGGGCCCTCAACACTAACCCTACACTCTGTAGTCAGGGGCCCTCAACACTAACCCTACACTCTGTAGTCAGGGGCCCTCAACACTAACCCTACACTCTGTAGTCAGGGGCCCTCAACACTAACCCTACACTCTGTAGTCAGGGGCCCTCAACACTAACCCAACACTCTGTAGTCAGGGGCCCTCAACACTAACCCTACACTCTGTAGTCAGGGGCCCTCAACACTAACCCTACACTCTGTAGTCAGGGACCCTCAACACTAACCCTACACTCTGTAGTCAGGGGCCCTCAAATACCACAGTATCAATCTGGGTGATTTTTTTTTTACTGGGATTTTGAAAAAGTCCTTAAGAGTTCCATAAGTTTACCTCCTGAAAATGTTGTCTCTCAAAATCTGGTCTCTCTGGTCTCTCTCTGGTCTCTCTCTGGTCTCTCTCTGGTCTCTCTCTGGTCTCTCTCTGGTCTCTCTCTGGTCTCTCTCTGGTCTCTCTCTCTGGTCTCTCTCTGGTCTCTCTCTGGTCCCTCTCTCTGGTCCCTCTCTCTGGTCTCGCTCTAGTCTCTGTCTGGTCTCTTTCTGGTCCCTCTCTCTGCTCTATCTTTCTGGTCTCTCTCTGGTCTCTCTCTGGTCCCTCTCTCTGGTCTCGCTCTAGTCTCTGTCTGGTCTCTTTCTGGTCCCTCTCTCTGCTCTATCTTTCTGGTCTCTCTCTGGTCTCTCTCTCTGGTCTCTCTGGTCTCTCTCTCTGGTCTCTCTCTCTGGTCTCTCTCTGGTCTCTCTCTGGTCTCTCTCTGGTCTCTCTCTGGTCTCTCTCTGGTCTCTCTCTCTGGTCTCTCTCTTCTCTCTCTCTCTCTGGTCCCTCTCTCTGTCTCTCTCTGGTCTCTCTCTGGTCTCTCTCTGGTCTCTCTCTGGTCCTCTCTCTGTCTCTCTCTCTGGTCTCTCTCTCTGGTCTCTCTCTGGTCTCTCTCTGGTCTCTCTCTCTCTCTCTGTCTCTCTCTGTCTCTCTCTTCTGGTCCCTCTCTCTGCTCTATCTTTCTGGTCTCTCTCTGGTCTCGCTCTAGTCTCTGTCTGGTCTCTCTCTGGTCTCTCTCTCTGGTCCCTCTGGTCTCTCTCTGGTCTCGCTCTCTCTCTCTGGTCTCTCTCTCTGGTCTCACTGTCTGGCCTCTCTCTCTCTGGACCCTCTCTAGTCTCTCTCTAGTCTCTGTCTGGTCTCCATCTCTGGTCTCTCTCTGGTGTCTCTCTGGTCTCTCTCTCTGGTCTCTTTCTCTGGTTTCTCTCTGGTCTCTCTCTCTGGTCTCTCTCTAATCTCTCTCAGGTCTCTCTCGTCTCTCTCTGGTCTCTCTCTCTGGTCTCTCTCTGGTCTCTCTCTGGTCTCTCTCTCTGGTCTCTCTCCGGTGTCTCTCTTGTTTCTCTCTGTTCTCTCTCTGGTCTCTCTCTCTGTTCTCTTTGGTCTCTCTCTGGTCTCTCTCTGGTGTCTCTCTGGTCTCTCTCTGGTCTCTCTCTGGTCTCTCTCTGGTCTCTCTCTGGTCTCTCTGTCTGGTCTCTCTCTCTGGTCTCTCTATCTGGTCTCTCTCTCTGGTCTATCTCTGGTCTCTCTGTCTGGTCTCTCTCTCTGGTCCCTCTGTCTGGTCTCTCTCTCTGGTCTCTCTCTGCTCTCTCTCTCTCTGGTCTCTCTCTGGTCTCTCTGGTCTCTCTGTCTGGTCTCTCTCTCTGGTCTGTCTCTCTGGTCTCTCTCTAGTCTCTCTCTGGTCTCTCTCTCTGGTCTCTCTCTCTGGTCTCTCTCCGGTCTCTTTCTGGTCCCTCTGGTCTCTCTCTAATCTCTCTCTGGTCTCTCTGTCTGGTCTCTTTCTCTGGTTTCTCTGTCTGGTCTCTCTCTCTGGTCTCTCTCTAGTCTCTCTCTGGTCTCTCTCTGGTCTCTCTCTCTCTGGTCTCTCTCTATTCTCTCTGGTCTCTCTCTGATCTCTCTGTCTGGTCTCTCTCTCTGGTCTCTCTGTCCGGTGTCTCTCTCTAGTCTCTCTCTGGTCTCTCTCTGGTCTCTCTCTCTGTTCTCTCTGGTCTCTCTCTGGTCTCTCTCTGGTCTCTCTCTGGTCTCTTTCTGGTTTCTCTCTCTGGTCTCTCCCTGGTCTCTCTCTGGTCTCTCTCTGGTCTCTCCTCTGGTCTCTCTCTGGTCTCTCTCTGGTCTCTCTGTCTGGTCTCTCTCTCTGGTCTCTCTCTGGTCTCTCTCTCTCTGGTCTCTCTCTGGTCTCTCTCTCTCTGGTCTCTCTGTCTGGTCTCTCTCTGGTCTCTCTCTCTGGTCTCTCTCTGGTCTCTCTCTCTGGTCTCTCTCTCTGGTCTCTCTGTCTGGTCTCTCTCTCTGGTCTCTCTCTCTGGTCTCTCTCTGGTCTCTCTCTGGTCTCTCTCTCTGGTCTCTCTCTCTGTTCTCTCTCTGGTCTCTCTCTGGTCTCTCTCTGGTCTCTCTCTGGTCTCTCTCTCTGGTCTCTCTGTCTGGTCTCTCTCTCTGGTCTCTCTCTCTGGTCTCTCTCTGGTCTCTCTCTCTGGTCTCTCTCTGGTCTCTCTCTCTGTTCTCTCTGGTCTCTCTCTGGTCTCTCTCTGGTGTCTCTCTGGTCTCTCTCTAGTCTCTCTCTGGTCTATCTCTGGTGTCTCTGTCTGGTCTCTCTGTCTGGTCTCTCTCTGGTCTCTCTCTGGTCTCTCTCTGGTCTCTCTCTGGTCTCTCCCTGGTCTCTCTCTGGTCTCTTTCTGGTCTCTCTCTGGTCTCTCTCTGGTCTCTCCCTGGTCTCTCTCTGGTCTCTTTCTGGTCTCTCTCTGGTCTCTCTCTGGTCTCTCTCTAGTCTCTCTCTGGTCTATCTCTGGTCTCTCTGTCTGGTCTCTCTCTCTGGTCTCTCTCTCTTGTCTCTCTCTGGTCTCTCTCTCTGGTCTCTCTGTGTGGTCTCTCTCTCTGGTCTCTCTCTGGTCTCTCTCTCTGGTCTCTCTCTCTGGTCTCTCTCTGGTCTCTCTCTCTGTTCTCTCTGGTCTCTCTATGGTCTCTCTCTCTGGTCTCTTCTGGTCTGTCTTTGGTCTCTCTCTGGTCTCTCTCTCTGGTCTCTCTCTGGTCTCTCTCTCTGGTGTCTCTCTTGTCTCTCTCTCTGGTCTCTCTCTGGTCTCTCTCTGGTCTCTCTCTAGTCTCTCTCTGGTCTCTCTCTCTGGTCTCTCTCTGGTCTCTCTCTTTGGTCTCTCTCTCTGGTCTCTCTCTCTGGTCTCTCTCTGGTCTGGTCTCTCTCTGGTCTCTCTCTGGTCTCTCTCTCTGGTCTCTCTCTCTGTTCTTTCTGGTCTCTCTCTCTGGTCTCTCTGTCTGGTCTCTCTCTCTGGTCTCTCTGTCTGGTCTCTCTCTGGTCTCTCTCTCTGGTCTCTATCTGGTCTCTCTCTGGTCTCTCTCTCTGGTCTCTCCGTCTGGTGTCTCTCTCTGGTCTCTCTCTCTCTGGTCTCTCTCTTGTCTCTCTCTGGTCTCTCTCTGGACTCTCTCTCTGGTCTCTCTCTCTGGTCTCTCTCTGGTGTCTCTCTCTAGTCTCTCTCTGGTCTCTCTCTCTGGTCTCTCTCTGTAGTCTCTCTCAGGTCTCTCTCTGTTCTCTCTCTAGTCTCTCTCTGGTCTCTCTCTGGTCTCTCTCTGTTCTCTCTCTAGTCTCTCTCTGGTCTCTCTCTGGTCTCTCTCTGTTCTCTCTCTGGTCTCTTTCTGGTCTCTCTCTGGTCTCTTTCTGGTCTCTCTCCCTGGTCTCTTCCTGTCCTTTAATAAAGTAGATTTAATAAAGTGCCGTGTTCTTGTCGAAGGAGGATATAAAGTGATTTAATGAAAGACAAACTCTGGGATCAATGAGAACATTTACTTTATTCTGAAGTTTGAACTAGTTTGTTTCCGACCGGGACCATGTTGGATCGGCACCATGTTGGACCGGCACCATGTGGGAGACACCAGGGACACTGGGGGATGGGTGAAGAGGAAGAACGGCCCCTATCTGAAGCCCAGCCGTGTTCAGTTGTTAGTCCATCACAATGTAACACAAGTGTGTCCACCAGGGGGCGCCAGGACACAGACACACACAGACACACAGACACACATGGACATACACACACTCACACTCACACGGACACACACACACACATACACGTTTTTGTTACCTGGTGGGTCCCTTTGACAGGGCCGTTCAGAATGGGACCCATAGACATAATCTTTTTTTACTGGGACTACTTTAAGTAATACAAAACAGTCAATAGAAAACAAACAACTATTTTAAAGGAATTTTATTTTTGATTTTTTTTTTTGAATTGCAGTGATTCTATTTTTGACATAGAATTTAATGCCACTCCATGTCCGATGTCTAAGGTCATCTGGTGAGGCATTAATGCAGGCCAGGCAGTGAGACTTCCCAGGGACCTTTCCAGTCTGTATGAAAAGGCGTCATGGTCTTCTCCACAGCCTTCACCTCAGATGCAGACCATGGCTTTCTTACACGTTCTAGGGAGAGAAATAAAAATATATTAGCAATATACACTCCCAGGGTTAGGACCAAGCAGCCTGGCTGTAATCCCCCACCTGGTACACTTACCAGAAGGGGCACTGCCACTACCATGGGGTGCATCTGGATGAATGGTTGAAGGTTCTCCGCTTGAAGTTTCTTTTAGCCCGTCCGTTTGTGAGAGGATCTCTACTGCTCTCCCTGTCGCACAGAAAATAAAAATACAAGTGGCCTTTAGGGGAAAAAAATCATACATATTTTAATAATATCAAGAATTACCTTCAGGCTCAATTTGTATCTGGTCGAGGCTCTTTCCTTTGAATTCCGTCACTCTTCCCTGCTCCATGGCCATCAACACTTTGCTGATTTTGGCCAGCTCCAGTGTCCCCTCTGGTAGTCTGTAATATTGCCTGTGGATGCGAATGTCATGGCCGAGGAAGTTGGCAAGTATGTCCATTTCATTCTCTTTCATATTGAGAACTGTAGACATAGTAGCTATGTGCTTTCTAAGTTTGGTTGAGGATAGCATCTCTGGATGCACCGCACCACATTCTTTGGCTACCTGCCATAGGGAGTCTGATCCCCTGATGTGGGTGTCTGCGCCCGGGCGGGAAAAGAAGTATGGGTTATGGTCAGAGATGGAACAGGCCCTTCTGTTCTCCACCAGCACCTCCATCCAAGCAATCATTTCAGGAGTCAAAAGAACCGGCACTTTCCGACTTCTTTTCCCTTTAATTTCAATGCGTTGAAAATGCTGACACAGCTTTTTCTCAAGTTGGGACAGTCCCAGAGCAATGTCAGAATGGATCCCAGTCTTACTTCTTAAGGTAAACGCTGTCAGTGGCATCTTTGAAACCTCACCTTCCCTTCTTCGATTGAAAATGATGACCTCACAAAGAGTCAAAACTGCCAGTTTAGACCCAATGCTTAGACGTTGGCTCACTTATTAGGGTTTGCACATATTCAGGTCGACATACCTCAATATGTGCATGCATGGCTCTAACGTCCTCAGTCAGAGGGAGCAGGTCCGGAGTGTTCCACTTGGCTTGCCGGAGGGTCTGTAGGGCAGCAGAAGAAACACAGACGTCCCACCTCTTCTCAAAAAACAGCCGGCTTCGTTGGAGGTTTTTAATAAATAGTCATCAACACAATGCTCCATTTTTGAGTCACATTCAAGAATATCTGCTTTCTGAGGCTATGGCCGAGTTTGAGGGCCAAGGATGGAGTCTTGTATTGATTTTTTCCTCATCATATCCAGCCACAGACCTGACTGCATCAATCACATGGTTAAAGTTGGAAGGAATAAAGAAATCCTTCATTGTTTTCAGTTTCCCTGCGGTTTTTGCTTCGTTAATTAACCTACCGACTTCTCTCATTTTCTGCCTAATGTAATCATGCTTAGTCTTATCATGCCCGTGTTTTAAGTACAGGTGCTCTCCGAGTCTCAGAATCCCCTTTTCTGCTTTGACAACACCCGTGACCTCATCCTGATGCATTGCCGAAATTAAAGACCACAGCTTTTTGCTGATGCCCTCCGGTACAGGCTGGGCTAGGGAGCAGAGGGACTGGACCCTACTTCTACCTGGTTTAGCCTGGGCATCTTTCTGTGAAAGCCGGCACCTGGCCACATGCCTCCACAGCGACTTTCGCTTAAGCAATGCCCCACAGTCTATACAGTGCAAAAACTCACTGGATTTAACTGGGGAATTTGGCTGTTTAGCTGGGACTAAAGTTCCAATGCCGGCCTTTAAAACCTCAAAATTGTGCTCACGGTTTCCACTATTCCTGATCAAATCAAACTGAAGTTTACGTGCTTTAGATTTCACAGGTAGAGCCAATGCTCTGGCTACGTCACTTTCATTTCCATGTTTTCTAGTCAAATGACGGGACATTTTGTGGCAGGACATTGAACAGTAGAGGCAGAAGTGTCTCTTGCTGTAAACTCGCCCCCCATTTTTCTTCTTTTGCAGCTGCATGATAACAATCTTATTTGCCTTTGGTTCGTCACTTTCCGAGTCTTGAAGAAAAGTGTTTTTGATTTTTCTTTTTCCATACTTTTTTACAGGTTTCTTCTTGACAGTTAAATCGTCAGAATCTGAGTCCACTTCATCAATTAGGGACTCTTGACTAAGCTGCACAAACAACAAATAATTTGTAATCATTCTATATAACAATTTGAAGTCATGACTTGTAGTCAGCACTTACCAGTGGTTTGTAAGCGTGCGCTTCAGTGTGCTGCTCTGTGATTGGCTGCAGCCTAATGAACCACACACTTGCACCTTTTCTAGCCTGACACCTGATTTCCTCTGTTGTGCTGCTCCATGATTGGCTCCAGCCTCTGTTGCGCTGCTCCATGATTGGCTCCAGCCTCTGTTGTGCTGCTCCATGATTGGCTCCAGCCTGCTGGACTGAAATTGCCCCAGTGTGCCCCTCCTTGATATCCCGCAACCCACCACCAGGGTTCCGACCACATAACACACTTTTTTCAGGAAAGTAAAGGACCTAGGGCGTAGCTGTGGTTGTTGTTTGCTGGTCCCAGCGGCAGCAGAACCAGGTGGTGGACACTGGTAGTAAGGGATGCTGTCAGACTGTAGAAGGAGTCCTATTGAGCCGTGATGGTGGGACTCCTGGTACAGCTGTGCAGTACCAGGCCCAAACCGTGGAGCAGGACTATGGTGTCTCTCTGGTCTCTCTCTGGTCTCTCTCTGGTCTCATGTACTGGTGTGTGTGTGTGTGTGTCTCCCTCAGACGTGTTTAGCAGTCCTCAGACCTGTGTGTGTGTGTGTGTGTCTCCCTCAGACGTGTGTACCAGTCCTCGGACCTCTGAGGACCGGGAGAGCAGAGCAAAGATCCTGTGTTTGTTGGACTCTGTGATCGACGCTCTGGTCTGGACCATCTCCAAACGAGGTCTGTCCTCACAGCAGCAGAACCTCAGGTTGGGACGCCTCACCCTGCTGCTGTCCCACATCCGCCACGCCAGGTACACACCTGCTGAGGTCCCGGACCTGCCGAGGTTGGTTGGATGTGAGGACCTCAGGTTGAGGGTTGGGTGTCAGGACCTCAGGTTGAGGGTTGGGTGGTAGGACCTCAGGTTGAGGGTTGGATGTGAGGACCTCAGGTTGAGGGTTGGGTGTGAGGACCTCAGGTTGAGGGTAGGGTGTGAGGACCTCAGGTTGAGGGTAGGGTGTGAGGACCTCAGGTTGAGGGTTGGGTGTGAGGACCTCAGGTTGAGGGTAGGGTGTGAGGACCTCAGGTTGAGGGTTGGGTGTGAGGGCCTCGTGTTGAGGGTTGGGTGTGAGGACCTCAGGTTGAGGTTTGGGTGTGAGGACCTCAGGTTGAGGGTTGGGTGTGAGGACTTCAGGTTGAGGGTAGGGTGTGAGGACCTCAGGTTGAGGGTTGGGTGTCAGGACCTCAGGTTGAGGGTTGGGTGGAGGACCTCAGGTTGAGGGTTGGGTGTGAGGACCTCAGGTTGAGGGTTGGGTGTGAGGACCTCAGGTTGAGGGTAGGGTGTGAGGACCTCAGGTTGAGGGTTGGGTGTGAGGGCCTCGTGTTGAAGGGCCTCGTGTTGAGGGGTTGGGTGTGAGGACCTCAGGTTGAGGTTTGGGTGTGAGGACCTTGTGTTGAGGTTTGGGTTGGGGACCTCAGGTTGAGGTTTGGGTGTGAGGACCTCAGGTTGAGGGTTGGGTGTGAGGACCTCAGGTTGAGGGTTGGGTGTGAGGACCTCAGGTTGAGGGTTGGGTGTGAGGACCTCAGGTTGAGGGTTGGGTGTGAGGACCTCAGGTTGAGGGTTGGGTGTGAGGACTTCAGGTTGAGGTTTGGGTGTGAGGACCTCAGGTTGAGGGTTGGGTGTGAGGACTTCAGGTTGAGGGTAGGGTGTGAGGACCTCAGGTTGAGGGTTGGGTGTCAGGACCTCAGGTTGAGGGTTGGGTGGAGGACCTCAGGTTGAGGTGGGTTGAGGACCTCAGGTTGAGGTGGGGTGAGGACCTCAGGTTGAGGGTAGGGTGTGAGGACCTCAGGTTGAGGGTTGGTGTGAGGGCCTCGGTTGAGGTTGGGTGTGAGGGCCTCGTGTTGAGGGTTGGGTGTGAGGACCTCAGGTTGAGGTTTGGGTGTGAGGACCTCGTGTTGAGGTTTGGGTGTGAGGACCTCAGGTTGAGGTTTGGGTGTGAGGACCTCAGGTTGAGGGTTGGGTGTGAGGACCTCAGGTTGAGGGTTGGGTGTGAGGACCTCAGGTTGAGGGTTGGGTGTGAGGACCTCAGGTTGAGGGTTGGGTGTGAGGACCTCAGGTTGAGGGTTGGGTGTAGAGTTTCGTTCGGGCCTGAAAAATCAAGCCCGACCCGGCCCGAGCCCGCTAATACTAAGCCCGAGCCCGTATAAGCCCGACCAATTAAGGTTGTATAATAGGCCCGAGCCCGTATAAGCCCGACACATCTGATTTCCCTTGCAAGTTTAGCCACTTCTGAATGTGTTTTGTACGTCCACCTGATCCATTTCTGTTAATGTTCCGTGTGTTCGCTGTTGACCGTAGCATTCAACAGGAAAAACAGGGATGATGCATTCACGGCTTGCTGCGGCTGTAGGATACGCCGGTTACGGTGATAAATATATCAACTTTTTTAATAACTTGTTGTCAATCAACGGACATTATTATTAATAAATACATATATGCATATCATTATGTATGAAAATCATAAATAATAAAAAATATTGATAAAAAAAAATTAAAAAAGTAAAAATAAAAAGGAGCCCGAGCCCGGAACGGCCCGACTGCTGAGCACTGAAGTGAGGCCCAAGCCCGGCCCGTACTCGGGTCGGGCTCGGGCCTGCTCGGGCTCGGGCTGAAAAGCGAAAATCTAGGTTGGGTGTGAGGACCTCAGGTTGAGGGTTGGGTGTGAGGACCTCAGGTTGAGGGTTGGGTGTGAGGACCTCAGGTTGAGGGTTGGGTGTGAGGACCTCAGGTTGAGGGTTGGGTGGAGGACCTCAGATTGAGGGTCACTCACTCCTCTTTTCTGTCTCAGTGACAAAGGTCTGGACCATCTCTGCTCCATGAAGAGGAAGAATGTCGTGTTTGCTCACGACCTGCTGCTGGAGATGCTCGAGCCGACCACAAGCCCCGCTCCCGAGGCATTGAGCCAATCACAGCCTGAATCCTGCCCTCCAGGACACACCCCCAAGGTCTTCAGCCAATCACAGCCTGAGTCAAGCCCTCCAGGACACACCCCCAAGGCCTTCAGCCAATCACTGCCTGAATCCTGTCCTCCAGGACACGCCCCCAAGGTCTTCAGCCAATCACAACCTGAGTCCATCCCTCCAGGACACATCCACAATCTCAATAGGCACCTGCAAGCCCCGCCCACACACAGTGAACTGGCCAATCACAGCCTGGCACTTGCTCACACAGAGAATCACAGGTGAGTGTTGTTTCCTGATCCTCACCAGTGACCAGAAAGAGACCAGAAAGAGGGACCAGAGAGAGACCAGAGAGAGACCACAAAGACCAGAGAGGGACCAAAGAGAGAGAGACCAGAGAGAGACCAGAGAGAGACCAGAAAGAGACCAGAAAGAGACCACAAAGACCAGAGAGAGACCACAAAGACCAGAGAGAGACCAAAGAGAAACCAGAGAGAGACCAGAAAGAGACCACAAAAACCAGAGAGAGACCAGAGACACCAGATAGAGACCAGAAAGAGACCAGAGAGAGAGACCACAGACAGAGACCACAGAGAGACCAGAGAGAGAGTTCAGAGAGAGCCAGAGAGAGAGACCAGAGAGAGAGACCAGAGAGAGAGACCAGAGAGAGAGACCAGAGAGAGACCAGAGAGAGACCAGAGAGAGACCAGAGAGAGAGACCAGAGAGAGACCAGAGAGAGAGACCAGAGAGAGAGACCAGAGAGAGACCAGAAAGAGAGAGACCAGAGAGAGAGACCAGAGAGAGAGACCAGAGAGAGAGACCAGAGAGAGACCAGAGAGAGACCAGAGAGAGACCAGAGAGAGACCAGAGAGAGACCAGAGAGAGACCAGAGAGAGACCAGAGAGAGAGAGCAGAGAGAGAGAGCAGAGAGAGACCAGAGAGAGACCAGAGAGAGAGACCAGAGAGAGAGACCAGAGAGAGAGACCAGAGAGAGACCAGAGAGAGAGACCAGAGAGAGAGACCAGAGAGAGAGACCAGAGAGAGAGACCAGAGAGAGACCAGAGAGAGAGACCAGAGAGAGAGAATATTCAGATCATTGATTGTTTTTGTATTTGTTTTCAGTTTTCAGTCAGATTCATGGACCAAGAACTGAAGCTAAAGACACCTGGGGGCTGAGCTACAGACATCAGAGGGGCGGGGCTACAGACACCTGAGGTTGGAGCTACAGACAACAGAGGGGCGGGGCTACAGACACCTGAGGTTGGAGCTACAGACATCAGAGGGGCGGGGCTACAGACACCTGGGGGCAGAGATTTGAAGTAGTGTTTCGGTGCATGTTGTTCAACCCTTTGAGCAAGACAAGATTGTCACATGTTTATGGTTCAAGGGCCAGAGATTAGGGCTCAGGTTAGGAGTCAGGGGTCATGGTTCAAGGGTCAGGGTTCAGGGATTCAGGGTTCAGGGGTTCAGGGGTTAGGATTCAGGGGTCTGTGTCTTTCTCATAAACTGTTTTTTTCTAAAATCCACAATTTGTGAAACAAACTCTGCTCTGATCTGAGCGTGTGCAGTTTCCATCTGGAACTTGCCTTCTACAGCCACGCTCACGCCTGTCTCTGATTGGTCAGAGCGCTCACGCCTGTCTCTGATTGGTCAGAGCGCTCACGCCTGTCTCTGATTGGTCAGAGCGCTTACGCCTGTCTCTGATTGGTCAGAAGCAGACGTGAGGCAGACCTTCAGGAATGTTTGCATGTTCTCTCTGTGCTTGTTTAACTCTTCGTGTTTCGTTTGGAGCCGTGTTCACCTCTGCAGTTTTATTATGTCCTAGATACTGTATACTCTTCCTCTGGTCTCGTTCTGGTCTCGCTCTGGTCTCTCTCTGGTCTCTCTCTGGTCTCTCTCTGGTCTTTCACTGGTCTTCCTCTGGTCTCGCTCTGGTCCCACTCTGGTCTCGCTCTGGTCTTCCTCTGGTCTCGTTCTGGTCTCTTCAGTAGTGATGTGTCTCCAGTTTGTGGCCTTTTCAAACGACTGTTAAACATTAAACTTTGTTCTTGTTTTTTCTTTTGTTTTGTAAATTAACTGTTTTTATCTGCAAAAATAAAAACGTTTTCTGTGTCACTTTAGTCCTGCTTTAGTCCTGCTTTAGTCCTGCTTTAGTCCTGATTTAGACCTGCTTTAGTCCTGCTTTAGACCTGCTTTAGTCCTGCTTTAGTCCTGCTTTAGTCCTGCTTTATTCCTGCTTTAGACCTGATTTATTCCTGCTTTAGACCTGCTTTAGTCCTGCTTTAGACCTGCTTTAGTCCTGCTTTAGACCTGCTTTAGACCTGATTTAGACCTGCTTTAGTCCTGCCTTAGACCTGCTTTAGAGTTTTGAGTTCTAACATAAAAGACAGACTCTGGTTCAAATCTTTTGATTTTTTTTAATGACAATAATAATACAATTTATTTATTGAGAACATTCATTTTTTTTATACCAGGGTTAGAGAGGGACCAGAGAGAGAGACCAGAGAGAGAGACCAGAGAGGGACCAGAGAGAGACCAGAGAGAGAGACAAGAGAGAGACCAGAGGGAGACCAGAGAGAGACCAGAGAGAGAGACCAGAGAGAGACCAGAGAGAGACCAGAGAGACCAGAGAGAGACCAGAGGGAGACCAGAGAGTGACCAGAGAGAGAGACCAGAGAGAGACCAGAGAGAGAGACCAGAGAGAGACCAGAGAGAGAGACCAGAGAGGGACCAGAGAGAGAGACCAGAGAGGGACCAGAGAGAGAGACCAGAGAGAGACCAGAGAGAGAGACCAGAGAGGGACCAGAGAGAGCCGCGGTCACGTAGGGGGCGGGCCGTTGGTGTAGCTGAGGGCGGGGGAGAAGGAGAGAGCGAAGGACTGAGAGCAGTGTGAGGAGTTCTGAGAGGAGAGGAGGAGCCGGAGGACCAGTAGGAGCAGGAGGAGCAGGAGGAGAAGATGCTGAGGCAGGGAGGAGCTCGACCTGAGGACACAGAGAGGAGGTGCAGCTTTAAACATGTGTTATTTAGACTAAAGTTACAGACCTGAGCTTTAAACATGTGTTATTTAGACTAAAGTTACAGACCTGAGCTTTAAACATGTGTTATTCAGACTAAAGTTACAGACCTGAGCTTTAAACATGTGTTATTCAGACTAAAGTTACAGACCTGAGCTTTAAACATGTGTTATTTAGACTAAAGTTACAGACCTGAGCTTTAAACATGTGTTATTCACACTAAAGTTACAGACCTGAGCTTTAAACATGTGTTATTTAGACTAAAGTTACAGACCTGAGCTTTAAACATGTGTTATTTAGACTAAAGTTACAGACCTGAGCTTTAATAATATAAGATGGAGCGTACCTTTTGGCGGTCGGTGCGTCTGTAGCAGCGGAAGGTCTGAGCTCCTTCTTCAAACAGAAAAAACAACATTACAATCACTGTGTGTGTGTCTGTGTGAATACAGTATGTCTGTGTGTGTGTGTGTCTGTGTGTGTGTGAATACAGTATGTCTGTGTGTGAGAGTGTGTCTGTGTGTGTGTGTGTGTGTCTGTGTGTGTGCGTGCGTGTCTGTGTGTATGTGTCTGTGTGTGTGAATGTGAGAGTGTGTGTGTCTGTGTGGGTTTGTGTGTGTCTGTGTGAATGTGTCTGTGTGGTTCTGTGTGTGTGAGTGTGTGTCTGTGTGAATGTGTCTGTGTCTGTGAGTGTGTGCTTCTCACCAGTCGTGTGTGTAGAGCCCTTCTCTCGTTGTGTGTCTGTTGTTGCAGTAGTTTCATCTTGTTGTGTATCACTTCCAGTTTCTCTTTGGCCTCGAGGCCGACGCCCGAACAACAGTCTCTGAGTAACTCACCCCCGAGAGAGACAAGAGAGAGCACCTCGGGCCGACGAGAGCGCAGGAGAGAGTCCAGGACCTGAGAGAGACACACACACACGACACACACCAGACAGAGACACACACACACACACACATGGTACACACATGGTACACACACGTACACATGGTACACACACACACACGGTACACACACACACATGGTACAAGCACACACACACACACACACACACAAATACATGTTACACACACACAAACCAGTAAGTCTTGGTGCTTCAGGAGGACCCTCTAACTGTGAGTATGTCTTGGTGCTTCAGGAGGACCCTCTTACTGTGAGTATGTCTTGGTGCTTCAGGGGGCCCTCTTACAGTGAGTGAGTCTTGGTGCTTCAGGGGACCCTCTTACAGTGAGTATATCTTGGTGCTTCAGGAGGACCCTCTTACAGTGAGTGAGTCTTGGTGTTTCAGGAGGACCCTCTTACCGTGAGTGTGTGTTGGTGTTTGAGCAGGCCTTCTCTGGTCAGAGTCTGGTCTCTGAGGTTCACAGAGTACAGTTGTGCTTCACTCTGAGACAGCCACAGCAGCAGGTCCTGGAGCGCCTGGTGGAAATCCTGTGGGACACAGACATCTTTATCTGACGCAGGTGACAAAAGGTCCACCCTCACCCTCATCCCCACCCTGACCCTCACCCTCACTCTCTCCCTCACTCTCACTCTCACTCTCACCCTCTCCCTCATCCTCACCCTCACTCTCTCCCTCACTCTCACCCTCACTTTCATCCTCACCCTCTCTCACTCTCATCCTCACCCGCTCCCTCATCCTCACCCTCACACTCACCCTCACCCTCATCCTCACCCGCTCCCTCATCCTCACCCTCACACTCACCCTCACCCTCACCCTCACACAGCCTCACCCCTGCAGTGTGTACCTGGCACTTGCAGAGCTTGTGATATAGCCGCTGCTCCCAGTCCTGGAGCGAGGTGAAGGCCTGTGCCCAGCTGTGGTTGGCCGAGTCCAGCGCATCCTGGATGTCCCCCCTGTCCCCTGTCTCCCCCCTCTCCCCGGTCTCACCCCTGTCCAACGTCTCACCCCTGTGTCCCGTCTCCCCCCTCTCCCTGGTCTCACCCCTGTCCAACGTCTCACCCCTATCCCCCGTCTCCCCCCTGTCCCCGGTCTCACCCTTGTCCGACGTCTCACCCCTGTCCCCAATCTCCCCCCTGTCCCCCGTGCACAGGTGTCTGTAGCTCAGGTTCACAGAGATCATCAGGCATTTGTAACTGCAGAACATCCTCTGTATCTCCTGTGAGAGAGAGGGGGGAGAGAGGAGAGAGGGAGGGGGGAGAGAGGGGAGAGGGGGGAGAGAGGGGAGAGAGGGGAGAGGGGGGGAGAGAGGGGGAGAGAGGAGAGAGGGGGGTAAAGAGAGGGGGGAGAGAGGTGAGAGAAGGGATGGGGGAGAGAGGAGAGGGGAGGAAGGGAGGAGAGATGGGAGGAGAGTGGGGTTTGTGGAGAGGGAGGGGGGGAAGGGGGTAGAGGGTACGGGAGAGGGGGGGGAGGGAGGGGGGAGGCTGGGTGAGCTGGCTGGGTCGCGTGGATGTCCTGCGTGCTTTTTCTCGCTCGTCCTCGGTGCGTGGTTTGTGACTCGGGCCGGGGGCTATGGTGGATCGGAGGGAGGTGCGTGGGGTTGTGACGGGCTGTCGTTACTAACGCTCGGTGTCTGGCCATCCGGGGTGCTCCGGGCGCGTGGCGTGGTTGTACAGCGGCCGGTGACGGGGTGGATGGGCTATTGTGGAGTGGGGTCTAGCGTCATGAGTCCTGATTCTGCAGGTTGGATGTTAGGAGAGTGCTGTCTACCAAACCAGATACTCGGCATACTAAAACAAAAAGGTGCGTCGGCTGGGACACGGCGGTCGAGTGGGGTCTCCGGGGGGGGCAGTGACGCGCTGAGAATAGATTAGCGAGCAGAGGGAGGAGAGCGGGGGAGGGTAGGAGTTGACGGGAGGCTGGGGGGAAACGGGAAGTTCGGGGGGCGGGGGATACGAGTGGGGGAGGGGTAGGGAGAGTGGAGAGATGGATCGCAGGGAGGCGGAGGGGTGGGGGCAGCAAGGGGAGAGAGGGAGGGAGAGAGGGTAGAGGAGGGGAGAGGGGGGGGGGGGAGGGAGAGGGGGAGGGAGGAAGGAGGGGGAGGAGAGGGAGTGGAGCAAGGCTGACGGGAAGTGGGCAGGAGGCGGGGGGGATAGGAATGGAGGTGGCGAGAGTGGGGCGGGGAGGTAGGGGGGGAGGAGGTGGGGGACAGAGGGGGTAGGGGTGGAAGCGGGGAGAGAGAGAGCGGGGTGGTTGGTGGCGGGAGGCGAGAACCGAGAGGGCAAGAGGGCCGAGACAGAGA
>OZ035834.1:30970273-31192994 GCA_964034765.1 Knipowitschia caucasica | reverse complement strand
TTATCGACTCTTCTCTTTTTAGCTTTGGGATCCATGCGCATAGTCTATGATGCTCACATACCGGTTTGACAGACACGTTGACAGAAAATGTATAATTGAATATTACTTATGCACAATTTTACAGCATTTAAAAACGTTAAGAACGTTTTTCCTTCTACAGAAGGAAAAAGACGCATGCGCCTCCGGAGCCACAGGTTGCCGACTCCTAGTTTATACAGTATGTGGAAGCAAATACTGTAGAGGATCAGGATATGTGCAGTTTCAACAATAAAATAAAATGCAATAGTCTACATTACAAGAGAGCCACGTTGAGGCTGCGCGCTCAGCCACAACACGGTGGAGAGGCTGCGAGCGGCTGGACGCTCACAGCCTCTCGCAGCCGCTGGACGCGGAAGCCGCTCATTACAAAGCGGCCGCAGATGCCCCGGAACACTGCGGCCGCTGAGGTGGCGGAATCCCGTTCTAGTACATAGAGCAGGTGCCCCGCGGATACGCGCGCCCTGCTCCAACAATTCTCAACGGATTTACACTTCTCATAAACATGTGTTTTGTATGAGGCAGACAGACAGGCCCAAATATGGGCATCGGCCCTTTGGGCATTGCCCAAATTTTGATGTCCTACCCTCCGCCGTTTCGCCAATCAGGAAGTGTCATGTACGTCCGTGATCGGGTTGCCAGAACTCCGCGCGGCTCATTAATCTCAGTGGTAAAATAACATGTGGCGCAGAACTAAAAAAGGTCTTGTTATGACTCTCAAATCATTAATGACAAAACAAAGACTAAAACAAGGATTTATATCGGGATGCCTTTGAACAATTGAGACAGCTGATAAAAGTTCACGTGTGATGCAGAATTTTTTAGTTTGACTCCGTTCTTCACAGTGTGTCATTCGTGTGAATCGGTGGTCTAGTGGTCTAGACTGTGCGCTTACGATGCAGGAACCCGGGTTCGATCCCGGGCTATGTCTTTTTGTATTTATTGCATGTTATCACATTCTATGACAGATTGCTCTAAAAACGGTAAAAGATGAATGTCAAGACGTTTTTTTGCAGATTATAGCTTAATTGTAAAAATAATCATTTAAGACCACATGTACCCCAATTAAAATAATGTTAGTCTCTTTTTGATGTGGGACTTATACATGTCTAAAAAATAGGGAATAAATAAAATTGAAAGGTGATATCCTCTTGAGCAAACCCTGATGTTGATACGCTGAAGAAATACGTTCCAACATCCATTCTTCCCACTCCTATTTTGGACATCAATTGCTTATTTATTTTGCATAAACTATGTATAATTAAATTGATTTTGTTTTTGTTTTTTATCTCAAATGTCCAAATAATAATAATAAAAAAACATTAATCAAAACATTCATTCAACATTAGCATGCCTCATGGCAATGTGAATGGAGACGGACAAACAACTGATAAAATAATTCCCTGTGTTTGCTGCTGGATTTGGTGTGAATCTGGCAACCTGAGTCAGGGAGAGTGGGAGAGGACTACAAAATCTTGACTGTGACTGCAGTACCACTTTTGGCCAGATTTTTACATATTGTTCCTTTAAGGCACAAAAAGTAGATTTTTCATGATATGTCCCCTTTAACCAGCCATTCCCATTAAATAACCCAAACACACCCTTAACCCTAACCTTAACCATCTTAATCAGACGCCTAAAACTTAACCAGTCACCACTTAAGGACTTTTTAGTCTAAAACTAATTCGAAAGTAGGATTGTTACTTCCGGTTTCGTCCCGATTCCGTATATGATCTAGTGCCGACCCAAACAAAACTAGCCGGGAAAGCGGAACGGGCACTTCTCTTCTCTTCTGCTCTTCTCTTGCAGGCGCTTCCCTTTGCGCTCTGTTCCCCTACGTTTCCTTCCCGTGAGCCGGACTCACGCGAACAGCTCCGGCCAGGGTTGGTACCACCTCTGAACTCTGCTCAAGCCAAACCTGGAGAAACTTCCCTTCTTCCCCTGGCGTAAGAACAAGCCGGACGGGACGCTACGCTACACAGCTCGTCTGCTACTGAGAACCAAAGTAGCCGCCGGATCGGGCCGCGTGCTTATTTTATCAACAAAGGAACGGGACTAGAGCCATCTACACACACGGACTGCTCTTTTCAGTTATTAGTTAACAATTTGAATGATGAACTCCCTGGTGAAGAACGCACGTTTTAGATAATGAGACTGATTCCTGTGCCCTCTTTAGTTAGGTCTTAGATTTCTTTCCTTTCTCTCTCTTCAGATAGAAGCATTTCTGTATTAATCTAATTAGACCACTCTTAGAGTAAGCACACTCCTATAAACATGGGTGCACATAAGTGGTACGCAGGTACGCATGCGCGACAAATATCAGAACTGCGTACCATCACTTGAGTTAGAAAGCGCTTTTGCGTACTTCACATGGACCAGTCCTTCTTAAACAGTGGGCCGTGGTGCAATAACATCCTCCGTTCTGACCCCGGGAGAAACTGTGGCCGCTCTGACAGCTCATCGAACGCGCGTGGTCATGTACCGAGCGCGGACGATAGACGCGCGTACAGAACCATATACACGTGCGCGTTACGTGCACATTGCACGTGCGGGTCTCTTCCCCGTCTCTCCCCCATGCCTCTCCCACGTCTCCCCCAAGTCTCCACACGAAGCACAGCCAAAAGTCACTGAATTAAAGCGCAGGTACCTAAATTTTCGCTTGCAGTGAAAATGCATGTTATTTGAGCGCAAAAGTATAATGTTGTGACCAAATCAAACAGAACAGACCAAAACAGTCTTGTTTTTTTTATTTTACTTACGTAAGAAAGAGCCCTGTGAGTCATCATTTGACTTTTTGGGCTGAGAGTGGATTTTTAAAAATAATATTTTCCACATAGTTTGTGCCACTTTATTGCCAAACTATTTTTGACTATTTTTGAAAACATTTGTTAGTCACACATTATTATTGGTTGTTTTATTATCTTCCCTGTGTGGAAGTTGTATAATCTTGTTATTATTCTACTGAAGGATTATAATAATACTCTGCATTTTTATTGACAAGTGTCAGCTCTCAAATTCTTTTGAAATTATGTTTCTATCTGCTACAGAGGCCGAGATATTAATCATTCTGTAGACGTTGAATTTCAGGAAAACCTCAGGTTCTAGAGGTGGTTATAAGGGTTTTATAGGTCTCTTTTATCAGGTGGGTCAGGCCTTAATGGGTTAAATGACATGGATTGAGTGGATTATCTGAGCTGATCTAAACTTTAGCATTAAAAAGAATCAAGTATAAAATCTCTATTAATAACCGCGCAAATTGAGTGAGTACCAAACACCATGTCCTGGTACTCATCTGATTACCTCACTGAAAAAGTTATGTGCACCCCTGCCTATAAAGGTAAATGTAAGGCAATTTTTAATCCAATCCAAAGTAGTTACTACTGTGTGTATATTTTAGATCCAAAGTGTACTATAGGTATACTGTGCATCTAAGATAGACATATACCTAGTTATCCTACAGTTGCAACAACTAGTAAAAGAAAAACTATAACACCACTCCGGCTGTAACTGTAGCTAGACCTGAAACAGAACAAAGTAGGCTTTGTCACACATATCAATGTGTGGGTAATATTTTCGGCTGACGAGCACGGCGCCTCAACGTGCATTGTGCTCCAAACTTTCATTTCCACTGTGCGTGATATAAACTGTAAAAAATCTGAATCTAACTGACATGAATAAAGAAGAGTGGCCTTTATTTGACAATTCAAGTCATTTCTATTGTTAGATAGTTCTTTACACTGTAAAGAACTGTAGAAACACTGTAAGAAATAGCAAAAGCATGCAGAGATTAAAGAGCGACTAAACACCAAATCAACTTTGTTTAACTCATAAACCGCTATCCTTTTTCTTGACATTTTCGTTCAAATTAGATAAAATCTCACTTTTGAGCCAGAAAATGTCTGCGTTGCGCCCTCTCTATCTTTTTTGGTGGTACTACATTTGAATTTGGTCCTGGCCTCTCTATTGACTCTGTAATTCTGTCTGACGTCATTTTGTATGTGTGACGTGCGTCTGTCTGCGCTAGCCTGGTCGTACCACACCATAGTACAAATTACATTTCGTACTAAGGTCTGGAGGTGCTCCATTGAGCTCCGATAACAGGAGGGAGGGGTTACTCCTTTTGCAGATTGAAACGATTGGATCTGAGTTTACCGTGATGTATGTAGTGCGCCCGAGTCTGTTGTTAGCATTTAGTCTAGCCATCTCCTTTGCCGCTAACGGAGTAGCGCCATTGCCAAACAACAACCTGCCCGTTCGACGCAAACTCTAGACATCACCCACATCTAACGACAACACCCACCTCCCACGCTCGCTGATTTGTCGGTCGAAATTTAACTGATTGTAATCGCTAACATGGGGACCAGACCATGACGTTACATGCAGGGAAATGATGATTGAGCGGAGTGTACGGATGGCTAAGGCCAAGCTAGTCTGTGCCAGTGATATAAACCCATCCAACTCTCACACACGCCCCAGGAGCAGGTTGGGGTGTTCTGTCAACATCTAGTGGATTCAAATTGAATTACATGAATTGACAACTACTGCTGCTGAGATAATTGTATGGATTAGGTTCAGGTCTGTAGCTTTACAATTATCTTAGTGTGTAAACAAGGGTGGAATGAGACTTTCTGGTCTGTAAACTATTGCTTTAAGCAGCAATGACAACTGTCTGTTTTTTTTGTGTGTGACAAGTGAGATGTCAATCACAGCCCAGACCACACCAAGCTCTAAGCCCCCCTTCTTGTCCCTGTGTCCTCCAGGCACCGCCCTTTTGAGAGAAAATGTTCAAATGTTCATGTGGGCGGAGTAAGGCTGGGCACAGGTGTTTAGTCGCTCTTTAAGTAGCCTATATTAGACAATCCAAATGCTTTCTTTTTGGATGGGATTGGATTGTGTTTTGCTTCATCCAATCCCTTTTCAAATCAAATCAAGAGATATTTAAAACAGGGAAAGATACTGTATGTGAAGTGCGATTAATAACTTAACTATGGTTAATATATACATTTCGCAGTTCAGTGCACCATTATGTTGACTTTCATACAACTACCATTTTTGCCACAAAAAAGTAGCTCTCCGTGGGGAAAGGTCAGAGACAATTTGGTCTTAATCCATCGGCTTTGATTGCTATGAGGTTCCTAAGATTTGGCTACAATTTGACTCATATGAGCAGTTCTAATCAGCCAAATCTGTAAAATCTTTTACCTCATTGTTGATGTTTCTAAAGGCCTGAATTGCTGCTTTCTGAGTTAATAAAGGAGCGTTGGTTTTCTTTGCACAGTGCAGGACAGCAGAGACCAGACGAGGATTGTGATCCTGTACAGCCCGACCCATGATTCCAATCACCTGGAACGAGAACATATGTGAAACTATGTACTTAAAACTTAACCAAAAACATGAACAGAATTGAGTTAACCCACCCTGAGTACAAGGTAGGACAGCTCTTGTGGATCAGGGGTTAGTTCCGGGTCCATGTTTGGTCCGAGTTCACCTGAACACTCGTTCAACATCTCCTCCAGGAAGACTGCAACATCTGTGATCTCTGGAGTCACGTCTCCTTCATAAAAAAATACATTTTGCAAAAGTCTAAAGTGTGCACCAAGAACAAGTTCATGATAAAACAAGGTTAAAAAATTTAGGAATAAACGCTATTCGCTTATCTACACTTACATTCATTTTTATTCTTCTCTGTCTTTCTCATTATAAAATATTATCATTGGTATTATATTACGTCAATATATTATTTTTATTATTTTTATGATTTCATTTATTTTAAATTTTATTTTTGGCCTGTGGGTGGTCAGGTGGGTGGGAGGTTTTGAAAAGAACTGAGATTGCATTGACACTGATTTTATTAGTCCCACCAACAACGTCTGTCTTCAAAAGTTCAATAAACAAAGTAAAAAAAAAAAATACAGAATAAACACCATTGTTAAAATAATGGACAACAATAACTAAAACAAACTACAGCAGTCCTGGTCTCAGCAGTCTGGGTCTCAGCATCTGGGGTCTCAGCATCTGGGTCTCAGCAGCGGGGTCTCACAGTCTGGGGTCTCAGCAGTCCGGTCTCAGCATCTGGGTCTCAGCAGTTCGGTCTCAGCCGTCTGGGGTCTCAGTAGTCTGGGGTCTCAGCAGTCTGTGGGTCCTCAGCAGTTCGGTCTCAGCCGTCTGGGTCTCCGCAGTCCGGTCTCAGCAGCCATCAAGCTCATGTGGACACAGTGAGACATACTTCACAAACATGTACTCACACATCCTAAAGGGCCGTTCACCGGGCCAGAGGCAGAGACTGGATATGTACAATCTAACCCTGCTAGCTCATGAAGCACTAGCTCACGAAGCACTAGCTCAAGAAGCACTAGCTCATGAAGCACTAGCTCATGAAGCTAACTAGCTCATGAAGCACTACTCAATGAACACTAGCTCATGAAGCACTACAGCTCATAACAGTCTGTGTCACCACTCACTACAGTCGCCCTTGTGTCCTGGGTTTATATTTTTGGATTTTGTCGGATTGGTCTTCCAGATAGGAACCATAAGGATTGACCAATCAGATGCCTTCATTCACGGGGAAAACTCAAGCTTGCCCCAAGCAAAACCACCTTGAGCAACCCCGACCCCTGAAACACAAGGCAGAGCGCCTCCTAGAGGCCCTCTTCTCCCCCCTGGAAATATCCATTTGCGGAAGAGAGAGTGACCTGGGCCCTGAGGCTTTTTGGGCCGCAGAGCTGCAGTAGGTGAAAGTACAAGACCTACAGAGGGAAAAAAGCCCCTGAGCAACAGCAATGGCCAGGCTGGGGGGCCCGCTGCCCTATCAGGCCGGCCGGCGTGTGTCAGGGGTCCCTTGGTGGCGTACAGGCCGGTGTCCATGGTCACTCGGCTGGTGCTGGAGTTCATGGCCGAGAGCCAACCTGCAGAGACCGACAATCCGTCCCCAGGTATGAGACTCTTACACTAACAGTGTCCAGAGCCTGAATGCTGCTGACCTGCACTAGACGTAAACATACTCCGTCCACGAATGAACATCTGGCCCCTGGGGTGTTATTAGATTAGATTAGAACCCCACGCCACCCCCTAAACAACACTAAGTCAAAAACCTGTACTATCAAGCAAACAGCAGTCCTGAGAATGTAAGTCTACTAATCTGAAATGTACATCCACTGGGGATACGCAAATTATTATTATTATTATAGACCTTACTTTTTCTACAAAGACTGAGACTTTTTATAGAGCCTGAATGAAATAGAATGTTTGTTTATAACGGTATAACAGATACGGGTTTTAGAAGTAAAGTAGATAATCCTTACCTAGTTAAGGATTTGATTTGATAAATAATTAAAATAATAATAATAATAAATAAATAAGAGAGCGAGAAAGGTTGGTTTGCCCTTTTACACAGCAGCTGGACAGGGCTGGACCTCTACCCCACAGGAGGCTGGGTCAGGGCTGACTCTGACCCCGACAAGGAGCTGTGCAGGGGCTGACCCTCCTGACCCCACAGGAGCTGGGACAGGGGCTGACCACAGACCCCACAGAGTCCGGGGCAGGCTGAACCTCTGACCCATACACAGACCGGGGCAGGGGTTGACCTCTGACCCCACAGGAGCTGTGGCAGGGGCTGACGCTCTGACCCACAGGAGCCGGGCAGGGCTGACTCTGACCTTTAACCCACAGAGCCGGGCAGGGCTGAACCTCTGACCCCACAGGAGCCGGGGCAGGCGGCTGACCGCTGACTACCACAGGAGCTGGGAGCAGGGGCTGACCTCGACCACACCACATTCCTGCAACAGACGTAACATTCTGTGGTTTTCAGAGCCATTTTCTGAATTGTACAAAACAGTTTTTTCTGAACAGAAGGAGAGAACAGAGATTATTATGACTCTAATACAATTGTTTAGTGCGTAAAACAACTTTGTTGAAAAGCTAGGTTGAAATTATTCCCATAAACTTAAATTATTATAAATAAATTAATGAGGCGCAGCCACAACCGGGTAAGGGCCTATTGCTTTTGCCTACGAGTAATGCCGGGGCGAAAGCCCAGGCATTACTCTTTGAAATTGTCATAAGTCTCAATCTCCGGGCGCAGCCCCGAGATTGTGACCTGCACGCGACTGCAACGTGCCCCAAGCACATGATAATCCGTGCCGTAGGCACGGAAATGGCTTTGTTCCTGCTGTAGTAATCAGCATGAAATGATTGAAGTCCATTAAAGGGGGGGTTCCTTCAACTGTCTTAACGACGAAATGTCCGGGGCGAAAGCCCGGACATTCGTCCCCCAAGCCCCGACGGCGCGGGCCCAGACACTGACAAACATCCCGAGGCACTGAATGGCTTTGCTCCTTCTGTATACACAGTGTATGAAAGGGGTCCTATGTGGGGGGGTGGGTGACCTCAAATGATGCGAGGTGATTAGCGCGAGGCGCGCGTCTGCGCTCGTCTATCAACCGAAACCCCAATAGTTGCGACCGCCTCGACGTTCGCGTTTAAAAAACGACGTATCATTTGTTTTATAGGTTACTATGGAAAACCGTACTATTGTTTTTGCTCGAAGAATTTAAAAAAAAAAATTCCTTGTTTGGTTGGTGTAATTATTTTTGATTAGTTTCTTTTTTCTTCTGCACTTTGAACCTTAATTTGATGACTCCCATGAACATGATGAAAAGTTTGTGAACTTTTGCCCAAATTCAGAACCGCGGCGAAAAATAATTTTTTTTTGGTGTTTCAAATGTCAGATACAGCGCCCCCCCCTACAAAGTCATTTACATTGCGCCTATGGAGGGGGTCGAAGGTCAAGTTTGCTCGTAGCAGCCACAAAATTCGTACAAAACATGTTCCTCAGTCAAGACATGAAAAAAATGTTAATTTGCTCCGCCCCCTGACAAACAGGTGACCTCATTAATTTAAATTGGAAAATGGAAAAACTAAATTGAAGCTTTTTCACACATGTCGCTGGTAAATTATCTCCTCCTCCGCCGTTTCAACCGGATTTGTTCTCAAAATCGCTCCACATGTCTAAACCCATGTCCCATCTATTATTGAATATAGAATTTGGATCAATTAAACGTTGTCACCGAGCAGACGGAGACGGGCAAAAATGTGACATTTTTGGGGATTTTTGACAAAATAAATTGCCCCCGTTTGCACAAACAAAGCCGGATTTGGCAACCAAATTTTAATCCATTGTTCAGCTCCATGGTCTAGGCATTGAACAGATGGAAATATATGAAATTGGCTCATTAGCAGCCCCTCCCTACAGACTATGTCAAGTTTTAACATGGCCTAATAAAATTTAGTTTTGTCCAAAATGTTTGAAATTTATGCACATAATCTGTTTCGTCATCTGGATTCAAAAGTCAATTACAACCAAAGCTTTATTTTTTACGCCTGTTGCCGTGGCCCGCAACGACCAACACTCCCCTGTCTGTGTCTATGAGAAAATCGTTAAATCTCGGAAAAGAACACCTCGCTCAAACATCAACAAACCAGCCCTCGCCGTTTCCCTAATTTGTCTGAAAATTATCGCTCCACATGGTGTCCACCATTGGTCCATCAATAGTTGCATATAAGAGTTTTAAAATAAACAAAACGGTCTGAGCGTGACAGACCCCCAAAGTGTGGTCATTTTCATAGAGAGAGTGTAAGTTCCCATGCTTAACTCCATGTTAGACTCTGTATGGACAACACTCTCAGATTGTAAGTACAACAGGTAGCACATTTACAAAACTCTGTTTGCACTAACTTGACTCCTGATGTTCAACTCCTGCGGCCTAGGTCACATGACAGTGTGAACAATGAAATTGTGCTGATTAGCGCGCACCCTGCAGCTGAGTAAAGGTTTACATGGGGATAAAATATTGAGGTTTTTATCCCTCATATTTGACCTAAACTTAACAAAAAAAAAACACGAAAACTCAGCAAACTTTGCCATAATAATTTTTTAGGCATAAATGATATTATTTTGAGTTTTACTTTGGTATAAACAAAAAAATAATTGAAATTGCAGGGGGCGCTAAATTGTACATACATTAAATAACACCATTAGCACATACAAATCCATTTGCACAAAATTTGAATTGATTGTTCAACTCTCGTGTTCACCAGGTAAACGAAAGTGTAAATCATGAAATTGCAGCAAAAGCGCCCCCTAGAGCCTTAGTCAAGTGTTACATGGGGAGAATCTGTTTAACCTTATCAATAGACACACACACCACACAATCACTAATCAATAGGTACAAAAACACACAGTGGTCGCTCCCATCAGGGGGGGGAAAAAAATGGTGGCGCGTCAGCGCCACCCCCTCCTTTGCGCGTCGCCAGGGGCCGTTAGAATGCCGCTGGCGGCTTTTATTTTGCAATTGGTCTCTTCAGATTGAATAGATCTTAGGTGCTGTATCTCTCTCTCTCTCAGAAAACTTGCAAATGCATGTGAAGTAAACTGGCACCCGTTATCTGAGACTAGGAAACTTGGATTACCCTCTCTACTGAATACTGTGGCTAAAAAACGAAGAATAACATCTGTCGTGACGGTAGAGGCAAACGCATTCTCAGGCCATTTGCTGTAGCAGTCTGTAAGTACAATGGCATAACGACAGTCCCATGTAGCATTTTCAAATGGACCCGTTATGTCTATTGCAACTTTTTCCCATGGCTTACTCGGGAGTGCAGCTGGTGTAAGTGGTGCAGGAGCAGTAACAGCCACTTTATCACTGAACTGGCAATTTACACAGGAGGAAATGACACTATGAACTAGTTTATCTAGTTGAGGCCACCAGTAAAGCTCGCGTATTCTCTGTTTAGTACGGACTATACCTTGGTGTCCCTCATGTGCCAAATCAACAACTCTGGCCCTGAGTGCACTAGGAACGACTAAACGATCTGTCCCTCTCATCACAAGTGAATCGTGTACAGATAGTTCATCTCGTACCTGATAATATGGTTTAATTTCAACTGGTACACCTTTCTTAGATTTGGACCAGCCTCTCTCAATCTGCTGACCTAACATTATTAGTTCAGGGCAACTTTCACTGGCAGTAGTGAAGTCTGAAACAGAAATGGCAGAAAGTGACTCCTTAAATACAGCAGCAATCATGTCTGGTTCATCCGTGCCCTCGTTTGTATCAGTCAGTGGCAGTCTAGAAAGGCAATCTGCAGTCACATTTAGATAACCTGGGTGGTAAGCAATGTCATAGGTGAAACAAAGCAAGCGGGCAGACCATCTGGCTATTCTCAGTCCAGCACGTCCGGCTCCCTTCGAGGTAAGCAGGGTTGTAAGGGCCTGGTGGTCCGTGCGTAGAACAAAACGGTGTCCCCAAAGGTAGGTTCTCCACCTTTCCACAGCCCACACACAAGCAAGTGCTTCTCGTTCCACAGTAGAGTATTTGCGTTCTGCAGGGGAGAGCGTTCGGGATGCAAAAGCCACAACTCTCTCATTTTCACCTGCATGCATTTGTGTCAGTACCGCACCCAGTCCATAGTTAGAAGCATCTGTAGTAACATAGGTTGGCAATTCGGGGTCGTACAAAGCTAGCGCAGGACTGTTAACTATTAGCTTTTTTAGAGCAGTGAAACTAGCTCCGGCTTCAAATGACCACCTGAAGTTCAAATCAGTGGACTCCCTGAGCACTGCACGTAGTGGCTCAGCAACTGTAGCAAAATCTGGAATTAATTTACCAAGAGGCAAGACCTAGGAATGACCTCAGCGACGTAGTATCATGGGGTGCAGGAGCATTTGTAACTGCTGTAAGTCTTTCCTGGTCAGGGTTAAGTCCATGTTTTGAAATAGTATGTCCCAAATAGTTTAGCGATGACTGGTTAAACTTGCATTTGTGCATGTTTAGTTGTAAGCCGGCATTCGTCAAGGCATGTACAGTGCCTTGCGAAAGTATTCGGCCCCATTGAACCTTTCAACATTTCGCCACATTTCAGGCCTCAAACATAAAGATATAAAAAATTTGTCAAGAATCAACAACAAGTGGGACACAATCGTGAAGTGGAACGAAATGTATTGGATAATTTAAACTTTTTTAACAAATAAAAAACTGAAAAGTGGGGCGTGCAATATTATTTGGCCCCCTTGCGCTAATACTTTGTAGCGCCACCTTTTGCTGCAATTACAGCTGCAAGTCGCTTGAGGTATGTCTCTATCAGTTTTGCACATCGAGAGACTGGAATTCTTGCCCATTCTTCCTTGCAAAAGAGCTCGAGCTCAGTGAGGTTGGATGGAGAGCGTTTGTGAACAGCAGTCTTCAGCTCTTTCCACAGATTCTCGATTGGATTCAGGTGTGGACTTTGACTAGGCCATTCTAACACCTGGATAAGTCCATTTGTGAACCATTCCATTTGGCTTTATGTTTTGGATCATTGTCCTGTTGGAAGATAAATCTCTGTCCCAGTCTCAGGTCTTTTGCAGACTCCAACAGGTTTTCTTCCAGAATGGTCCTGTATTTGGCTCCATCCATCTTCCCATCAATTTTAGCCATCTTCCCTGTCCCTGCTGAAGAAAAGCAGGTCCAAACCATGATGCTGCCACCACCATGTTTGACACCGCTGCTCACCTGAGCAGCGGTGAGGACAGAGATGAGGAGGATAAAGACCTTCACAGATTTTCAATGGGGTTGAGGTCTGGAGACTGGCTAGGCCACTCCAGGACTTTCAAATGTTTCTTACGGAGCCACTCCTTCGTTGCCCGGGCGGTGTGTTTTGGATCATTGTCATGCTGGAAGACCCAGCCACGTTTCATCTTCAAAGTTCTCACTGATGGAAGGAGGTTTTGGCTCAAAATCTCTCAATACATGGCCCCATTAATTCTTTCCTTAACACAGATCAGTCGTTCTGTCCCCTTAGCAGAATAACAGCCCCGAAGCATGACGTTTCCACCCCCATGCTTCACAGTAGGTATGGTGTTCTTGGGATGCAACTTAGTATTCTTCTTCCTCCAAACACGACGAGTTGAGTTTATACCAAACAGTTCTAGTTTGGTTTCATCTGACCACATGACATTCTCCCAATCCTTTGTTGTATCATCCATGTGCTCTCTGGCAAACTTCAGACGGGCCTGGACATGCACTGGCTTCAGCAGGGGGACACGTCTGGCACTGCAGGATTTGATTCCCTGTCGTCGTAGTGTGTTACTGATGGTAACCTTTGTTGCTTTGATCCCAGCTCTCTGCAGGTCATTCACCAGGTCCCCCCGTGTGGTTCTGGGATTTTTGATCACCGTTCTCATGATCATTTTGACCCCACGGGATGAGATCTTGCGTGGACTCCCAGATCGAGGGAGATTATCAGTGGTCTTGTATGTCTTCCATTTTCTGATAACACTGGGTAACAAAAAAATATTTTTTGAAAATAGTCTAGGGTTTTCCAGCTGAATTAGACTAATTTTGATGCTCTGAGTCCGAAAATGACCTTGGTTTTGCTCAATCAGGTCAGGATTTTTTGCTACAGAAATATTTTTTTAAATCGATTTTGCGTAAAAAAAACAAATTTCTGCGGATCATCAGCTGAGAAACCCTTGACGTTTTTTCCGTTTTCCTCAAGAAATAAAAGTCAACGTATCCAAATTAATTCAGTTTTTATTTACTCCATCAAATTTGATAAGCAGAATTCATAATAACGTAGACGTACGTAATCCGTAACACTATGGCTGTATCTCAAAAGGTTGACCTGATAGAGCAAAAATGCATGTGATATTCGGACTCAGAACACCACAATTAGTCTAAATCAGTTGAGAAACCCCTGACCATTTTTTGGCTGTCAACTTGTGTAATTGCTCCCATAGTTGATTTGTTCACACCAAGCTGCTTGCCTATTGTAGATTCACTCTTCCCAGTCTGGTGCAGGTCTACAATTCTTTTCCTGGTGTCCTTCGACAGCTCTTTGGTCTTGGCCATAGTGGAGTTTGGAGTCTGACTGTTTGAGACTGTGGACAGGTGTCTTTTATACAGATAACCAGTTTAAACAGGTGCCATTAATACAGGTAACGAGTGGAGGACAGAAGAGCTTCTTGAAGAAGATGTTACAGGTCTGTGAGAGCCAGAGATCTTCCTTGTTTGAAGTGACCAAATACTTCTTTTCCACCATAATTTACAAATAAATTCTTTAAAAATCCTACAATGTGAATTCCTGGATTTTTTTTCACATTCTGTCTCTCACAGTTGAAGTGTACCTATGATGAAATTTTAAGTGGGAGAACTTGCACAATCGGTGGCTGACTAAATACTTTTTTGCCACACTGTAAATAACGATTTTTTTATATATACAGCTCCAATATAGGTTTCAATGGCACGTGATACATCATTTTAAAGCGTTTGAGTTTACGCACGCAACCGTCACGTTGTGGTGAGTGACGGGCGCTGATGCATCCGTCACGCACCGCCACCATTTGCATTCACCAATGTGAAAGCAATAGGCCCTTACCCCCGTTCGGGGCTCGGGCCTAATAATATTACTGAGCATCTGTGATAATGCACTTTCCCTTATGGATCAATACTTTTAGATATTTAATGTTAATCCTGTTCTGCATTTATTGTTTTGTTAACTCTGTTCTATATTCTTAAATTGCTTGTAATAAATTTTCTTATTTGTGTTGTAGGGTCTCTTCCTGATCCTCATCTGATGCACATTGGTGACCAGCTCAAACACATACAGCCTCAGTTGGGCATTTGCAAGATTCTTTGTGGCCTTGAAGAGCTGACCCTGGTGGACTCCAAATTTGGTCCAGTGCCTCATGGATCTGTTCTATCCTACCAGTGTCCTGCAGAAGACAATGCTGCACATTTCAAGGATAGTAATGCTCCAGAATTTCCTATGCTCCCAGGCCATGGATATTCATTTAAGAGCAATTACACGTTCAAACCAACATATTCCCAATCTGTTCAAATGGAGAGTATAAAGGTTTCAGAAGCATTGGAAACTGCCATTGAGGCAGTGTGGTTTGAATCTCGCCACCCTAGACTGACTGCTATAGTCGGTTCAGGGAAGCCTGTCATGTACGTGGTGAGTCAGCTGCAAAATCATTAGCCATCCGCATGATAAAAAGGAAACATTCAAACAGCTGCTATGAGAAGAGGTCTTCAGTTGGAGGCTGGCATATTGAGGTATTATGCTGAAAATAGAAATGTGTCAATCTACCCATGCGGCTTCATTGTGCACCCTTGGTGCCAGCCCTGATGGCAGGGTTTATGACCCCAGTGAAAATCCACCTTACGGCCTTGTGGAAGTTGAGAGCTGCGACTCCAACACAATTGCTAAGGTAAAGCACCTACTGAAGAATTTGTTCATCAAAAAAAGCCACAAGTACTACTGGCAGGTTCAAGGTCAACTGGCGGTCAGTGGCCTTGAGTGGTGCGACTTTGTGACAGACACATACTCTCAAGTCACAATTAACAGGATCTGGAGAGATGAAGACACAATCATTGCTATGAGGAAGAAACTTGACAAATTATATTTTGAAACGTTTATAAATAAACACTTTGTAAAAGAATACAAAGTGTTTATTTACTCTACAGCTTTCATGAATAGATTTATGGTGTTTATATACAACATTCAAGGAAAAGAAAACATTCATCTATCAGAGGGAGCTTGCGTTGAAGGGCAGGACCCTGTGCCATGCTCTGTGCCCTTGTCCAGTAGACCATCCTAGAAGCAGATGGCTGCAGAGCTTCCCAAAACGATATGAAGACCTCCTCTGATGGGAATCGGGTGTAATAACAGAAATCGCTGTCAGAGGCACAAAAGCGGTGGCACTTAGGTTGCTTTAGTTGAAGGGTCATCTCTGTCAGTTGTAACTGTAGTTGCTGCAGTTGCGACTCCAGCCTCTGATTTTCTTCTGCCAGTGCAACAATGAATCCTTATGAAAAATAAGTACAATCATAAAATATATCAACGGCTAATGAACAAAGTAATGTTTAGCTGTGGCAATAACTATTAAGATTAAGAGATACAATATTTGTCCCACAGTGGGGAAATTTCAGTGTTGAATCACAAATTATAGAACAGTAGGAAAGAGGAGCACACAGCACAGAACAAGTGAACAATAGCTTTACTAATTAAAATAAAACAAAATCTCTAACTCCAGCATCAAATAACAAGTATAAAATCTCTATCTTGAAAATAATAATAATAATAATAAAAAGAAGGGTAAAAGTTTTACATTTGCCAAAATAAGAGGCAAGTATAAAGTACTGTGTATTCTAGTGCAAGCAAAGTGTAGATATATGATAGCATCTGTACATTAGCAGCTGTATGTTTACATACGATTCATTTTTATTGCCACGTAAGTAACAGGAAGTTACAGACTTGGAGATTGCTTTGGCTCAGTGCAACAGTCAGAGGGAGAGGTAAAGAGTAGAAAAGGCCTATTAACAAATAAATAGCACTAAAAAGGAATACATTTATAAAAGAATACAGAAACGTAACCTAAAATGTACCAACCAGGTTTGGGGGGAGTAGCATAGTCGTGGTCAGCGTGGCAGCTCCCTCGCTCTCAGCTGTTTCCACAGTGTCTTCCTCCTCACGGAGATCGACCCCCAGCCTCTCGGTGGCTCTCTCATACACTGACTGGCTATGGGGGGGATTAAAGTTGTTCCAAGCAAATTTGGATGGTATTACACCTTTCTTTAAACGTCGATGACCCTTTGGAGTGGTGAAAAATATCGTCACCCTGAAAATGAAGGCTACACACGTAGCTACTGCCACGAAGCACTGAAAAGGTAGCACCCAAATCTCTACAAAATCCTTCTCACCCAGGCCGATCGAGTCACTTTCTCAGTTGGAAATTCGTGAAAATTAAGATACGGCTGATGCTGTTTGTTAGCGTTACAAAAAGGTACACTACACCAACATTTCCAGCTAGATTGAGCCATTATTTTGGAGATTGCAAGGGATCCGCTAGCATACCCGACATCTCATTTACTTCCGCATTGTGACGTCAACCGTGAAATAGGCCTATTGATTTAATCCTTTTCAACAAATGTACACAATTTTATAATTTCCTATGCAAATCTGTATATAGATATGTCTATATGTGTTGTTGTTGTTATCATTTTTATATAGTTTGTAATTGATTTCTCATTGAGCTTTCATGGTGTTGTGTGTGTGTGTGTGTGTAAGAGGATTTATGTATAAAAATGTGTAAGAGCCTTCGTATGTTTTTTTGAAGAGACCCGGGAAGAATAGCCATTTAATCTCTGTGGCTAATGGGGATATTAATAAACAAAACTAAAATGTCATTGTATGGACTACACATACAACACATGCACACCAAAAGAATAATCACAGGAAGCTTTTACACTATTACACAACGTCTAGTATTTAAACCAGCGGGGGAGGGTCCCAGCTCAAAAGTGGACAAAATGACGTGCGCTGACATGCTGCAATACCACCCCGGGCCGATGGGGGTGGACCCAGAAGAAGAATTAGCTAATGCTAACATAAAGCATTGGCAGACCTCTCAAAAATGTCTTTACAGGATGGATCAAAAGTTGGCTCTTGGCCCAAAGCTCCGTTCCACATGTGTGTCAATGCTGAGGGGGGTGGATTGTTTTGGTCCGCTCTAGTTTAGTGGCTGTGAATTTTTGAAGTCTCTCGTTCAAACAAATGGAGCTGCGCCGACTGACGCATGCGCAGATGCGTTTTTTCAATTTTCTTGTGGGCGTAATCACTTGTGGCCATTTTGGATAGCTCCAGTAGAGCACTTTTTTTGGCCCATTAGTTAGAACGGCGGAGATAGGCGTGACTCTGTCCGTTAATATATACAGTCTATGATTTAAACAGAGACTTACTGTGAGCAATGGAGCCTTGTAGTTAGCAGTTAGCATACAATGATTCTGGAGGAGCACATCCACATCTGCTTCTTGTAGTTGCTCGTATCCCAACCAAAGTTCAGGGAAAGGATTTTCCTCAGTAGGCTTTTTTATCAACAAAGTCATATGCGCAAACATACACTTTTAGGCAACTTCTTCAACTTCAAAGCTGCTAGCAACAGCCTGGACTCGTAGTTAGCCGTTAGCTTCCCATACGGACTACTCATGAACAAAACACGCTCCTTCCAGCCATACAAGCAAGCGTTTCCACGAGATAGTGCAACCACGGTCCACACAGAATGTCCCAGAACCTTGCTTGCGTTTTGCTGCATCCATTATAAATTCTGAGGACGTAGAATGATCCTCTATCTTTGGTCTGATCTGCAGTTGTGTAAGCCGCGTTAAGATGCAGGACATAGTAGTAGTAGTAGTAATCTTTATTTATATACCGCCTTTTCACTGCAGATCTGAATCTCAAAGCGGTTAACAATTGTTAATTTTTTTGGGCAATTGTCTCTCACTCCACACAGAGATGGGAGCGGGGTCACCAGTACAGGAGGCGCATGCTAGAACTATTGGACATATTTTTTGTGGTAGGGGAAACCGGAGTACCCGGAGGAAACCTACGCAGACACGGGGAGAACGTGCAAACTCCACTCAGAAAGGCCCTGGTCCGACCGGGATACGAACCCAGGACCTTCTTGCTGAGAGGCGAGAGTGCTATCCACTCAGCCACCGTGCCGACATCTTGTTACGCTAACAGTATTATCCACAAGCTGTTATCAGTGTGAACAGAGCACTTTAATGATTTGCACTTGTTTTGAAACTGTTTTAGTCGATCGATTTCACAGTGACATTTGTTTACTGTTTTATTTGTTTTATTTTTGTCTTTTAATGTTGTTTTATGTCTGTATTTGTCTGTGCACACCGGAGACTTTTTGCTAATGTATTCCAATGTGTTTTTTTTTTTACTGCAAATGGCAAATAAACTGAATCTGAATCTGAATCTAACCGGAAACCAGAGACAGCACAGAGGCTCAATGGCTGCGCCCATGGTTCCCCCCAGAAAACTTGTCTATAGACGAGTTTTTTGGGCGTAACCATGGGCGCAGCCATAGAAGCGCTATGCTGTTTTTCACTTCCGGTTCGCGCTTGGCGCGGCTTACACAATTGCAGTTTAGACCGAAGAGGGAGGATCATTCCAAGTTCTGAGGATTTTAAAATGGATATAGGAAAACGCAAACTGGGTTGTGGATCATACTGTGTGGTCCGTGGTTGTACGAATTCGTGGAAACGCTTGAATGTATGGCTGGAAGGAGAATGTTATGATCATCGACCAGCTACAAGACGCCGATGTGGATGTGCTCCACCGTTTGCTTTGTTTTTGAAGCCAACAGCTGACAACGAGTCCAGGATGTGGCTAGCTGCTTTAAAGTTGAAGAAACCCCCTAAAAGAGTGTATGTTTGCTCCTATCACTTTGTGGACAAGAAGCCCACTGAGGAAAATCCTTTCCCGGAACTTTTCCTGGGATACGAGCGTCCTCCCCAGTGCAAGAGACGTAAACTTGAGAGGAACCCCGGCTTTCATAGAGCCTCACGGTAAGTCTTTTACTTTTAACCTTTAAGTCGTGTTAGTTTCTCGCCCCTTAATTTGGTGTGTGGTGTGTGTGTTGTGTCTGTGTGTGTGTGTTGTGTCTGTGTGTGTGTGTTGTCTGGATAAATATGATCTGTTTACACATACATTTCTATGGTGGTAACTTTTGACCGGAACACAACAGATGTAACAAGGTTAACTAAAAGACTCAAAATTCAAGTAAAGTGATGCTCATCAATTTTGTATATTCAGGTGCAAAGTGTGGCGGATATCATAAAGTCTTGTCAATGAGATGTAAAGCCTAGCGTACATCGACAGAGAAACTGGGGACAACTAGTTGCAAGGCGGCTTTTGGCAACTGAGAGGAGATGGTGGGAGATGATCAGTTGCCGAAATCGGTCGATGTGAGCGCTCTTACAACTGGAGATGATCAGTCGGTCTCCAGTTCCAGTCAGTTGCCCGTGTTCTACTTTTCGGCAACTAGTTGTCCTCAGTTTCGGAGATATGACCCGATGTGTGCGCTCCATGTGCCGCTCCGACAACGTGTGTGTATTGCGTGTGTTGCGAGCCCGCAACAGTTTATGTCAGAAAACACACTGTAGTTGAGGCCAGTTGCTGTCAATGTACGCGCTGTTATTCCCGAGACTGGTCTGCTACTGGGAGTTGCCCGTTTTCGTCAGATTGTCGATGTGTGCGGGGCAGCAACTCATATGCGACGGATATAATCAGTTGCCAGTCCGATGTACGCTAAGCTTTACAAGAATGTTTTATGAGTGTTTAAATGTGCATATCGGTCTACTTTGACCCGAACACAACAAATGGTTATCTAGTGTAAACGCTTCCCGTGATTATATTTTTGTTGTGCGTGTATTGTATGTGTAGTACATAATAACATGATGCTTCTGTCTCTCAGAAACGGCTGAAATGAGCACTGAATCTGTGCTGCTAGTGGACCAGATTGTCAACGAGCCTAAGTGTAAAGACGCTGCGACACAGTGGGAAGAAATGTCAATGGTCGACCACAGCTACGCATCAGCAAAGGCAGACATTGGAAACAAAGAAACGCAGACCGAGACTGTAATGGCTCAGACCGTGGCCGAATCTGTGCTAGTAGATGACCACTCGTCGCTGCTGTACACAGGAATGATTCGGACTCATTTCTTTACATTGGTGGAAACAATGTTGCCATTTAGAAAACCAACGTGTAATATTCCTGTTGTTGATCAAATACTGATGACCCTCATGAAATTGAAACTTAACCTTGTGTTAGGAGATGTGGCTTACCGTTTCAATGTGTCCAAAAGCAAGGCAAGTACAGTGATTTCTGACTGGATTGACACGATGGGGGACCAGCTTGTGCCTATGGTTGCCTGGCTCCCGAGAAGTGTAATTCGTGCCAATATGCCTCCATCTTTTAGAGAAAACTACCCCAATACAACTTGCATCATTGATTGTGCTGAAACAGCTATTCAGAGACTACAAACCTCAACTCCAGGAGTTCCACATTTAGTCACTACAAAGGAACCAATACTGTGAAATATCTAGTTGCTGTTTCCCCTCATGGGCTGATCATGTTTATATCTGAAGGTTATGCAGGTAGAAGCAGTGACAAGTACATCACCATGAATAGTGGGTTTTTGGAGGCCCTGAGGCCAGGTGATGAGGTGATGGCTGACCGGGGTTTTCACTATTCGAGACCTGCTGCATGAGAGGAGGGTAAAGTTGAATATTCCAGCCTTTACCCACAAGCGTGGCCAATTGACTAATGAGGAGGTGACACGTACGAGACGAGTGGCCAATGTCCGTATACATGTGGAGCGAGCAATCCGAAGGCTGAAAGTTTTTAAAATCTTATCTCAAACTGTCCCCATCACCATGGTTCCGAAGTTGGACCAAAATTCTAATAATCTGTGCAGCCTTGGTTAATATGAAGTCTAGACTGATTAGACTGCCACATGAAGTGTAACTGCGCTCTCGTCTTTTGAAAGCTTACTTTATTTTCTTTATGGCAGTAGCTATTGTACTGAAAAAATTATAAACTGTTTTTATTCCATGTCCCATCCCATTTTGTAAATATTAACAGATGGCATCCAAGCAAATGTTTGAGAGCCCATCCACAGCTTTGTATTGTATGTATACATTTCATCAAACAATTAAAATGTTGAAAACGTCAAAATGTCTTATGTCCAGTAATGAACAAGAGAACTTGGGTAAGATAAGAGAACCTTTATCTTTAAAAATAGCACTTTGCAGCTGACATGTCCTAACAGTAAGACAGTAGTAAGAGCACACACAGGGCACACAAAATACAAAAGAAATAGCTGTTACATTTCTTAGCTAGCTGTAAATGTTTAATTATTATATATAAACTTATATACACGCAGGATAATAAAGTGACATTAAGTGGGCATACTGAAATGCAGTATTGCACATGTTTTAGTATTCAATATTTACAGATGAATGACATGTGCAGCTCATTTGCTGTTTGACAGGAGCAGGAAGGAAAGACCTGCAGAACCTCTCCTTCACACAGTGGGGGTGAATGAGTCCGTGTTTGTGAAAGTAATGACAAAGGACATCGAGTAGGAGCAGGTCATGGTGAATTTACAACAGCTAGATATCTGGAGCACAACTCTAGCCTTCCCTCATCAAATTCATCCACAATTTTTGGCAGCATGTGTGTATAGTAGAAGGACCGCAGCCTTTTGATATGTCCCTCAACATAAGTGTGGTTGTAGGGGACGTCTATGCGCACATACTCATTCTTAGCCCAAACCACCAACAAGGCTAGCTGAAGCCCTGTGCAGTGCATACCCAGTTGCACCTGCATATAATAGCCCTTTGGGCCATTATGTGACAAGATAAAGTCACCATTAGGCAGAGGCTTCATGTCGCTGCTTTTGGCCTTGAGTGTTTCTGTAAAGGATTGGTCCTTCGCAATAACTGGGCACTTTATTTCCAGAAGTGTGTCTGTGCCGATGATACCATCTGGACTTGCTGCCAGCCATGGCTCACTTGGGCTAGCCATCAGTCCTTTTACTTCAATGGCATAACCTTCCTCTTGCAGGTGTTGTCTGGCATGCTCCTCACTGTCAGATCCATGCCGAGTTGCAGCGTTGCCGTGGAAGGTAGGATGGAGGTGCTCCGACAAAAACTTTTGTGGGGATGTGGTGCCACGAACTGGAACTTTTTTGGCTGTGCTGGCTGTTATGCGAATACGCCTCATGTCATGCCAAAGTTGTTCTTGACTCTGTGCTTTAGTTTGTTGCTCAATAAGCACAAGTTGAGCTGTGTCCATGTCAATATATTTGTTGTAGAATGCCCTGCACTTTACACACACAAATTCTGGCGAGTGCTCACCGTGGTTTGGTACCAGTGGAGCTGGTACTTTCGTGGCAAGCTGAGCAGAGAGGTCCGTTTTAAAAGTCAGCTGCAATAGTCCATTGCCTGGTGCAGTAAAAAGCGCTGCTATTGGTGTGGACAGACAGTAAGCTTGCCATTCCTCCAGGGTATCATGCAATACCACCTTGCGGCTGGTCCCAGGGGCATTGCTGGTCGAGGATGGTTGCAATGCAGATTTGTACAGTGTATTTTCTTTGTGCCTTTGGAAAGAGACATCCTTCATCTTTTGCTGGCCACTGTTACATCTTGAGCCAGCATTCCAACTGTTTTGCACATCAGTGCAGGCAAGCCCTGTCTTCCCTTGCCTCACAGCATTTTCTACCTGAAAACAAATCAACACAAAATTACTCACTTGGTTATAAAAAGCCTTCAACAACACTCTTTATTTTATTATTAAACCTTTGTTTAACCAGGAGAGCCCCATTGAGATTAAGATCTTGTATGGCATGACTACTGAGTGGGTTGTAATCTTTTTTATATTTTAGGAATGTATGTTGATTCTCGCTATGCCTTGCTCTATTCTCTACTTCTCAGTTGTTACTTACATGGCAATCAAAGTGATTGATTGTATCACACTGTTTTCATTTATTGAGTGGTGCATTAATCAATGAAGTTTAGATTAATATGAACGTAATTGGTATTTAAACAGTGACATCTAGTAACCAAAACTGTTATTGTTGTAGACAGTACTGTCAAAACACAAGCATCAAATTAACGAAGAGATACTTGGAATTTTTTTTTTTGCGTCACTATTTTCAGAACAGTAGGAATGAGGAGCACACAGCACAAAATAAATGATTAATAGCTAATTAAAATAAAATAACATATCTAACTATCTAGCATCAAAGACACAAGTACACAATCTCTATCTGTAACATAATAAAGTAACCAAATAAGAAGTACGGTGCAAGCATCAAAATAAAGAACGTACCTTCCATAGCACGGCGGCTGCATGGCTACACGAACGCCCAGGTCCGGCTACACACGTACAACCGGCAGTTTCAACGTGTCCCGTATTGTTTGCCACCACCACCCATGGTTTGTGGACTAAATTGTTGAGACATTGACTCGGCTCAACATCTGCCTTCATATAAATGAACGGGTCACGTTCGTGTAATAGTACACAGCCTACTTTGTTGCTATGAAGGTACTGATATGCCTCCGAGCTCTTCAGGTTGTTGATCGCATTTCCATCCACAGCCATGGAGTCAACGAAGTACGAAAATATTTTTGTTGTGGTGATTTTCGGCAATTTAGACATGTTGTCATCCCAAGTCGTTATCATGGATGGATGGGGAATTGTACAAACTCCATCTTTCGTGAGAAATGTCGCCGAATGTCTCCATTTAAGAGACATAATTCACAAAGGAAAATAACGTTTTTAAACAGTAAAAGAGCGTAACCGGAAATGAGAACACAAAGCCGGAAGTAAACCGGAAATGCCCAAAAAAACTCGTCTATACAGCTCCTTTAAATTATCCAATTTCATTTTTGATACTGTGAAGGGGAAAAACATATTTTTTCCCAAACTGTTGCCTGTAATAGCTATCTGTTGTTGAATTGGAGCTATAACACCCGTAAAATCTGGGAAAAGTGTTTTTGCTGATTTTTAGTTAAATTTTCCGATTTCATTTTTGATACTGTGAAGGGAAAAATCTTTTTTTTTCCAAAATGTTGCCTGTAGTAGCTAGGTATCATGCAATTGGAGCTACTACACCCATCAAAACTGGGAAAAAATATCTTTGCAATTTGAAGACGGAGAGCTGAAACGATTAATAACTCGAATAATTCGAATATTAAAAATATTCGAGGAATTTAAGCTGCCTCGAGTATTCGTATACGGTAGTTTATTTGCGGAATTTATTTGCGACTCCACCGGGCGCGTAAAACGGACGACGGATCCGTCCAAACATGTCCGTTTCATCTCCGTCTCCGTTATCTCCATTACGTCACGTGCCCTGCTCTACAAGCACCGGTCGGCTTGGTCTGCATGCATCGCCAGTGTTTGTAAAACTTTTTCGCGGACAATGCATTGATCTATTATTATATCACTGGAGGACGATGGAGAAGGCACTGGCAAAGACAGGAGAAAGCGTCTAAAGTGTGGGAACACTTCACAGGAGTAGTTAGCACACTGTCCTAAATGGAGCTAGCCTAACCTGGCAAAAGCCAGATTGATGATTGTGTAGAACTCTAACGCGTAGTGTTTGTGAGCTCACAAATACCGCGAGAATTCAGCTTGCAGGCAAGGTTAGAGCTAGCCTCGAGGTAAGTCAACTTTCATGTTATGGTGTAAAGCGCACGTTGTGAAAGTAAAATGTTGATGATTATGATAACACGGAGGGCTTTTCCCGCAAACAGTCAAGCACTGCCAAGCGGTTAAAAACTATCAATGTAACCGCCTGTCGCATAGTTAGCTTTTCATTTGTTAACGCAGTGATGAAGCAGAAAGGTTTATCAGTACCTAATACATGTCTTTTACATGATGAGACATGCATTATGAATGTTTTACTTAATTTGACATTCACTACAATCCTAGTGCCAACGGGTATTATACTACTCCACAATAGTTTGAACTCCGTACATAATGTGTCTGTATGAACACTGTGGACCAAGATCCATCAGCAGTTACAGAACGGTAGGAATGAGGAGCACACAGCACAAGAGATGTGAACAATATACTAAAGCTCTAACTTTTAATAGAAAAACAAGTATCAAATGCTGAAGTATAGTGTAGTATTCGATAGCTGCAGCTCTAGACCTATTATAATAACGGTGTGATTATGGAAAAACGGCATACGACCGTTCTCCTGCAAATCTCGCGAGACTTCTTCCCAAGGCGTCTCTCTGCTCGGTAAAGTACTACTTCTCTCTGTAAAACGGGATTTTTACATATGTCCTAGTTGTTGCAAGTAGATGTTTGCACTTTTTTCTTTTTTGCTTTTGTTGCTACGCTAACCACTCAAAAAATAATAACAATTGTAAACCGCTTTGTGACTCTGGTCTGTGAAAGGCGGTATATAAATAAAGATTACTTACTTACTTACTTACTAAAGACTACACTGAAAAGCCAAGTGCACAGTGGGCAGGTTGAGTGAGCGTCAAAAACTATCGCTGTGAGGTAAATTTAGAAACTCTTATGGAGCCTTGACTCAAGGTTAGTCTACTTAAAAGGGCACTAACGTCATTAAAAACTATTTTTTTTCTGATAAAACACATTAAAAGCATGTATTTCCCACATTTGCAATGTGTTTTTGTGTTATAGATAAGTAATATCTGGGCGGCACGGTGGCTGAGTGGATAGCCCGGTTGGACCAGGGCCTTTCTGAGTGGAGTTTGCATGTTCTCCCCGTGTCTGCGTAGGTTTCCTCCGGGTGCTCCGGTTTCCCCTACCACTAAAAATATGTACAATAGGTCTGGCATGTGCCTCCTGTACTGGCACCCCCACTCCCAAAAAAAATAATTGTAAACCGCTTTGAGACTCTGATGTGCAGTGAAAAGGCGGTATATAAATAAAGATTATTTACTTACTAATAAATCAGTAAAATAACCTTTTAATATCAACGCCTCTGATTTTCCAGAAAAATTATGACGTACTAAGAAGGGTCGCAGCTCTCACCTCACTGTTAATGGCATTGCTCCTGCTGCCGCTTTGACACATATAAACCTTAAAATGGGTGTATTTTGTACGGCCCCGGGATGCAGCAATGAAAGTAACAAAAAGAGTTGGCTGTGAGAGGGATGGGCTGTGAGAGGGATGACGCTGTGACACAACTCTCGCGAGACCGTGCGAAAGAATTATGATGGCGGCGCCCTGCTGCTAGATACAAACACACTTTTGGATTTTTTGCTTTTACACCTTGGATCTCATCTCAACTTATCTCTACATACATCACCGCAACGTCACCTACACCCTGGAATCTCAGAAATTACTCGAGGATTACATTGACGACTGCTACTCCCGACTGTGCCCCATGGATCCCGGTGAACGAGTTCTACTTACTCATCGATGAAAATGCTCGAAAGTAGGCGTGGCTTAGACATTTTTCACAATAAAAGGCCACTGCCTCTGCGGGATCTCTAAAGTCCGAAATAAAGACTCCTTTCTCGTAGTGTTTCTGACGAAGGATTGCTATCACATATAATCAACGTAAAGTCAGATGTGTTGTTGCTGTTCCAAATACTGTCTGTGAATCGTGAACTGTTTCCCACAACACTGACCTGAGTAGCTGCAAGGTGCGCAGTTTAACCTGGAGCTGCGGTGGGACTGTGGTGTTTCCATTCAATAAACACGCTCACAACAGCGATTTACAAACACATGACCAGCGCCTGCGCTCACACATTGTTCTCATATACTACAGTCATAAGAAATATTGATGTAGAAAAAGAAATCACATGTGGAATTAATGCTGTATGTGATCGCTATCACAGACCAGGAAAAGGACGTTCGGGTTGTATGAGTGAGCAATAATGTGACTAATAATGAGCATGCAACTGTGACAGGACGAACATGTGTGTGTGTGTAAAGCATGACAGCAGCATATTATGTCTATGTCTATATATGTGTATGTATGTATATATTATGTATCTATGTGTGTGTATGGTATGTCTGTGTATATATATATATGCATGAATGTGTGTGTGTAGATATGTATATGTACGGATATGTATGTGGATATATATGCAGTGCCTTGCGAAAGTATTCGGCCCCCTTGAACCTTTCAACATTTCGCCACATTTCAGGCTTCAAACATAAAAATATAAAAATTTAATTTTTTGTCAAGAATCAACAACAAGTGGGACACAATCGTGAAGTGGAACAGAATTTATTGGATACTTTAAACTTTTTTAATAAATAAACTGAAAAGTGGGGCGTGCAATATTATTCGGCCCCCTTGCTCTAATTCTTTGTAGCGCCACCTTTTTCTGCAATTACAGCTGCAAGTCGCTTGGGGCATGTCTCTATCAGTTTTGCACATCAGTGGGAGTCGTAATATATATATATATATAAAAATAAAAAATTTGTCCACTCACCTTTGGCCCTCCGCGGGCGGTTATCCCTCTCTAAGCTCGGGTCCTCTACCAGAGGCCAGGGAGCTTGAGGGTTCTGCGCAGTATCTTTGCTGTTCCTAGCACTGCACATTTCTGGACCGAGATGTCCGAGGTTGTTCCAGGGATCCGCTGTAACCACTCATCTAGCTTCGGGGTCACTGCCCCGAGTGCACCGATCACCACGGGCACTACTGTCACCTTTACCCTCCAGGCCCTCTCCAGCTCCTCTCTGAGACCTTGGTATTTCTCAAGCTTTTCATGTTCTTTTTTCCGGATGTTACCATCGCTTGGAATTGCCACGTCCACCACCACGGCTGTCCTCTGCCCTTTGTCTACCACCACGATGTCAGGTTGGTTTGCCATTACCATTCGGTCGGTCTGTATCTGGAAGTCCCACAGGATCTTCGCACGCTCATTCTCCACCACCTTTGGAGGAGTTTCCCACTTAGACCTTGGGGTTTCCAGCCCATATATATATATATTATATATATATATATATATATAGAAAGACTTGCGTAACCTCTCCTTCACACAACGAGGGTGAATAAGTCTGTCACTGAAGCTACTCTTGATTGTCTGAAGCCACTCCACACTTATTCAAACAACTAGGGCTGCACGATATATCAAAAGAATATCGTTATCGTGATATTGGTGCGTGCGATATGCATATCAAAAATATGAGCGATAAAAAAATATGTCCATCCATCCATTTTCTACCGTTTAATCCATTTCTGGGTCAGGGGGGTGGCAGTCAGAGATGCCACCCAAGTCTCATAGCACCAGCCCCTCACTGACCCTCTGCAGGTGGTGAGTCCACAGGAGGACAGCTGCTCTCTGAGTGTGAGCATAGCCTTGATCTTTCAGCGGGGGCTTTGGGAAAAGTGGGGTTAAGTGTCTTGCCCAAGGACACAACGACAGCAGTCATCAGTGGGAGATGGTGGAGAAGGTGCAGAGGTGGGAATTGAACCCACGACCTTCTGGGCATAAGGCCAGTTCTCTACTAACTGAGCTACTGTCGCCCTATACATATATACATAACAAAACAGACAGACACATCAACATTGCGCTTCAATGCAGATTGCAATTTTAGGTGAAAGAAAAAATATTGTTTTCGCAATACAAAACACTCATATCGAATATCGCTTTAATTTCCAATATTGTGCAGCCCTACAAACAATGTCTTCTTATTTTGTGATTGTATTAGCCAAAATAACTCTATTATTATCTCTATTTTATTCCTACAGAATAGAATAGAGGGTCCCAATATGGTGCCAGCTGCAAGAAATGCAAGAGGTATCTTTTATTCTACCACCAGATACACAGGTAATGTGCATTCTCAGTCATACACAACATAATCATAATTAAAAATATAGTAGCTTGTGTTCTAAATCTCCATACTGTAAATGGTTATTATTACAAATCATTACTTATTGATTGACTGCGGAACCTTCCGCAGTCAACCATTGGTTTTGTATTTCTTTATTCCGTCATTTTTTTTGACACGTTTCACAGCTTTCACATTTTCAACAATTTCCACAAGTTATACATCAAAACGTTCCACATGTTTGGGAGATTATTGCTATTACTTTTGGGACTTCAGCGATTTCCGGTTTTTCCGCAATCGGACAAAAATCTGCATTGAGAATTCTGCAATGCATTTTAATAGGCCCATGCATTTTAATAGGACTTCAGCTCTTTCAGACATTTCTACAGTTTCAATGATTCAACAGTTTCAAGGATTCAACAGTTTCAAGGATTTCAGCAGTTTCAAGATTTCAAGAGTTTCAAGGACTTCAACAGTTTCAAGGACTTCAGCAGTTTCAAGGACTTCAGCAGTTTCAAGGACTTCAGCAGTTTCAAGGACTTCAGTGTAATCATGCAACCTAATAGGGATTTTTCCATGTAAACCAGTATAATGCAACTTAATGGAGATTTTTCCATGTAAACCAGTATAATGCAACTTAATAGGGATTTTTCCATGTAAACCAGTATAATGCAACTTAATAGGGTTTTTTCATGTAAACCAGTATAATGCAACTTAATAGGGTTTTTTTTCATGTAAACCAGTATAATGCAACTTAATGGGGATTTTTCCATGTAAACCAGTATAATGCAACTTAATAGGGGTTTTTACATGTAAACCAGTATAATGCAACTTAATAGGGTTTTTTCCATGTAAACCAGTATAATGCAACTTAATAGGGATTTTTCCATGTAAACCAGTATAATGCAACTTAATAGGGGTTTTTACATGTAAACCAGTATAATGCAACTTAATGGGGATTTTTCCATGTAAACCAGTATAATGCAACTTAATAGGGGTTTTTACATGTAAACCAGTATAATGCAACTTAATAGGGTTTTTTCCATGTAAACCAGTATAATGCAACTTAATAGGGATTTTTCCATGTAAACCAGTATAATGCAACTTAATAGGGTTTTTTTCATGTAAACCAGTATAATGCCACTTAATAGGGTTTTTTTCATGTAAACCAGTATAATGCAACTTAATGGGGATTTTTCCATGTAAACCAGTATAATGCAACTTAATAGGGGTTTTTACATGTAAACCAGTATAATGCAACTTAATAGGGGTTTTTTACATGTAAACCAGTATAATGGAACTTAATAGGGGTTTTTACATGTAAACCAGTATAATGCAACTTAATAGGGATTTTTACATGTAAACCAGTATAATGCAACTTAATAGGGTTTTTTACATGTAAACCAGTATAATGCAACTTAATGGGGATTTTTCCATGTAAACCAGTATAATGCAACTTAATAGGGGTTTTTACATGTAAACCAGTATAAAGGATAACAGTTTAAAGGATATCAGGAGCTTCAAATACTTCAGGAGTTTCAAAGATGTTTAAAGTATTTTAACAGTTTTTTTCAGCAAGGATTTTTCAGCTAAATTCCACATTAGATCTGTTTCGCAGTCAATCGCAATGGCTTCAGCCATTGCAACGGTTTCTAGTTTTTATTATTGATTGACTGCGGAACCTTCCGCAGTCAACCATTGGTTTTGTATTTCTTTATTCCGTCATTTTTTTTGACACGTTTCACAGCTTTCACATTTTCAACAATTTCCACAAGTTATACATCAAAACGTTCCACATGTTTGGGAGATTATTGCTATTACTTTTGGGACTTCAGCGATTTCCGGTTTTTCCGCAATCGGACAAAAATCTGCATTGAGAATTCTGCAATGCATTTTAATAGGCCCATGCATTTTAATAGGACTTCAGCTCTTTCAGACATTTCTACAGTTTCAATGATTCAACAGTTTCAAGGATTCAACAGTTTCAAGGATTTCAGCAGTTTCAAGATTTCAAGAGTTTCAAGGACTTCAACAGTTTCAAGGACTTCAGCAGTTTCAAGGACTTCAGCAGTTTCAAGGACTTCAGCAGTTTCAAGGACTTCAGTGTAATCATGCAACCTAATAGGGATTTTTCCATGTAAACCAGTATAATGCAACTTAATAGGGATTTTTCCATGTAAACCAGTTTAATGCAACTTAATAGGGTTTTTTCATGTAAACCAGTATAATGCAACTTAATAGGGTTTTTTTTCATGTAAACCAGTATAATGCAACTTAATGGGGATTTTTCCATGTAAACCAGTATAATGCAACTTAATAGGGGTTTTTACATGTAAACCAGTATAATGCAACTTAATAGGGTTTTTTCCATGTAAACCAGTATAATGCAACTTAATAGGGTTTTTTCCATGTAAACCAGTACAATGCAACTTAATAGGGATTTTTCCATGTAAACCAGTATAATGCAACTTAATGGGGATTTTTCCATGTAAACCAGTATTATGCAACTTAATAGGGATTTTTCCATGTAAACCAGTATAATGCAACTTAATAGGGTTTTTTTCATGTAAACCAGTATAATGGAACTTAATAGGGGTTTTTACATGTAAACCAGTATAATGCAACTTAATAAGGATTTTTACATGTAAACCACTATAATGTAACCTAATAGGGGTTTTTACATGTAAACCAGTATAAAGCAACTTAATAGGGATTTGTACATGTAAACCAGTATAATGCAACCTAATAGGGATTTTTCCATGTAAACCAGTATAATGCAACTTAATAGGGATTTTTCCATGTAAACCAGTATAATGCAACTTAATAGGGATTTTTCCATGTAAACCAGTATAATGCAACTTAATAGGGATTTTTCCATGTAAACCAGTATAATGCAACTTAATAGGGATTTTTCCATGTAAACCAGTATAATGCAACTTAATAGGGATTTTTCCATGTAAACCAGTATAATGCAACTTAATAGGGGTTTTTACATGTAAACCAGTATAATGCAACTTAATAGGGTTTTTTTCATGTAAACCAGTATAATGCAACTTAATAGGGTTTTTTTTTCATGTAAACCAGTATAATGCAACTTAATGGGGATTTTTCCATGTAAACCAGTATAATGCAACTTAATAGGGTTTTTTTTTACATGTAAACCAGTATAATGGAACTTAATAGGGGTTTTTCCATGTAAACCAGTACAATGCAACTTAATAGGGATTTTTCCATGTAAACCAGTATAATGCAACTTAATAGGGTTTTTTTCATGTAAACCAGTATAATGCAACTTAATGGAGATTTTTCCATGTAAACCAGTATTATGCAACTTAATAGGGATTTTTCCATGTAAACCAGTATAATGCAACTTAATAGGGTTTTTTTCATGTAAACCAGTATAATGCAACTTAATAGGGATTTTTCCATGTAAACCAGTATAATGCAACTTAATAGGGATTTTTCCATGTAAACCAGTATAATGCAACTTAATAGGGGTTTTTACATGTAAACCAGTATAATGCAACTTAATAGGGGTTTTTACATGTAAACCAGTATAATGCAACTTAATAGGGTTTTTTTCATGTAAACCAGTATAATGCAACTTAATAGGGATTTTTCCATGTAAACCAGTACAATGCAACTTAATAGGGATTTTTCCATGTAAACCAGTATAATGCAACTTAATAGGGTTTTTTTCGTTCTGCTTTTAATTATCAGGTCGAGAGAACAACAACAATGAGCACAAAAAAAGTAAGTAATAATGATGTCCACATGCTGTTAATAAATGCATGGTTGTAGCCATGGATTTATTTATTGTAGGTAAAGGTAAATGTTTAATGAGCACAGGAACTGAACCTTAGTATTTGTAAAATCTTGGCTACAGTCCTGGCTAATAATTTTTCAACATGTATTTTACCTTTTTCTTGCAGAGGCAAACTTTGAACAATGCCATGGCGGTGGAGTGAAGAATGATGACTGAATGGTTTTCTAAAGTCCACAAGCCAGTGCTCTTTTCCCCTGGCTGACAACAGTCATCAAAAGCAGAAGAATCAGACAGAGCATGCATCAAACATGCATGCAAATCTGTCGCCTTTCATGGAAATTCACCATTTTGACGTGGGAAAATATAATTCACATGACTCATCTAAATCTGCAATATAAAAACAGGAGGGGGGAGGGCATAAACTGCACTGGTTGAGCCACGGACAGTAGGCCAATACACTAAATTGCATGTTTACCTTTATTGCCGCTTGGATTCATGAAGTAGTGATGGGCAGCGGGCTAATGCATCAGCCTACGCTACAAAGTTGCATTGACGCAGCGCACCTGTGCATGAGACATGAGCACCGAATCTAATGTAGGTTTTCCAATGATAATTAGTATTGGACAATAGCGGCATGAAATGTGAGTGCAAGCCAACCTATAAAGGTAACGGATAGCTATAATTTACCGTTTGGTGGAGGCTTAACTGACCAGGTAGGTGCTCATGTCCCCGTGCGTGCTCTGCGCTCGCTTTTATGAGCAATCGCGGTCAGCGAGGCGTGTGGTCATTGTGTGCTTTTGATGTGATTTATGCTCATCAGAGATGTGAACTTGGCAAATTTACTAAAACTGAACCAAAGTCTACACCGTTGTGGGCTCACAACTATTCAACTATCCTTTTACACCATGTTTGTGTTTGCATGTCGGTTTAAAATAATGGATACACACACTAGATGCTGGTCAAATTTGTTAAAGTCCTTTGTCTTAATATGGGCCAGTACTATGGTAAGTACCTGGTACTTGCTGTATAATTACTGGTGTTATCACTTATGGTTAAGTCTTTGACATATTACTAAGTCATTTGTATGTGGCCAAGTCCTTTGTCTGTGGCTAGTACCAGGTACTACCTGGTACTTACTGTATAATTACTGGTGTTATCACTGGTACTTATGTTAAAGTCCTTTGTCTTATTATGGGCCAGTCCCTATGGTAATTACCTGGTACTTACTGTATAATTACTGGTGTTATCACTGGTACGTATGTTAAAGTAATTTGTCTTATTATGGGCCAGTCCCTATGGTAAGTACCTGGTACTTGCTGTTAAGTACCTGGTACTTGCTGTTAAGTACCTGGTACTTGCTGGTAAGTACATGGTATACTATATAATTACTGGTATCACTAGTACTTATGGGTAAGTCCTTTGTCTTATTATGGGCCAGTTCCTATGGTAAGTACCTGGTACTTACTATATAATTACTGGTGTTATCACTGGTACTTATGTTAAAGTCCTTTGTCTTATTATGGGCCAGTCCCTATGGTAAGTACCTGGTACTTACTGTATAATTACTGGTGTTATCACTGGTACTTATGTTAAAGTCCTTTGTCTTATTATGGGCCAGTCCCTATGGTAAGTACCTGGTACTTGCTGGTAAGTACCTGGTACTTGCTGGTAAGTACCTGGTACTTGCTGGTAAGTACCTGGTACTTGCTGGTAAGTACCTGGTACTTGCTGGTAAGTACCTGGTACTTGCTGGTAAGTACCAGGTACTTGCTGGTAAGTACCAGGTACTTGCTGGTAAGTACCAGGTACTTGCTGGTAAGTACCTGGTACTTGCTGGTAAGTACCTGGTACTTGCTGGTAAGTACCTGGTACTTGCTGGTAAGTACCTGGTACTTGCTGGTAAGTACCTGGTACTTGCTGGTAAGTACCTGGTACTTGCTGGTAAGTACCTGGTACTTGCTGGTAAGTACATGGTAAGTACATATATACTATATAATTACTGGTATCACTAGTACTTATGGGTAAGTCCTTTGTCTTATTATGGGCCAGTTCCTATGGTAAGTACCTGGTACTTACTATATAATTACTGGTGTTATCACTGGTACTTATGTTAAAGTCCTTTGTCTTATTATGGGCCAGTCCCTATGGTAAGTACCTGGTACTTACTGTATAATTACTGGTGTTATCACTGGTACTTATGTTAAAGTCCTTTGTCTTATTATGGGCCAGTCCCTATGGTAAGTACCTGGTACTTGCTGTTAAGTACCTGGTACTTGCTGTTAAGTACCTGGTACTTGCTGGTAAGTACCTGGTACTTGCTGGTAAGTACCTGGTACTTGCTGGTAAGTACCTGGTACTTGCTGGTAAGTACCTGGTACTTGCTGGTAAGTACATGGTATACTATATAATTACTGGTGTTATCACTGGTACTTATGTTAAAGTCCTTTGTCTTATTATGGGCCAGTCCCTATGGTAAGTACCTGGTACTTACTGTATAATTACTGGTGTTATCACTGGTACTTATGTTAAAGTCCTTTGTCTTATTATGGGCCAGTCCCTATGGTAAGTACCTGGTACTTGCTGTTAAGTACCTGGTACTTGCTGTTAAGTACCTGGTACTTGCTGGTAAGTACCTGGTACTTGCTGGTAAGTACCTGGTACTTGCTGGTAAGTACCTGGTACTTGCTGGTAAGTACCTGGTACTTGCTGGTAAGTACATGGTATACTATATAATTACTGGTATCACTAGTACTTATGGGTAAGTCCTTTGTCTTATTATGGGCCAGTCCCTATGGTAAGTACCTGGTACTTACTGTATAATTACTGGTGTTATCACTGGTACTTATGCAGCCAGCGAAAGTTCAATTTGGTAGACGTTAACCAAATTTACCCCCTCCAGGCCGGCTCGCATCCCCAGCCTATCGCTCAGCAGACGCCCCCTTCCAATCATCTGTACCGACTACGCCAGCCGCATAAAAACGGAAAAACTACCACTCTCTGCCTCCTGAAGCCTCGCAACCTCCTGAAGCCTCGCAGCTCCTGAAGCCTCGCAAAGAATCGTTCTGGAGGAATCGCTTTTGTCTACTCACGTTACTCGTGCGTGTCCCTGGTCTCCTCCGTCTTGCTGCGTGTGGTCTGCTCCTCCTGTGGCTGCTGCGTTGTGGTCTGCTCCTCCTGTGGCTGCACCTGCTCCTGGTGTCCTCCGTCTTGCTGCGTTGTGGTCTGCTTCTCCTGTGGCTGCACCTGCCGCGGGTCTCGTGCTGTGGTCCGTGGGTCTTGCCGCTCTCTCCTTTGCGGGCTCTTTCCGCGGGTTTGCCGCTGCTCGTCTCGTCGCAGCCTGCTGCTGCATACGGCAGGTCTAGCCCGGTGCGGTGGGAGCCGTGCGCATCCCTGCCTCCTCGTGCCGATACGGCGTGGTCCCGTCGTGTTGTCCCTTGTCTTCTGGCGCTGTGGGTATGTATGAGATCTGCGCACGGTTTTATTCCCCTCGCATTGTACTGCAGGCTCAGTTTTAATCCCTCACATTGGACTGCAGACCTCAGTTTTAATCCCTCACACTGGACTGCAAGACCTCAGTTTTAATCCCTCACATTGGACTGCAAGACCTCAGTTTAATCCCTCACATTGGACTGCAAGACCTCTGTTTTAATCCCTCACATTGGACTGCAAGACCTCCGTTTTAATCCCTCACATTGGACTGCAAGACCTCTGTTTTAATCCCTCACATTGGACTGCATGCTCTGTTTAAATCCCTCTCTGGACTATGAGCTCTGTTTAAATCCCTCTCTTGGACTGCAAGCCCCGTTTACATCCCTCTCGGACTGCGGCTCCCAAAATGAATCCCTACATTGGTCTGTGAGCTCTCAGGTTAATCCCTCACGGAACTGCTTATATCTGGAAATGCTTATATCTGGAAATGCTTATATCTGGAAATGCTAATATCTGGAAATGCTAATATCTGGAAATGCTAATATCTGGAAATGCTAATATCTGGAAATGCTAATATCTGAAATGCTAATATCTGGAAATGCTAATATCTGGAAATGCTAATATCTGGAAATGTTATATCTGGAAATGCTTATATCTGGAACTGTTGTACCGTATCTGGAACTGCTTCATATGGAACTGCTTATATATGGAACCGCTATATTGGAACTGCTTATATGGTACTGTTATACCTGGAACTGTTATGCAGTATATGGAACTGCATATATGGTACTGCCTATATCTGGAACGCTATATATTAAAACTAAATAAATGAATAAATAAATACATATAAATATATAAATAAATATAAATAAATATATAAAAAAAAAAAAAAAAAAAAAAAAAACCGCAGGCTCTGTTGGATCCCTCACACCGGACTGTAAGCTCTCAGTTTAAACTCCTCACTTGGACTGCGGGCTCAGTTAATCCCTCACTTGGACCGTAAAACCTGTTAAATCACTTGGACCCTAAAACCTGTTTAAATCCCTCACACTGAACAGCTACAACAACATCCTACTGCCGTGGCTTTGATACAGGATCATCGCTGTTATTATCTACGGATGCTGCAGCTGCTGCTGCTGCTCCTGCTGCTGCTGCTTCATACGGCTACTACTGCTGCTGCTGCTGCTCCATACTCCTACTGCTACTGCTGCTACTGCTGCTGCTTCATACGGCTACTACTGCTGCTGCCGCTGCTCCATACCCCTACTGCTGCTGCTCCATACCGCACTGCTGCTACTACTGCTGCTGCTTCATTTACTTGCCATCTCTCTTCACTTGCATCTCTTTTACTGAAACACTGATCAGCTACGACAACATTCTACTGCTGTGGCTTGATACAGGCTTATTACTGTTAATCTCTAAGGATGCTGCTGCTGCTGCTGCTGCTGCTGCTGCTGCTGCTGCTGCTGCTGCTGCCGCGGCTTGATACAGGTTATCGCTGTTATTATCTGAGGTACTGCTGCTGCCGCTGCTGCTACTGCTGCAACCCACTCTCTCAGAAGCTTATCCTGTTTCTAATGGATACAGCCCGGCTGAGTATGCCGCGCTGCGCTGGCCTCGTACCTATGCTCCCAGGGTCGCTTCGGCGGTCATGCTTCATCTCTCTACCTAAATCTTCTGATTCTATCAGATGCAGCCGGCCGAGTAGCTGCGCTGAGCCGTCAATCGGACTCCTAATCAAAGGCATCCATACCTGTATTCTTCACTCTTCTGATCGCAGGCTCCCCATCGTGCTGCCCATCCTGCAGCGGCTCTGAGCGGCACTGAACTCCGGCTCATCTTCCAAGTACATGTCTGCCCTCCTCGCAGCATCTTCCTGCTCGCCTTCTATGGCTTCTCTGCATAAGCGTTCACTACTGCTCGCTCAACCTTCATGCGGTCCGAGACGCGGCTTCCCGACCATCCTACTATCCTGATTATCTACTCTCCAACCCAAGATTCTAAGCGTAAGGGCGCCTGCAACATCAATGGCCCTCTCCGATTGTCTCTGCCCCTACAGGTCTCCGCTTCTACACGGACGTGCCCCTTCCGTGGGTTTTGGGGGGTTCTTCCAGGACCATCGGGTTGCCGGGCCGTGGCCGCTACTTCCACCGGAGCATCTCCTCTGCCCTACACGAGATATTCCCAGTGGTCGTGGCCTGCGCGCCGTGGAATCACACGTGGCAGAGAAAGAGGATCCCTGTCATGCGCGATAATCTCGACGTAGTGGAAGCATACACAAAGGTCGCTCTTTTTCACCCAACATAACGTCCCCTGACCCTTTCAACCTTCATCTCAAACATTCAAAGACCAAGGCGCCTGCAACATAATAATAGCTCGCTCCGACACATCTCTCTCAGACAACCTTCCCATGTCAGCAACCTGGTTCAGAGCTCAACTAAGATCCCTACTGCTCCTCTGCAATTTGTCTCCCCAGCTCTATACAGCCCACTCCTTCAGGACAGGCGCTGCCACGCGCGCGGCCTCGCTGGGGCTCCCCCACCTCTCCAACAGCTGGGGAGCTGGTCCTCTTCGGCTTTCTCCGCCTACATCAGGCCAGACGCGTCCGCCATCCTGGCTGCACAACGTCTACTGGCTTCCTCGCAAGCTCCCAGCAAAGCAATACGAAGCAAAGTAAGCGAAGCAATAAGATTCTGGTGGCGGCACGCACTTCTCAAACACTCTCCGCTGCCGCAGCGTCTGACGGAACGTGATGCGAACGTTCACGTTCCCAGCGCGCAAAGATAACCCACGATGCATTACACTCACCTCCGCTCTCGGAAAGGAGATCTCAACGGACCGTTATTTCTCACCCCCGATCACCTCCCAATGTCATCCAACGGGTTCAGAGCCCAACTAAAGTCCGTACTGCTGCTTTGTAACCTGTCTCCCCATCTCTACGCAGCTCACTCCTTCCGGATAGGCGCCGCCAGCAGCCGAGTATCCGCAAGTATTGATCACAGTAGATAGCGGTCACAGCACATAGCGATAGCGGTCACAGCATATAGCGATAGCGGTCACAGCATATAGCGATAGCGGTCACAGCATATAGCGATAGCGGTCACAGCATATAGCGATAGCGGTCACAGCATATAGCGATAGCGGTCACAGCATATAGCGATAGCGGTCACAGCATATAGCGATAGCGGTCACAGCATATAGCAAAAAATGGTTAGCAGCATTGCGCTGGCGGTCACAGCATAGTGATAGCGGTCACAGCATATAGCGATAGCGGTCACAGCATATAGCGATAGCGGTCACAGCATATAGCGATAGCGGTCACAGCATAGCGATAGCGGTCACAGCTTAGCGATAGCGGTCACAGAATAGAGCAGTCACGACGTCTGTCCCCTCCAAACCAGGCTTCGAAAACTCCATCAACACGCAGCCTTTTTGGGGATTGTGCGCGCTCCATCGCAGGAGCCCCTCCGATCTGAAGGCCGCACCGGGACCTAGGGCGCCAAACCTCCTCCCAATAAAATACTCAAAACTTCCTGTTTTCTCGTCTCTCCAAATTGAAATGCAGCCAGTGAAAGTTCAATTTGGTAGACGTTAACCAAATTTACCCCCTCCAGGCCGGCTCGCATCCCCAGCCTATCGCTCAGCAGACGCCCCCTTCCAATCATCTGTACCGACTACGCCAGCCGCATAAAAACGGAAAAACTACCACTCTCTGCCTCCTGAAGCCTCGCAACCACCGCCTCCCCTCCTCCTCCTCTTCACCCTGCCTCCAATCTGCCTCCAATCTGCCTCCAATCTGCCTCCAATCTGCTTCCTGCTGCCAAATGCCGCCACCAGTGCCTAGGTCCCGGGGGATTGTGCGCGCTCCAGCGCAGGAGCCTTTCCGATCTGAAGGCCGCACCGGGGCCTAGGGCGCCAAACCTCCTCCCAATAAAATACTCAAAACTTCCTGTTTTCTCGTCTCTCCAAATTGAAATGTTAAAGTCCTTTGTCTTATTATGGGCCAGTCCCTATGGTAAGTACCTGGTACTTGCTGGTAAGTACCTGGTACTTGCTGGTAAGTACCTGGTACTTGCTGGTAAGTACCTGGTACTTGCTGGTAAGTACCTGGTACTTGCTGGTAAGTACCAGGTACTTGCTGGTAAGTACCTGGTACTTGCTGGTAAGTACCTGGTACTTGCTGGTAAGTACCTGGTACTTGCTGGTAAGTACCTGGTACTTGCTGGTAAGTACCTGGTACTTGCTGGTAAGTACCTGGTACTTGCTGGTAAGTACCTGGTACTTGCTGGTAAGTACCTGGTACTTGCTGGTAAGTACATGGTATACTATATTACTGGTATCACTAGTACTTATGGGTAAGTCCTTTGTCTTATTATGGGCCAGTTCCTATGGTAAGTACCTGGTACTTACTGTATAATTACTGGTGTTATCACTGGTACTTATGTTAAAGTCCTTTGTCTTATTATGGGCCAGTCCCTATGGTAAGTACCTGGTACTTGCTGTTAAGTACCTGGTACTTGCTGGTAAGTACCTGGTACTTGCTGGTAAGTACCTGGTACTTGCTGGTAAGTACCTGGTACTTGCTGGTAAGTACCTGGTACTTGCTGGTAAGTACCAGGTACTTGCTGGTAAGTACCTGGTACTTGCTGGTAAGTACCTGGTACTTGCTGGTAAGTACCTGGTACTTGCTGGTAAGTACCTGGTACTTGCTGGTAAGTACCTGGTACTTGCTGGTAAGTACCTGGTACTTGCTGGTAAGTACATGGTACTTGCTGGTAAGTACATGGTACTTGCTGGTAAGTACATGGTATACTATATAATTACTGGTATCACTAGTACTTATGGGTAAGTCCTTTGTCTTATTATGGGCCAGTTCCTATGGTAAGTACCTGGTACTTACTATATAATTACTGGTGTTATCACTGGTACTTATGTTAAAGTCCTTTGTCTTATTATGGGCCAGTCCCTATGGTAAGTACCTGGTACTTGCTGTTAAGTACCTGGTACTTGCTGTTAAGTACCTGGTACTTGCTGGTAAGTACCTGGTACTTGCTGGTAAGTACCTGGTACTTGCTGGTAAGTACCTGGTACTTGCTGGTAAGTACCTGGTACTTGCTGGTAAGTACATGGTATACTATATAATTACTGGTATCACTAGTACTTATGGGTAAGTCCTTTGTCTTATTATGGGCCAGTTCCTATGGTAAGTACCTGGTACTTACTGTATAATTACTGGTGTTATCACTGGTACTTATGTTAAAGTCCTTTGTCTTAATGGGCCAGTCCTTTGTCTTATTATGGGCCAGTCCCTATGGTAAAGTAAGTACCTGGTACTTGCTGTTAAGTACCTGGTAAGTACCTGGTACTTGCTGGTAAGTGCTGTTAAGTACCTGGGTACTTGCTGTACCTGGTACTTGCTGGTAAGTACCTGGTACTTGCTGTAAGTACCTGGTACTTGCTGGTAAGTACCTGGTACTTGCTGTACTTGCTGGTAAGTACCTGGTACTTGCTGGTAAGTACCTGGTACTTGCTGGTAAGTACCTGGTACTTGCTGGTAAGTACCTGGTACTTTGCTGGTAAGTACCTGGTACTTTGCTGGTAAGTACCTGGTACTTGGCTGGTAAGTACCTGGTAATGTGTAATTCTTGTTACTTGGGTTGGGTACCTAGTTCTTGCAGTGTTTCCCTTGTCCTTGAAACTTGTTTTGAAATATGCATTAAATGTATTTATACTGTCCTTTCTGTGCTACTTATTCCATATTAATAAAGACGTTTGTTTTACATAATGTTGTTTTATGTTTTATAGTCAAACAATCCTACAAATGACCTCTGTATGTATGTATGTAGAAGTACCACATTTACTACATAGGAATAATACTGTAGTGTCCTTGAATTACTAAGTTACAGCTGTATCTAGAATTATCACAATAAGTACCTAGAAGTACCACTGTAAGTACCACAATAAGTACCTAGAAGTACCACTGTAAGTACCTAGAAGTACCTCTGTAAGTACCACAATAAGTACCTAGAAGTACCACTGTAAGTACCACTGTAAGTACCTAGAAGTACCACTGTAAGTACCACTGTAAGTACCTAGAAGTACCACTGTAAGTACCACTGTAAGTACCACCGTAAGTACCACTGTAAGTACCACTGTAAGTACCACTGTAAGTACCACTGTAAGTACCACTCTAAGTACCACTCTAAGTACCACTCTAAGTACCACCGTAAGTACCACCGTAAGTACCACCGTAAGTACCACCGTAAGTACCACCGTAAGTACCACCGTAAGTACCACTGTAAGTACCTAGAAGTACCACTGTAAGTACCTAGAAGTACCACTGTAAGTACCATGGACTTACCGGCCCGTAATGTAAAGTGTTACCGAGCCTGTTGCTTCGATGACTCCTCTGAGCACCATAGTGTTATGCAGAGGGTGTCTGGAGTTACCCAGGATGCCCTGCATTAGAGCCCTTATCCTTCTCTCCAACACAGCTCCCACAGAGTCCACACTTCTCCCCATCACAGAGACGCACTTCTTAATCAGCCTGTCAATCCGGTTACAGTCTCTCAAGGTCAGACTGCCGCCCCAACAAGCAACCCCGAAGAACACAGCACTAGCTACCACAGACTGGTAAAAGATGTGCAACATTTGACTGCTCACATCAAAGGACCTCAGTCTACTCAGAAAGAAAAGTCCGCTCTGATCTTTTTTGCAGATGGCATTGGCCTGAGCTGACCAGTCCAGTCTGTGGTCCAGGTGGACTCCCAGATATTTATAGGATTGAACCACTTCAATGTCCTGTCCATTTACTGTGACCGGTCGATGGGAAGGGCTCCTGTGAAAGTTGATTATCATCTCCTTGGTCTTGGACGCATTGAGGATCAGTCCATTTCTCTCACTCCAGTCTGAGAAGGCAGCCACCACCTCCCTGTACTCTGCTTCATCCCCCCTTCACACATGCCACAACAGCGGTATCGTCCGAGTATTTTTGTACATGGCATGTAGCAGAGTTGTGTGCGAAGTCTGCAGTGTAAATAGTGAAGAGGAAGGGAGCCAGAACAGTACCCTGTGGTGCTCCCGTATTGCTCACAGCAGTCCAGACACGCTCTTCCCTAACCTGACATACTGTGAGGTATGTCCGCCATCTGGACTTCGGCTAGAAACAGCACAACCTCTGTGTATTATAAAGCCTCATTCTGCCCTCTATGGGCGCTCAGAGGAGTAATCGTAGCAACAGGCTCCTATCACTGCGCTGCCCAACAGAACGTTTCAAGAGATCCTTTGTTCTTTCGGCTGTCAGACTGTACGACAAACCTGGATAAGTCTTCTGCCGCTGTACACTTGCATTTCTCCTACGGGGATCAATAAAGGATCTATCTATCTAATAGGATGATCCATAAACATTATGGATGTTTATGTTTACATCCATAATATTTATGTCTACTATTGTATTTTTGGATTTAAATTCATAGTTATATTTGTTAAGGTTGTAAAAGTTTGATACCCCATCTTAAACAGCTACAGTAAGCGTATCGTATCTTCCTCCATGGTATCTGGATTCTAATTCAGGACAAAAATCAAGGCATATTTCACTTCCAACCCAAAATACGGAACGGAAATAATAGTGGCAATACAAAGCTTTCCTGGCTTTAGTTCTTTGTGAGTTTACAATAAAAGATATTTCTGAGAATGTACTGACTTTTCCATAGCTGCCCTGAAAGCCTCCGACGTGGGTGCGGGGGAGTAGACTGGCTCAGGGTCTGTGATAGAGACCTCACTCATTGCACAATCGGTGGTGTGCATGATCAAACTGCAGAGCTGAGGGACTTCAATCTCCACCTAAAGACAAACACACATGAAGAGGGTCAGGCGAAGGGCTCAGATAAGAAGTTTTATCAGGAGGAGACCAGGGCACAGTCACGTACCTTACATGTAACTTTGGGACCATTTTTCAGGTTGGCGGTGCCCACAACACCATTTCTGCTCTCTGTGCTGTAATGGTAGAAATATTTCCTGTTGGTTTTGAATCTGGACACCGCTGTAATCAAAATAATAACACATTATACCCAAGAGCAGGTCAGGAAATATTCAGGATCACAGCAAGATCAAATCTGTTCTAAAATGTTTTATCAATTTAGGCCAGTTATGAATGAAAGAACAGGAATTCAATTACATTACATTTATTTCAGTATAGTCCTAAACTAAAGAGCCGCCATGGAGGATCTTAGATGGTTGTAGACTCGCCAACACCAGATCAGCTAATAAAACTGTTCGAATAGAGGAAAGATGCAGTGTTTACATAATCACACATACGGTCAAATATAGCCTGATGTTTAATCAGAAATTGGAAATTGATGAACAAATCCAATCCACATTGGGATGTCATATTGTGTGGAGCCGGACACAATTTTCAGTGGTTACCTTTTCAATTAATTTGCCAAAACATATTTGGTATTTTCTGTGAAAGTGAAATATAAAAAATAGATATTTGAAGAAGAGAAGGACAAGGGGACAGCATGCATTTTCTTTGCGTTTGTGTAAAGTTTTGTTTTTGTTTTACCCTGAAAGGTGTGTGTGTTTTTATATTTATATATAAACACACACACATCTTTCGCTCTTCGCTGGTGGTTTTCCTTCTCTAAGCTTAGGTCCTCTACCAGAGGCCTGGGAGCTTGAGGGTTCTGCGCATCTTTGCTGTTCCTAGCACTGCACATTTCTGGACCGAGATGTCCGAGGTTGTTCCAGGGATCCGCTGTAACCACTCCTCCAGCTTTGGGGTCACTGCCCCGAGTGCACCGATCACCACGGCACGAGCACTACAATCACCTTTATCATCCAGGTCAGCTCCTGCTCCTCTCTGAGACCTTGGTATTTCTCAATCTTTTTGTGTTATTTTTTCCTGATGTTACCATCGCTTGGAATTGCCACGTCCACCACCACGGCTTTCCACTGCCCTTTGTCTACAACTACGATGTCAGGTTGGTACAATATACTATAAGATTATGGTAAGGGGTATATTATTTTGATGAGTTATGTCTTTGTTAGTTTGAGGCAGTGCAGTGAGCTATTGTGATTGTGTGAAATGTGTCAGGTGACATTGACGTAGAAGAGGAAGGAAAGAGAAGAAAAACGGCTGCGGTAAAGTGGTTGCCCTTTTTTGCTGTTACCTACGGTAAACGTAGAACGGGAAAGCGGGGGGATAAAAATTCCTAAACAAATTTAAGTTTTGCAACTACTTTCACTGCGCACTTGTTCACTCATTCATTCATGAATGATGATTAATTTGTCTAATAAGTCAAAGGAACAGTAGTGAGCGACTCACTAGAGGGTCCGTGAGAGGTGACCGTGTGATCCCTCTACATAAAAGCACCTTCAGTCAGTCTGCCTGGTCCGTTAGAGGTACCAGAGAGTGGAACTCAATACCACAGACTTTTAAACAGCAGAGCACATACAGGGCTTTTACACAACCCCTAAAGGAATGGATGGTAAACACATACACCTGCCCTCATTAACTGATGTACGATGTGAGTCTTGTAAATAGTGTATTACAATACAATACAATTTATTCTTGTATAGCCCTAAATCACAACAGAAGTCATCTCAGAGGACTTAACAAAACCATTGAAATCACCAACACAGATCAGAGATCAACAGTTAAAACACATAAAGAATATAGAACACATGTTGAAAAATGTCCATACATGTTGTAGAATGTTAAAGTTCTTGAATGTGTTAACACTATAATGTTAGTCTTGACTCATGCTGTCTCTGTCTTGTCATTTTGTAATGTTAATGTATTTTAATGGCTTTTTAACATCACGGCCAGGGGACTAAAGATGAAAAATAGCCTCCTTGGGTAACTCTGGCTACGTTTACCGTAAGTACCAGCAAAAAGAGGCAATCTGCTTTTAATGTGCGGACCACTTTACCGCGACGGCGAAATGCTGAGCCACTTTACCTCGGTGAAAAACGCGAGAAATGGATTTTCACCACAGACTCTTCTTGCATTAAGGGTCCCGGGTTTTCTATGGTGTAAGAATGAATGTCTCCCAGCAGATCTGTGCCAAGACGGAGACCAATGTTTTTTTTTCTCGTCATCCCAGGTCTCATATGGGCTTTGAATTTGTTCAGTTCGGTCTCAAATACTTATTTTAAGCTTGGATTTATATCTCATCTGATCTTCTTACATTAAAGTGCTTATATGCAGTGGCCCACTGAGTCTTTTAAAAGTACTCGTCAAAACTATGCTTCAGTATGTTCCGCTCTGCCCTTTTGCCACCCGGCGAGGGGTGCATGCGCACGCGGGTGTAAACAAAGATCCTCCTATTATCTTGACAGTCATCCTTACATCACCACGTAGCTGTGGTCACAAGGTCTCTTGTGCTGGTCCCGGCAAAGACCCCCGAGCGTGGAGGTGGACTCAGGTAGTAAGGGATGATCCGAGGAGCTGTGTTAGCCCCTCCATAGCAAATAGGACGTAGGTGACAAGTAAACCCCACCATGGATTGCCCAGGAAAAAGTAACATAACGTCGCCTGGTATGGCGCAGCCGGGGGCCACACCCTGGAGCCAGGCCTGGGGTTGGGCCAGGCCTTTGGCCATAAGGCCATGAGGGTCTCTTAAACTGGTCCTGGTGGCGACCCCTGAACATGGAGGTGGACTCTGGTAGTAAGGGATACGATCAGGCTGAAGAAGGAGGCAGCTTTCCAGTACCGGGCAGCCAAGTGGGCCGCTGCCCAGGCTGTTGCAGAGGTAAAAACCTCCGAATGGACATCGGCTCTATGTCGTAGGACTGTGTTGGCTGACACGTCTCTGCAACATTGCGTGGTGATTGGGGACAGTGCCAATGGAGGGGCAGACCGGGCTTGTGGTCCCTCTCTTCAAGAAGGGTGACAGGAAGGTGTATTCCAAGTGTTGTGGAATCAACCTCCTCAGCCTCCTCATTAAGATCTACTCCAAGGTGCTGGATAGGAACAGTGTGGTTTTCGTCCCTGCCTGCAGACCACTGGACCAGCTCTATACACTCAGACATACGGATACCTGGGGGATCTTGGGAGTTCGCCCCAACTTGTCCACACGGGTGCTATGTGGATCTGGATCATGTCACCCAGGTCATGAGCTTTGGGTACTGACCAACGAGATCGTACATACTAACAATATCACCAACTTGAAGAGAGCGATGTCCTTTACAATTGAGGCCATAAAACAGATATCCATGAGGACAAGCAGGAGATAGAGCCTTCTGAGGACAAGCAGGAGATGGAGCCTTCAGTAGAAAGTTACATAGTGCAACTTTAACTGGTGTTAAGGGTAGATTTAGATGCATATCTGTCCTACTTTACAGCTCACAGTAGACTTTTGAACTTCAAACTAAACCTGAGCAAAATACTGAAACTCTGTTAAACATATTGTAGCAGAGTCCAGAGACTGTATCTCCATTTTGTTGGTTTAGCAGAGTCAATATTGATCGTTTACAGGTCAAATCAGCAAAAAAGCTTACATGAACAAAAGGTAATTTAGCCAGTTAAGGGTGTATACTTTGAGATGTATAAACTATGCTCGCAATTTATTGTTGCATGGAATTAAGCTAATTGATCTTGCAATATGTAGTAGCTTCAAGTAAAAATCATACATTTTTATGCAAAATTGTACACTACATTGTACATCATTTCCATTAAAGTCTGAATTTCTCTCTTCATACCCGGACTAACTGTATATACAATAAGTTTATGGTAACTCAATCTGCTTGTGACCAAAGCGATATAGACTGTCATACTACCAAAGGGGATTGCATCACATTAATACTGGGAATAAACTGAATTAATTCAACATAAACCAGGACTAAACACTCCAAGTTAGTATAGTATAGTCTTAGTATCACTTACATTGACACGCTGAGCTGGGTTCACTTTCGGTGCCTTGTTCTGGGAAAGGAAGAAAAAAATAATAGTGTTACTTAATGCAAATATACTACTACTACAGTGGTAGTATAAGCTTAAGTAATGAAGCAAACAATCACGTAACGAAACAAAAAACGGAAATTGTACTCAGAATCACAACTAACAGAAGAGGATACATAATTAACCAATTAATTCAGTGACTTCTTGAAAACATCACAATAAACATGGTCCCGCATGAGACACTATATTGTTATACCGTATTGTGTAAACAAAAAAACAAAACAAATAAACAATGTATACATTTAAAATTAAATTAATTCTACAAATTGATAAATTGTTACTTACGGGCCAAGGTAAGCCCACTCAGCAGCAGTAGAACCAGGCTGCTGTACCCCATTGTGGGCTTACAAAATAAAGCAGGTATTATAAAATATATTTCCCTATTTCTCTTCCAGCTTCTCCGATTTGAATTACAACTTGCTCTTGTTCTTTATAAAGCTCAGTTTGGTTTGGTCCAGCCCCAAAACAGAGTCCAGATCAACAGCAGTACAAAGTCCAGTGTGAACAGTATCCATGGCTTTCAGATGGGAAACCCAAGATAACATTGAAGTCACAAAAATAAATATATCAATTTATTAAAGTATTTTACCAAAATCAAGCTAATATATTTTTAGTTGTTGCAATGAATTAATTTATTTTTGTTTATATTGTTTTGTGTTTTTATAGATAGTACAAAATAAAAACATCTAAAAAAAACTAAGTCATTGTTACATGTGTATTTTCAGTCATCTTGTGCCTATTGTGTTAATGTGATGTAATTTTTGATAGAACATTTTATACCATTATAATACATTATTTTTGTATTTCCTATTGTCTGTTCAGCAGTTTATGCCCAATTTTTTCTACAGACAACAAGACAATTATATTATCCCGTCCCCTAAATTGTAGTCATTTGGTGAATTAACACTGCTACTCATCGATTCATCAAAATTCTGCAAAAGGAATGTAAATTGGATTTCATTTCAAGGAGTTTTCATGATAGACATTTGTTTATTATCCATTCCCACTATTTTCTACTTTTATGGCATTTATTACCAATTATCCATCCATCCATCCATTTTCTTCCGCTTTATCCGTTGCCGGGTCGCGGGGGCAGCAGTCTAAGCAGAGACGCCCAGACTTCCCTATCCACACACACCTCCTCCAGCTCGTCCGGGGGGACCCCAAGGCGTTCCCAGGCCAGCTGAGAGACATAGTCTCTCCAGCGTGTCCTGGGTCTTCCCCGGGGCCTCCTCCCGGTGGGACGTGCCCGGAACACCTCCCCAGGAAGGCGTCCAGGAGGCATCCTGAACAGATGCCCGAGCCACCTCAACTGGTTCCTCTCGACGTGGAGAAGCAGCGGCTCTACTCCGAGCTCCTCCCGTGTGACTGAGCTCCTCACCCTATCTCTAAGGGAGCGCCCAGCCACTCTGCGGAGGAAGCTCATTTCGACCGCTTGTATCCGCGATCTCGTTATTTCGGTCATTACCCAAAGCTCATGACCATAGGTGAGGGAGGGAACGAAGATTGACCGGTAAATCGAGAGCTTCGCCTTTCGGCTCAGCTCCCTCTTTACCACAACGGTCCGATACAGAGACCGCATCACTGCGCACGCTGCACCGATCCGCCTGTCAATCTCACGCTCAATTCTTCCCTCACTCGTGAACAAGACCCCGAGATACTTGAATTCCTCCACTTGAGGAAGGACCTCTCCACCCACCTGCAGAGGGCAAGGCACCTTTTTCCGGTCGAGCACCATGGCCTCGGATTTGGAGGTGCTGATTCTCATCCCAGCCGCTTCGCACTCGGCTGCAAACCGTTCCAGTGCATGTTGCAGGTCCTGGTTCGTTGGAGCCAGCAGGACGACATCATCCGCAAAAAGTAGAGATGAAATCCTGTGGTTCCCGAACCGGACCCCCTCCGGCCCCTGGCTGCGCCTAGAAATTCTGTCCATAAATACAGTGAACAGAACCGGTGACAAAGGGCAGCCTTGGCGGAGGCCAACATGCACCGGGAACAGGTCTGACTTACTGCCGGCAATGCGAACACAGCTCTGGCTCCGGTCATACAGGGACCAGACGGCCCTCAGCAGAGGACCCCGGACCCCGTACTTCCGGAGGACCCCCCAAAGGACACCCCGGGGAACACGGTCGAACGCCTTCTCCAAATCCACAAAGCACATGTGGACAGGTTGGGCGAACTCCCATGAACCCTCGAGTATCTGATGGAGAGTATAGAGCTGGTCCAGTGTTCCGCGACCGGGACGAAAACCACACTGCTCCTCCTGAATCCGAGATTCGACCATCGGACGTAGCCTCCTCTCCAGTACCTTGGAGTAGACCTTACCGGGGAGGCTGAGGAGTGTGATCCCACGATAATTGGAACACACCCTCCGGTCCCCCTTCTTGTAGAGAGGGACCACCACCCCGGTCTGCCACTCCATTGGCACCGCCCCCGATCGCCACGCGATGTTGCAGAGACGTGTCAGCCAAGACAGTCCTACAACATCCAGAGACTTTAGATAGTCAGGACGGATCTCATCCACTCCCGGCGCCTTGCCACCAAGGAGGCTGCCAACCACCTTGGTGACCTCGGCCAGGGAGATGGAAGTGTCCGCCCCAACATCCTCAGCCTCTGCCTCCTGAACGGAGGACGTGACGGGGGGATTGAGGAGAACCTCGAAGTATTCCTTCCACCGCCCGACAATATCCTCAGTCGAGGTCAGCAGCCCTCCACCCGCACCATACACGGTGTTGGCAAAGAACTGCTTCCCCCTCCTGAGGCGCCGGACGGTTTGCCAGAACCTCTTCGAGGCCGACCGATAGTCATGCTCCATGGACTCTCCGAACTCCTCCCAGTCCCGGGTTTTTGCCTCTGCAACAGCCCGGGCCGCGGCACGTTTGGCCTGCCGGTACTGGACAGCTGCCTCAGGAGTCCCACGAACCATCATTGCTCAATAGGACTCCTTCTTCAGCCTGACGGCATCCCTTACTGCCGGTGTCCACCACCGGGTTCGGGGATTGCCGCCGGGACCAGCACCAGAGACCTTGCGACCACAGCTACGAGCCGCCGCATTGGCGATAGAGGAAGAGAACATGGTCCACTCGGACTCGATGTCCCCCTCCTCCGCCGGGACCTGGGAGAAGCTCTCCCGGAGGTGTGAGTTGAAAGTCCGTCTGACAGGGGGCTCAGCGAGACGTTCCCAGCAAACCCTCACTATACGCTTGGGTCTGCCAGGTCTGACCGGCTTCTTCCCCTGCCAGCGGATCCCTCTCTTTACCCGAGTGTCCGAGACACGCGGTCGAAGGTCAGATGATACGACAACAAAGTCGATCATCGACCTCCGGCCTAGGGTGTCCTGGTGCCACGTGCACTGGTGGACACCCTTGTGCTCGAACATGGTGTTCGTGATGGACAAGCCGTGACTGGCACAGAAGTCCAACACCGCTGAACACCGCTCGGGTTCAGATCAGGGGGGCCGCTCTTCCCGATCACCCCTCTCCAAGTGTCACTGGCATTTCCCACATGGGCGTTGAAGTCCCCCAGGAGAATAACGGGAATAAGGGTAATAATTACCAATTATTTGACATATATATCATGGTGGAAGCTCGCCAGGTGAACCAATGACCTTTGAAATAATGTACTTCTTCTGGGTTCATGTTTTAGCCAAAAGAGTGAAACCCCGTAGGAGAGGAAAGCATGGCGGTGTGTTGGTGCGTCTCAGGAGATGGGGTGCGTGCACAGCACTCCCCGGGATATTCCTCTCCAACTTTCGCTCACTTGGCAACAAGATGGACGAACTCTCCCTACTGATGACTAAGAACAGAGACTTTTCCTCCTCCTGTGTCCTCTGCTTCACTGAGACCTTGTTAGTATTAGATAGCAATATGGCCTACGTGCAGGCCTCTACAAGGACTCTGATTATTTTGACTATGATGTGCACTGTCTCTGTGTGACACGTACGTCTTTCGATGTGTGACGTGACAATGACTATATAAACTGTGTACTGACTCCATTCTGTCTGAGAGAAGGAAACAATGGAAACCACTGGAACTTGAGAGAAACTTAAATACACTTCCAGAGTTTGGCGCACCACGATCCGTCTCTGTCTGCTTCATCCCTGAAAGATTTGGTGGAAGATGCGCGGCTCAGTGTGCGCCATTCTCTGGATTGTTTTGAGGGGGTTTCCTTTGTTTTCTTTTTCTTGGCGTGGGAGAGATGAGAGTATCGGGGGCCTGGGACTTTTTTTCTCTCTCACTATATTTTTTTGAGTCCTCTTTTTGGACTGACTAAGCGTTTAAAATTGTTTTCCCATGTCCACATTCCGGGGATTTCTGACGTGTGATTGGTCTCTGCCGATGGAAACTAGTTCCCGGTACTAGTGAGCGCTGGTTCATGATCTGGAAACCCCGGTTGGATGTGGAAAAGCTGATATTTGGTAGACCTCTCGGACAGTCCTTGGATCCTGTTTGACAAGAATACGGTAAGCAGACACCTTTTTATATGTAAAGTCTGTATAATTGGATACTAGCTAAATTTTGGTCTGTTTTGAGGTCTACCAAATGTCATATATCTATAGATCAGATTAGACTAAAAATAGGTCCGTTACCTGATGGGGTAGAGGCCCCTTGAAAAGAAGCCCTTTGAAGTAGTCAGGGCAGAGAAAAAGAGTAATTACAGGGTAGAGGCCCTTTTTTGAGTAATTACCGGGGTAGAGGCCCCTTGAGAAGAGAAAAAGAGTAATTACCGGGTAGAGGCCCGTTTTTGAGTAATTACCGGGGTAGAGGCCCCTTGCTAGCCAGAGAAACCATGGATCCTTAGTGAAACCATGGTGTAAAAATAAAAGCAATTTTTAAAAAGGGAAACGTGTAAAGGAGGCCTTTTGTCACAAAATGTTTTGTAATTAACCAATTCCAGGCTGATAAATGACAAAAGTAAAGAAGCAACAATATTTCAGTGATCACGGTTTAAATTACATACAGAAAAAAGGAGTTTTTGTTTTTTAGTTTGTTTTTGGCGTGAACAGAGTTCACCGGAGAATGCCGAGTTTTATCTACAGTTGAGCTATGAGAGCTTTTGTGAGTTATTAGGCCCGAGCCCCGAATGGGGTAAGGGCCTATTGCTTTCACAATGGTGAAAACAAATGGTGGCGGTGCGTGACCCGTTTGCACATACAAAGTCTGATTTGCATTAAACTTGAATCCATTGTTCAACTCCAGGGTTTAGGTCAGGTGAAAGTGAAATATTTGAAATTGGCCCATTAGCGCCCCCTACAGACTGAGTCAAAGTTTACATGGGGAGCCAAACCAGCTCTAATTATCATATTCATTACAATTTGACTAACAATCTTCTATGGCTACGGGAGCAAATCTTCACACGGCGGCGCCACCTCCTTTGAGCGGTGCTGCGTGGTACGGTGTGGTGCAGCGTAGTGCGGGGCGTTGTGGAGCGGCGCGTTGCGGCTTGGTGCGGGGTGGTGCGGGGCGGCGTGGTGTGGGGCGGCGTGATGCGGGACGGCGTGGTGCAGGGAGGCGGGTTGGCTTGGCACGGGGTGGTGCGCGCGGTGCGGGGGGTGCGCGCGGTGCGGGGAGTTGCGCGGTGCGGCGAGGGCCGTTCGACGCCGCTTGCGGCTTTAATTTACATTTATTGCCAAGTTTTATCTACAGTTGAGCTATGAGAGCTATCGTGAGTTATTCACATTTTTTTTGTCGCGGCTCGGGCTGTATCCAACAGTTGTTTTTTGTTTTTGTTTTTTAGAAAGAGATTTTGAGTTTAAACTAGTTTGCTACCTCGATAAAATAGAAGCGTAAGGGAAATTAAAGAGTAAGAGTGCCTTTTGTTACAAGTGTGGAAAGTGATCACTTCTAGACTTGGATGACAAAAGTATAAACTACAACATCAGTTATATTAGCTTAAAAAAGTAATCTTGAAAGTTCTTCTTCTTTCTGTTTTTGCATTTTTGCAAAAACACTACTTTCTGCCTGTGTGTGTGTGCACATCTCTATCTTGCTGCCGTTGTCAGGGGAAACGGCCCCCTCCTTCGCTACTCCGGCTCTGAATCAAAACAAACCTGCCATTGAACTCATAATCATCAAATCAATATCAGTGGATTTTATCCTCTATCCTGGAAAAAAAAAGTAAATAAATAAACAAAAAAACAAAACAAAAAACAAACAAAAATAAAAACAAACACTATTGGACACACAAGAACTCAGCAGATTCAGTCAAAACACAGACAAAAACGAACTGAGTCTCAATTTAGAAGCTAATTTCACTTTTCTTACTCTATACTTTTATTCTAATGCTAATTGTTTACACTACACTTCACTTATTTCACTGTATTATTTTCACTATTCAATCTTAGATTGTGTATTTTCATGATTCACTATAGTTTAAAACTATTCTAATCTATTTACAAATATGTTTGCATATTTGCTTTTATTGAGCCATATTCTTAAACATATATTTTAATCTAATAAATCTCTCTGTACTGTGGTTTACTTTCATTATCAGTGGCGTTGTGCCAGTGGGATTTTGCTCCATGTCTATTCTACATCCATCCATCCATCCATTTTCTACCCTTTAATCCATTTCTGGGTCAGGGGGTGGCAATCAGAGATGCCACCCAAGTCTCATAGCACCAGCCCCTCACTGATCCTCTGCAGGTGGTGAGTCCACAGGAGGGACGGCTGCTCTCTGAGTGTGAGCATAGCCTTGATCTTTCAGTGGGGGCTTTGGGCAAAGTGGGGTTAAGTGTCTTGCCCAAGGACACAACGACAGCAGTCATCAGTGGGAGTCGACGGAGAAGGTGCAGGGGTGGGAATTGAACCCACGACCTTCTGGCCTTAAGACCAATGCTCTACCAACTGAGCTACTGTCGCCCTATTCTACATTCTCAGGAATAAAACTGTGAACACAGTAAGACAAATGGTTAATATGAACATTATTATGGCGGTCAGTTTTCCAAATACATTTGTTGAACCAGGAAGTGCTGTCACTTCCTCCTCTCAGGCAGTTTGGGATGAATGTACATCATTAATCAAATTATTATTATTCTTACAAGAGCTAATCTATTTTAGTAGGTTTGGGGTTGGGGTCTACAATGGTGTTTGATTCTCTAATCTGTGCTGGCGAATCGACAGTGGGCTATACCCAAATGCATCAAAATGCTTTTAAATGTAATCTATCTCATTGATCTAGGCATTAATCTCGGCTACACTCAAACTTTTTGCATTGTCAACATTCACAGATGTTTGAAGTGAATTTGACAAGTATTTAATAAAACTGTACATAAACTGTAATGAACTTTATTTACTTTTGAAGGAAATGGTCCTTTTACAATTCAAATATTAGCAATGGCTAGAAATATTCTCTATTTTTGAAAGCATCAAATCAATCAATCAATCAAATTTTATTTCTAAAGCGCTTTTCATACATAAGATGCAACACAAAGTGCTTTACAGTTTGGTTAAAAACAATCCCGCCGACCCAAGACCCCTCCCCCAGACCACCCAACAGACCCACCCCAAACCACAGACAAACACACACACACGCGCTCATGAACACTCATACACACACACACACACACACACACACACACCAGTAAAACAATAAAAACATGATGAGAGACTTGGCAGGGTTCAGATGCAACCAGCTGAAAAAGCGTCATCCAAGGAGCCGTCTGCACCAGGAGCAGAGAGCCGCCCGTAGCCACAGGGGACGACACAGGACCCAGAGGAGACATGAAACCGAGGCCCCAGGCCCCCACCAGGCCCAAGAGTCCGACCCCCGCAGCCACACCGACCACTGCTCCCGGTGCAGAGGGCTCCTCCAGAGGAAACACTGGGTACACTAAAAACAATACAATAAGTAAAACACTAAAATGTGAGACTAAAAGGAACACACAATACATGAATAATAGCAATAGCAATATAATAAATAATAAATAATAAAAGATAAATAGAATGGAATAATAAAAACTAATCAAAAGCTACTCTGAAAAGGTGCGTCTTGAGCCTACTTTTAAAAATATGAACGTTCTCTGCGGCCCTGAGCTCCTCCGGCAGACTGTTCCAGAGACGGGGGCCGTAGTGCTGGAAAGATGCCTCGCCGTGAGTGTGTGTCCTGACTTTGGGGATGGTTAGGAGTCTGCTGCCGGAGGAGCGCAGGGGCCGGGAAGGTTCATAGGATAAAAGCAAATCTGAAAGATAAGAAGGCCCAAGACCATTAAGACATTTAAAAACCATTAAAAGAACTTTAAAATCGATTCTGAAACACACGGGGAGCCAATGCAGCGATTTTAAAACCGGTGTAATGTGGTCCCGCCCCCTGGTCTTAGTCAGGACACGTGCGGCCGAGTTTTGGAGTAATTGAAGACTTGCAATATTCTTTTTGGGAAGACCAGAGAGCAGGGCATTACAATAGTCAATGCGACTGGTGATAAAAGCATGCATCAGCGTCTCCGTGTTGCCCCGAGAGAGAATGGGGCGGACTCTGGCGATGTTCTTTAGATGATAAAAACCTATTTTTGTGATACTCTTGATGTGAGGAATAAAAGTCAGCTCAGAGTCAAAGATTACGCCCAGATTTTTCACTTGTGATGATGGATTAAAAGAGTGTGATTGGAGTTTTGATAAAAGTTTCTCTCTCTGGGCCTCAGGACCGATGACTAAAACCTCAGTTTTGTCCTGGTTAAGCTGGAGAAAGTTTTCTGCCATCCAGGATTTCAGGTCTAAAATGCAGTTAAAAAGAGCATCCATTGGCCTGGTGTCATCAGGAGACATGGAGATGTACAGCTGTGTATCATCTGCATAACTGTGGAAGTTAATTCCATGTCTCCTGATGACACCGCCAAGAGGGAGCATGTACAGGTTAAAAAGAACTGGACCTAAAATGGAACCCTGGGGCACACCACATGTGATTTTATGGACCTGAGAGGAGCAGGTATCCAAACTTACCATGAAGGATCTGTCTGTTAAATAAGAAGTGAACCATTTGTGGACAGCACCAGAGAGGCCGAGGTGTTGTAGGCGGGATAAAAGAATGGTGTGGTCTACTGTATCAAAGGCAGTGCTAAGATCCAGTAGAACCAACACGGTCACCTTTTTAGAATCATAACTTAGTCTAAAATCATTTAAAATCTTTAAAAGAGCAGTCTCTGTGCTGTGGTTCACCCTAAAACCTGATTGAAATTTCTCTAAAATTTGCTGCTGATCTAAAAAGGCATTGAGCTGGGTAAAAACAAGTTTTTCTAAAATTTTGCTTAAAAATGGCAGGTTGGATACCGGTCTGTAGTTGTTAAAGTCATTAAAATCTAAATTGCTCTTCTTCAGAAGGGGCCTCACCACAGCCGCTTTGAAGGCTGCAGGAAAGACCCCAGTCTGAAGAGAGCAATTCATCAGGTTTAAAAGCTCCTCTCTAAAAGATTCATAAAATGACTTAAAAAATGGAGTGGGGACTGGATCTAAAAGACATGTGGTGGGCCTCACTGAGGAGAAAACTTTATCAAGCATCTCAGCATCAACCAGGACAAAACTGTCCAGTGTTTCCTCTGGTGAAGACAAACAATCAGATGTGTTAAAAACAGTAGTGCGGTTGGATAAAATGTTACATCTGATTGTATTTATCTTCCCCGTGAAGTGGACTGCAAAATCCTCACAGAGGGAGTCTGTGGGGGTTAAAAGAGACATGCTAAAATCAGGGTTTAAAATGGTGTCGATGGTTGAAAAAAGGATTTTTGGATTATTTTTGTTCTGGCTGATTAGATTTGCAAAGTATTTGTTCTTATGATTTCTAATTGTGTAATTGTATGCTTTTTGATTGTTTTTATATATTTCGTAGTTGATTGTTGTTTTATTTTTCCTCCATCTTCGTTCTGCCGCCCTGCACTCTTGTTTCATTTTGCGTACTTCTTCATTTCTCCATGGGGGTGCAGATTTTGTTTTTATGATTTTTGTTTTTAAAGGAGCCACCTGATCCAACGCAGAACTAAGTCTACTGTTAAAATCATTTGCTATAAAATCACAGGGGGCAGGTAAAACCAAGTGGGGAGTGTTGTTTAGGATGTCGATAAAATTTGCAGCCACTTCAGGGGTTGCATCTATTGTTGATGCATTTATCTATTTCTCTATTGTGACTCTAAAGCTTGGTTGCAGCTTGAGCCAAGGCATATTTCTAATTTGTGACTTCTGTCACTTTTAATATCTCTAAAATAATTCTGATTCTAATATTTTAGCTGCTCTCAGAAGGATAACATTGTATAGTACTATTTTACTCTTATGTGGAATTGTGTTTTATGAAAAACAAAGGAAACACATGGTCACACATTCACGTGTGACCATCAGGATCGATAAACAGCAACATAACATCATAACTCAATACTTAAACTCAAACTCGGTACTTCACTCGGTACTTCAAAAACTCAGAACTCGGAATACTTCAAAAACTCAGAAAACTCATAAAACATTTTCAGATCTTTCATAAAACTTGTCAACAATCTTCAGTAAAATACCAAACTTCATCAGTCGATGGTTCTCAGATATTGCTTTGAAAACAGTCTCTCCCACTTCTCTGTGTTGGTTTCTTCAGGCTACATTTGTTGTGTCGAGCCATGAATTCTTCTGTGACGTGTCTTTCAATCACACGTTTCCAGTGTCCAGATTCAGAAATCCAATTCAGTCCAAATTATGTCCAAATTCAGAAATCCAATTGTTCCAAATTATGTCCAAATTCAGAAATCCAATTGTTCCAAATGGTGTCCATGCAAAAGAGGACGATGGTGTTGTCCATGTCTCAGCAGCTCACAGCAGGCCTGAGTGGAATCAGGAGCTGTGCAGATTGTCCAAGTGTGCTGATCCAGATGCATGGTTTCTCTTGAGGTTTTTAAGTTTTGGCTTGGTAGAGACAGCACGAACAACACGAACACAGAATGCAAGTGTATTATACAGAGCGGAGGCATGGAGACCTCCAATCAGCAGCTGCCACGGTGCCAGCAGAGATAGTCAAAACATGAAGTGGAAAAGTACAGGCTTCTGCACATTGATAGAATGATGAGTTTAACTTTAACAAAAGTTGCTTAAAAGTGTTATGAAATCTCACACACGCCAAAAACAAACTAAAACACAAAAACTCCTTTTTTCTGTATGTAATTTAAACCGTGATCATTGAAATATTGTTGCTTCTTTACTTTTGTCATTTATCAAGCCTGGAATTGGTTAATTACAAAACATTTTGTGACAAAAGGCCTCCTTAACACGTTTCCCTTTTTAAAAATTGCTTTTATTTTTACACCATGGTTTCACTAAGGATCCAACACTTTTCTCTGGCTAGCAAGGGGCCTCTACCCCGGTAATTACTCAAAAAAGGGCCTCTACCCTGTAATTACTCTTTCTCTGCCCTGACTACTTCAAAGGACAGGGACCCCGATACGTCAAGGGGTTCTTTTTTTCCTATAGGGACTGGTTACCCACACAGCTAACCTGTTTTCTACAACATAAGACATGACAAAGACGTGTGTGGTGTTGTAGTATTGACCAGGCAGAGACGTGTAGTTGCTTCAGTTCGTCCTTTACTTCTCTTCAGCATTCAAAATCTCAACCGTCAGTATTACCTCGCACGTGAGCTCCCTCTGGTGGTTACATACAATATAGTAGGCAACACAACATTTCCCCTTTTCTGAAACATTTGCTTATTACAAATGGAACATTGGTACTGTATGCAAACAGCAAAATAAAAGTATATTACCAACGGTAAGATGTATTTCTAACTACATTTACATCAGTTGTAGTACAGCAGGGACAGCGCTCCCGGAGGTATCCTGCGCAAAGTTAGGGCACTAGAGAGTTCCCCCGGGGGCTTCCCGCAGTTGTCCTGCGTGACACCGGGTGGCCCCGCGCTGTTTTAGAGCGTGGGGGAAGCTCCCCGAGGTCTGCGCACAGCTCTCCACCAAACATGCGTCGTGAGGACACTGTGGAGTTTCTGTGGTCTCAGCTTTTGCTCCGCGCCGCTCTGGGGGTATGGGCAGCAGGTCGGACCGTAGAGGAGGGACGAGCACCTGGGGGACAGGTGGAAAACAGCCGCAACCGGGGAACGTGAGGTGAGGGACGGGGTTAGAGCATGATGAGGGGTGAGGACCGGATGATGGGATCCCAAAGAGCAGTGGCTTGGAGTGTGGTACGTGAGCTGTGAGTGTCTGGTACGGAGAGGGTATTGTGCTGTGAGTGCGTGAATGAGATGTCCTTGAAATGTTCCATGAGAGTTTTCTTTATGTATGAGTTTGTGGATAGTTGTGTATCAACTGCGTTGATGTTCCTCGGGGGTCCATTGCGTTTACTGGTTTGGATGGAAGGTATTGAAGCAAGTTGTGATTTGTAGATTTGTCTGTAGAGTTCTCGGGGGGGAGCGGCGGTGTCCATGGTGGCGTATGTGGGCAGGCTGGTTAACGCGGTAACTGTTAAAAAGTATGATATACTGTCCAGTTAAATGTGACCAGTATTATGTTGTGGCAAACCTGTTAAAATCCGCTTATTCCATCAGTTGTTACGAATAATTACAGTATTAAAAGGCTTAGTTTTAAAAAATAAATCCAATAAAGTGTGCAAGTTCTTAATGTGTGCAGTTTCAAAAAGTTGTGCAGTTCAAAAAAGGCGCCAAACATAATACAGTAAGTTAGTGGTCTAATAAAGTCTTTTACAGTAACTATCCAATCGTTTGTAGCCAGTTTTCCGGCGTGTGAAATATTTGCAGCTTGAAAGCATCTGATCACTGTTGCAATAGTCCTGCTGGAGTTCAGCAAGAAATTGATACATAAGTCTGTGTGGAAGTCACTTTTTTCACTCTACTTTAAACTGTTGTCTGTAAAGTTCTAATATAATTTGTACATGTTGACCTATCCATATGGGATATATTTTAAAGGAAGTTTGAAAAATTAAAAATATCACATTCTAGTGTCTTTTAATGGATTCTCAGGAGTTTGTGACTCAAAAAATATTGCAAAAAGTCATTTTCCTGGCATTTTGCATAAAATGAGTGACAACAGCGCTGTCAGGAGTATTGGGCCAGAAGACCAAGGCCAATTATTGTAAGAAGCAATGTTCTGACTTAACAACCAAACATGTTTAAAAGGGGAAATTAGTATGAAATGTCTTCTCTTCTGGCTTTGTAAAAATGTTACAAATCAAAAAAATACTTTCTTAAAAATTTGGTCATGATATTGAAGTTTGCTACTTAGAGGGACATGGCATAATGGTGACTTCAATGGCGTTATCCATGTTGGGATTTTCTGGATCCACAGGACTCCACCAGTAGGTGTGGGGTTTTATATATGTTCTCTGATAGATGTAGTCTTGGAAACTAGGCTTAAGGCTTGTCTTCAAAACTGATTGTAACCTATATAATTAAGGATTAATGGCACTTAAGATGGACTTAAAACTGGTTCCGGGACCAACAGTATTTACACCAAAGTGGGCCAATGACAAAGCTTCTCTGTTGTATAAGTATTGACACGCACTTCTTTTGTATAGTGTGTATTTATATTATATGTGTTTGTGTTACACAAAATATTTGTGGTTTGACGAAGATGCTTTATACAGTGTTTTTCAACCTTTTGTGAGCAAGGCACACTTTTCACTGAATAAAAATTTGCGGCACCCTCCCGGAGAAAATGTCAAAATGTATTACATTACTAATTTAAAAATATATCTTGTCATACTCTGTGTGATATATAAAGTATATCTTATCTTATCTTATAATGTATACTGTATTCCTCTGTTAGCCTATATTACAATTATACAGTTATTCTCATCAAAATGCTTAAGTCCAGGGCCTAGACATTAATCTTTATTTCAAATTTCTCTACTCAAATACACACATATATATTTAAAACCAATATTCACTAAATATATTAAAAAACAACAAAAATAAAAAATAAAAAGAAATCCAATCTCTGCCTACGTCAAATAATAACTACACAAAAAGACATGCATTGTTAGTGCATGGGAAAAAATTTAGGTATCGAGCTTTAATTTCAGGAGTTTTGATGAGGGACACGGGAGGTCCTGAACGCGAGTCCATGGTTCTGTCCGGTTGCGCATGTCTGTGGTTCTGTCCACTCGACTATGGTTGCGCTCGGTACCTGTTAAGAAGTTGCGTTCAAGAGAGCTGTTTGTTCAAAAATAGGTACATTTCATAGTTAAAACCACTACAAACGCGGCCCAGCTGCCCCGGGGCAGTGGCGGGAGGGATGTTAATTCCTGTTCAGAAACGGCCCTTAATTATTTTTCAAAAAACTGTCTCTATCACTTTCACTTCTCACTCGCCACAAAGCTCTTGTCTCGCTCCCTCCACCTGTGCGGTTCAAGGGGGCCGAATACTTTCGCAAGGCACTGTATTCTCTTCATTGATCAATTCTCTTGACCAATGAAATGCATCAAGATACTCTACCTGTGATGAGAATGATCAGCAGATCCGCGAATTCCGACTTTTTCTCACTGAAAATATCATTTCTGTGAAATGTGTGACCGCGGGCTGTTTGCGTTACGGACTCGAACGGGATTAACATCCTTCGTTCTGACCTCGGGGGCAACTGTGGCGGCTATGACACAGCTCAGCGAAAGCGTAGCCTTAACGTGGTCATGTACCGAGCGCAGAAAACAGAATATGATCATAAACACACACACACACACCCAGTTGTTTGGTATGAATGATAAAAGTGTCCTTTTTTTTAGGTGAATTTTGAAGGCGATGGGTTTGAACCGGTGGTGAAATCTCTGTTCGGTGAAAAAGGTTTAGTTCCGGATACATTTTTCAAACTGTTGGACTGGAGCCGGGAACAGATCTCCAGCCTCAGGCCCGGACACGGACGGATGAAGAGACAGGTGAATAATCACTTTTTAATCTAACAATTTGTTTATTTTTTCAGAACATGAGTACATGAACACACAGAGGCTCAGGGCTAAAACTTCAAACATAAAAAAAAAACAATACAACTGCTGTCAAAACACAATCAAAACACAATCTAAAAGGAAAATGACTCACACGGCTCTTTCTTACAGGCATGCTAAAAATACATTCAAAAACAGCATGTAGTGATCTGTTTTGTTAAAGGCAAATTAGGAGGATTTTACAGGCAGTGAAAAGTGCTGAGTAGAGTCTGAGCGGGACGCTCGTTCTCCTCCGCTCACAGAACGAGCAGCGAACAGCCTGCGTCCTCTAGCCTCTACAGCGCTGCTAAAAACTAAGGCTTCGGCTTCGAAATTTGAATATAATTCTAAAATAAAATGTATTCAATAACTGCAAATAAAATAGTTAGCTCCCAAAGGTTCCACCAGGACGTGCTAGGCAGGTAACAGCTAAGCTAGCTAGATCCCTGGAACTACATGTTAATGGTAACTTCCGGGTTTTTCGCGATCGCTTTTTGTTACATTAAAAAAGTAATTTGGTCATGAAAACAATAACAAGAAATTCTGAAAAAGTCCGCGCATGTGTGTTAAGGATGTATATGTATATTGCATTGTCCGATTAACATTTAATGGTGTTGATTGTTAGATATGTAGTTGTTTATTAAGCGTGGCTAGCTCGGCTAGTAATGGCAGTATTTTACTCACCTGAATTAGAAACAGAGATTGCATTGTCAAAGGGCAGCGGCCATTATTGATTTGAGAGTTCTGTTATCAAGAAAAAATGATCGGTTGAATTACATACAAGTCAATGGAGTTTTCTACTGCTGCTGTGAGGAGCTGTATAAAAAATCATAATTAAATACTCGAATATATTCTAATGTTTTAATGAATAAATTTGAATGCGAAACTAGCGGTATTCTTTTACCTATATATGGTGTTAGCAGTGCGTTGCTTTAGTGCCATTTCATCAGTGATAGTTGTACAGCTTACAAGAAGTTGTGCTAATGCTAATGTTAGCATAAATGTCAGATCGCAAATTGAGCTAGATGGCTCTGTGTTATGAGAGCGTAGGGGAAATGAGAAGCCATTGAGCGAGTTGGGGGGCAGTGCTAAACATTTAAACCTTGCAGAAACGGGTATAGCGCCTTTAAGGAATTTAGAAAAAATGCACATGTGCAACGCTCTACCTGCTCCCGAGGGAGGGACCGCCTACTTAACGAGTGCGTACATGTTAATGCTGTAATTTACACTCAATATAGGGCTGGGCGATATACCTGATCAGTCGATAACGATATATATTGATTGTTTTTTATTTATTTTTTAAAACCTAAATAAATACATTAGTCGTGTCGGCTAACACACGTTAGCAGCCTTGTTTACAGTCACGGGGAGTGAGGCTGGAGGCAAATGTTCACAAGCAGTCTCCCCCATAGTTAGTCCTAGTTTAATCCTGGTTATTCCTGGTTTAGCTCCTGTTTTGGCTGTTTTCGAGTGTCTTCTGTCCCCTTGACGGCTCCAGAAAAGGTTAATCTCTTGCTTTTGCCGAATGCATTGAGTCTCTGCCTCTCCCGCGCCGTTCCTCGCACGGACTATTGACACGGCCTGAAACACGATCTTTAGATCCATGGCTATTATAATAGATCCATGATCCATGGACGCTACGCATGGTGCGCTTGTTGTTTTTGCATTTCCCAGAATGTTTTGCGGTATGTGGTCGGCTGTGATAGGTCGAGAAGCCTTTGCCTACATTCCCCAGAATGCCTCGCGCGTATGACTCGGCTTTACTTCCTGTGTTTTCTAACGGAGTGAAGTGAAACGAACATTCTATCGACCCAGTTTTCTATTGATATCAAACACGTGTCTATTGCAATATATATTGTTATAGTTTTATTGCCCAGCCCTACATTCCAATGTCAGTACATAAACCCAGATTTCCTCGTGTATGCTCTGTTTACATGTCACTGTCGGCATCGCTCACACAAGCTCACTTTCCAAGAAGATTTTCACTTTTTTCCACTATGTCAGACAATATAGAGGTAGATAACAAGCACTTACAATGGCCTTACGTCAGAATGATTGACAATTATGAGGACCAATAATCTTGATAATCCTCCTATATACCTTCAAAAAACTAAAATGTTAGGCACCCCACCTTTATTCAGTTCTGTTTTTGACTATTTAATATCATCTTCCCTCCATCCAATCCAATCCACTTTATGTATATATCCATTCATTTCTTCTTCATCATCATTTTCCGGGTTGTGGCGGCAGCTGTCTAAGGAGAGATGGCCTTTCTTCTCCTCCAGCTCATCTGGTGGAATCCTGGCTATGTCTCCCATGCCAGCTGAGTGACTCCAAGGTTCCTGTCCTGTGATTCCAGTTCCTAAAATGTTGCAGAGCAAGGAACCAGCTCACTACAGACCAGTAGCGCCGACTTCCCGCCTGTTTGTTCATCCTTGCCCTTCTCCGCTCCGTGGTCAGCCCCACCCTTGCCAGGAGTCCACCGGGAGCGCTGTGGGGGTCATGTTTTTGACTACTCCATTCTTTCAACACCATCAGACCGGCACTGCTGCGGAGGAAGATGGTGGATGCTGGAGTGGACAGTCACCTCACTGCACGGACCATAAACTACTTCTCGGACCGACCACAGCACAACTTTTGAGTCTGAGTTGATAGTCTACAGTACTGGGTCCCCTTAGGGCACTGTCCTCTCCATCTACACTTTGGACTTCACATAGAACACATACAGCTGCCACCTGCAGAAGTTCTCCGACAACTCCCTATTGTAGGCTGTGTGTCTGAGGGGTACCAAGTGGAGTACCGATCAGTTATCATGGATTTTGTCGACAGGTGTGAGCACAGAGATGGTAATCGCCTACAATCCCACACACAGCTGAACATCCAGGGCGAGGACAATGAGCTGGTATACGGCTTCAAGTACCTGGGTGTTTTCATTAACAATAAACTGGACTGGTCCCTGGACGCCCTGTACAAGAAGGGCCAAAGTCTCCTCCACCTTCTGAGGAGGCTGAGGTCCTTCGGAGTGAACAGGCCTCTGTTCAGGACTTTTTATGGCTCTGTGGTAGCCTCTGCCATACACTACGCTGTCCCGGGCAGCACAGAGCGGGGCAGGAATAGACTGAACAAGCTGGTCAGGAGGCTCTGCTTTGGGCTGCCTCCTGGACTCCATGGAGGAGGTGAGGGATAGGAGGGTGTTATCCAAACTCACTTCCATCATGAACAAAACCTCAAATCACCTGCACAGGTGACTGTAGAGGGGCTGAGGAGCTCTTTCAGTGGAAGACTGAAGCACCCTCAGTGCAAGAAGGAGCGCTACTGCAGGTGCATCCCCACCACTGTCAAACTAGGACTGAAAAACTCTCAGTTATAGTCACTCATAATTTGTGTTGTACATAATATACCGTGCACAGAAGAAAATACATTTTAACCTTTTAACTTGTTTGCACACTTCCTATCTTTTTGCACACCATGAGTGATTCTATTGAGGCACGTGTACATTTCACGTGTACATTTCTCCAGTGTGAGATCAATAAAGTTTATCTTATCTTAAAGTTTTTAAAAGTAGCTTTGAATTCAAAATACATGAACACAAATAATATTAATAGTCAATAAATAAGATCAAAGAATCCTAAATATCTATACAACAAAATACAAATCCAAATAGATTTTGCATCATAAAGACAATATAGAGGACGATATAACTCAGTGTTACAGGGCCTTGCGAAAGTATTCGGCCCCCTTGAACCTTTCAACATTTCGCCACATTTCAGGCTTCAAACATAAAGATATAACATTTAAATTTTTTGTCATGAATCAACAACAAGTGGGACACAATCGTGAAGTGGAACAAAATGTATTGAATAATTTAAACTTTTTTAACAAATAAAAAACTGAAAAGTGCAGCGTGCAATATTATTCGGCCCCTTTACTTTCAGTGCAGCAAACTCAGTCCAGAAGTTCAGTGAGGATCTTTGAATGATCCAATGTTGTCCTAAATGACTGATGATGATAAATAGAATGAACCTGTGTGTAATCAAGTCTCCGTATAAATGCACCTGCTCTTTGATAGTCTCAGGGTTCCGTTTAAAGAGCAGAGAGAACCATGAAGACAAAGGAACACACCAGGCAGGTCCGAGATACTGTTGTGGAGAAGTTTAAAGCCGGATTTGGATACAAAAAGATTTCCCAAGCTTTAAACATCTCAAGGAGCAGTGTGCAAGCAATTATATTGAAATGGAAGGAGTATCAGACCACTGCAAATCTACCAAGACCCGGCCGTCCCTCCAAACTTTCATCTCAAACAGGGAGAAGACTGATCAGAGATGCAGCCAAGAGGCCCATGATCACTCTGGATGAACTGCAGATAACTACAGTTGAGGTGGGAGAGTCTGTCCATAGGACAACAATCAGTTGTGCACTGCACAAATCTGGCCTTTATGGAAGAGTGGCAAGAAGAAAGCCATTTCTCAAAGATATCCATAAAAAGTCTCGTTTAAAGTTTGCCACAAGCCACCTGGGAGACACACCAAACATGTGGAAGAAGGTGCTTTTTTGGCCATAATGCAAAACGATATGTTTGGCGTAAAAGCAACACAGCTCATCACCTTGAACACACCATCTCCACTGTCAAACATGGTGGTGGCAGCATCATGCTTTGGGTCTGCTTTTCTTCAGCAGGGACAGGGAAGATGGCTAAAATTGATGGGAAGATGGATGGAGCCAAATACAGGACCATTCTGGAAGAAAACCTGTTGGAGTCTGCAAAAGACCTGAGCCTGGGACGGAGATTTATCTTCCAACAGGACAATGATCCAAAACATAAAGCCAAATCTACAATGGAATGGTTCACAAATAGACGTATCCAGGTGTTAGAATGGCCAAGTCAAAGTCCAGACCTGAATCCAATCGAGAATCTGTGGAAAGAGCTGAAGACTGCTGTTCACAAACGCTCTCCATCCAACCTCACTGAGTTCAAGCTGTTTTGCAAGGAAGAATGGGCAAGAATTCCAGTCTCTTGATGTGCAAAACTGACATACCCCAAGCGACTTGCAGCTGTAATTGCAGCAAAAGGTGGCGCTACAAAGTATTAGCGCAAGGGGGCCGAATAATATTGCACGCCCCATTTTCAGTTTTTTATTTGTTAAAAAAGTTTAAATTATCCAATAAATGTTGTTCCACTTCACGATTGTGTCCCACTTGTTGCTGATTCTTGACAAAAAAAAATATGTTTATGTCTTTATGTGTGAAGCCTGAAATGTGGCGAAATGTAGAAAGGTTCAATACTTTCACAAGGCACTGTAAATCCAGAGAATAAAGTAGGTCGTCCATCAAGCATAATGCAAGAAAAGATTATTATTCAAATATGTTATCAGACAATAAAAGTAATGTCAAAGAAATGTGGAAGGTTCTACACCAAGTTATTGGCAATAAAGTTATTCACAGTCACCCATCCTTCTTGGTTAATGAACAGGGCAGTCAGATAGATCCTGCAGAAATGGCAGATGCATTTAACCCTCTATGGCATGACTTTTTATTTTAGGGGGAAAAAAATATTTCAACACACTTTTTAAGAGCTCGTGGGTCCCTAAATAACATTGATCTTTACATTTGACCCCCCCCCCCCACCCCCCCAATCAGATAATGGTTTGTTGCTTAAGGGCAACATTGTGCGACGAGGGTACTAAAACACCAAGGTTTTCAATATTACATTGAATTAGGAAAATAATAAAACAAATACATTAGAGAAGCTTTTATTCTTTTATTTTTCAAGCTCAACTTTTTTAAACGGGTACAGAGCACTCCAGATTGCAAAAACAAAAGCAAAAACAGTTCTGAGCCTCTAGTAAGTCACACAGCTGCGGGTCTCGGTAGCCTATTGTGTATGGAACAGCAAGAAGCAGTTGCTAGTGGCTGTGAAACATAGATGTTTCACAGCCAAGACAGAGACCTGAGACCAGGACTAATGTGAGAGGACTTCAGGACAGAGACCTGAGACCAGGACTAATGTGAGAGGACTTCAGGACAGAGACCTGAGACCAGGACTAATGTGAGAGGACTTCAGGACAGAGACCTGAGACCAGGACTAATGTGAGAGGACTTCAGGACAGAGACCTGAGACCAGGACTAATGTGAGAGGACTTCAGGACAGAGACCTGAGACCAGGACTAATGTGAGAGGACTTCAGGACAGAGACCTGAGACCAGGACTAATGTGAGAGGACTTCAGGACAGAGACCTGAGACCAGGACTAATGTGAGAGGACTTCAGGACAGAGACCTGAGACCAGGACTAATGTGAGAGGACTTCAGGACAGAGACCTGAGACCAGGACTAATGTGAGAGGACTTCAGGACAGAGACCTGAGACCAGGACTAATGTGAGAGGACTTCAGGACAGAGACCCGAGACCAGGACTAATGTGAGAGGACTTCAGGACAGAGACCTGAGACCAGGACTAATGTGAGAGGACTTCAGGACAGAGACCTGAGACCAGGACTAATGTGAGAGGACTTCAGGACAGAGACCTGAGACCAGGACTAATGTGAGAGGACTTCAGGACAGAGACCTGAGACCAGGACTAATGTGAGAGGACTTCAGGACAGAGACCTGAGACCTGGACTAATGTGAGAGGACTTCAGGACAGAGACCTGAGACCAGGACTAATGTGAGAGGACTTCAGGACAGAGACCTGAGACCAGGACTAATGTGAGAGGACTTCAGGACAGAGACCTGAGACCAGGACTAATGTGAGAGGACTTCAGGACAGAGACTTGAGACCAGGACTAATGTGAGAGGACTTCAGGACAGAGACCTGAGACCAGGACTAATGTGAGAGGACTTCAGGACAGAGACCTGAGACCAGGACTAATGTGAGAGGACTTCAGAACAGAGACTTGAAACCAGGACTAATGTGAGAGGACTTCAGGACAGAGACCTGAGACCAGGACTAATGTGAGAGGACTTCAGGACAGAGACCTGAGACCAGGACTAATGTGAGAGGACTTCAGGACAGAGACCTGAGACCAGGACTAATGTGAGAGGACTTCAGGACAGAGACCTGAGACCTGGACTAATGTGAGAGGACTTCAGGACAGAGACCTGAGACCAGGACTAATGTGAGAGGACTTCAGGACAGACACCTGAGACCAGGACTAATGTGAGAGGACTTCAGGACAGAGACCTGAGACCAGGACTAATGTGAGAGGACTTCAGGACAGAGACCTGAGACCAGGACTAATGTGAGAGGACTTCAGGACAGAGACCTGAGACCTGGACTAATGTGAGAGGACTTCAGGACAGAGACCTGAGACCAGGACTAATGTGAGAGGACTTCAGGACAGAGACCTGAGACCAGGACTAATGTGAGAGGACTTCAAGACAGAGACCTGAGACCAGGACTAATGTGAGAGGACTTCAGGACAGAGACCTGAGACCAGGACTAATGTGAGAGGACTTCAGGACAGAGACCTGAGACCTGGACTAATGTGAGAGGACTTCAGGACAGAGACCTGAGACCAGGACTAATGTGAGAGGACTTCAGGACAGAGACCTGAGACCTGGACTAATGTGAGAGGACTTCAGGACAGAGACCTGAGACCAGGACTAATGTGAGAGGACTTCAGGACAGAGACCTGAGACCAGGACTAATGTGAGAGGACTTCAAGACAGAGACCTGAGACCAGGACTAATGTGAGAGGACTTCAGGACAGAGACCTGAGACCAGGACTAATGTGAGAGGACTTCAGGACAGAGACCTGAGACCAGGACTAATGTGAGAGGACTTCAGGACAGAGACCTGAGACCAGGACTAATGTGAGAGGACTTCAGGACAGAGACCTGAGACCAGGACTAATGTGAGAGGACTTCAGGACAGAGACCTGAGACCAGGACTAATGTGAGAGGACTTCAGGACAGAGACCTGAGACCAGGACTATCGATTGGAATGTCCCTAACTCCTTCATTCTTGGACCCGTAAAACGTTATTGCATCCATTTCCTACAAGCAATAGTAGATAGATCAGAATGGAAGATAGAACAGCAAAAAACATTGAGTGTGGTGTTGATTATCCATTCAAGCACATCCCCAACCAGCAGCATTACACTGCCCAAACAAAAGTGCTACAACTGCATGATGTTGCCTTGAGGCAACAAACCTAAACGTGCAGTTTTTGTATATAAATGGAAACAAAAAACATATATTAACAATCAAATATGCTTCTTAACATATTCATGCACAGTCATATATTTATTTTATCAAGTTTTTCGAATTTAAACATGTAGAAAAGTTATATTTATCCTACCTTTTTCTGGCACTGTGTCACTTGTGACTCTGCTTCCTGAAAGGACTGCTCCACCCCCCGACAATTGCCCCCACCCACTTCAGAACTTGATTTAATTGGACAGAAACATGTCTAGTAATTTTATAAACAAAAACAAAAAAAAAAAACATTAAAGGGCCAGTGTAAGAGCCAAAAGATTGGTTTGTTGCCCGAGGGCAACGGTATGTCTTTTTTTTGTTAATGTTGGCCCAAACCTTGCCAGATCAATTCAAATGACAGATCACAATGAAGGTATTTGGAATTATGAAAACAAAGTTTTGCAATCCTTATATTTGGATGAAGTCAGTGAAACTGAAATTATTGCCTGCATCTCTAAAATGAAAAATAAAAAATCATGCGATAGTGATGGTTTAGATATGTTCGTTGTGAAAAGATCTATTGATTGCATCTGTAAACCATTAAAACATATTATTAATCTTTCTTTTAACACCGGCGATTTTCCAGACAAAATGAAGGTAGCGAAAATAATCCCCATCTTCAAATCAGGTGACAAGCACAGTCTGACGAACTATCGACCTATATTGTTGCTGTCCCAATTTTCCAAAATACTAGAGAAGATCTTTATTGATAGATTTGATAAGTTTATTGAAAGATTTTTTCTGTTAAATGACAGTCAATATGGAGTAATAGGTCAACAGCCCTTGCACTTATGAAAATAACAGAGAACATTACAACTGAATTAGATAACAAAAATTACACAATCGGAGTCTTTATCGATCTGAAAAAGGCTTTTGATACTGTTGACCATAACATTCTTCTCAATAAGTTACAGTCTTATGGAATCAGAGGTGTCGTGTTGCAGTGGGTTGCCAGTTACTTGGAAATTGTCAGCAGTATGTAGATTTTGCAGGACACTTATCAAAGAGTCAGCAGATAAATTTTGGTGTACCACAAGGGTCTGTTTTGGGGCCAAAATGTTTCATTTTGTATATTAATGACCTGTGTGATGTGTCTAAAATATTACATTTTGCTCTATTTGCAGATGACACAAATTTCTTTTTTTCTGGGACGAATATAAGTACTTTAATTGCTACTATTGAAAAAGAGATGGTCAAAAATGGTTTAATGCCAATGTAAGCAAAACCAAGTTCATGTTGTTCACCAATTAAAAAGGGTGGAAGATATTGAATTATATTTTAATGGTGTTAAAATCAAAAGGGTCTCCGAAATTCATTTTTTAGGAGTCATTATTGATGAAAACCTAAAATGGAAGCAACACGTTGCTTCAACAAAAAAGAACATCTGTAAGAATCTTGCCATATTGAGCAAAGTAAGATATCTGTTAAACTACAAGGCAATGCGAACTCTATACTGTTCTTTGATCCTCCCGTATTATATGTATTGCCTTGAAGTCTGGGGCAACTCCTACAACACTAATTTAAAACCTTTAGTCATCCTACAAAAAAGAACTTTACGAATAATACACAAAACTGCTCCAAGAGAACACACAACTGAACTGTTTTTGAAGGACTGTTAAAAATGAAAGATTTAATTGTATTAAAGACATTATTGATTATGTTCACAGCACAACATTATTTATTGCCCCGTGGTCTTCAATTATTTTTCTCTGTAAATGATGAAATCAGCAGAAGGAATCTGGATTTTAAAATGCCTTTTGCAAGAACAACACTCAAACAAATGTCCATCTCATGTGCTGGGGTGAAACTATGGAACTCTGTGGACAATGAATTTAAAACATGTTCAAATAAATTACAATTTAAGTTTAAATGTAAAAAAAAAAAGATAAAGTCCTATGTTAAATGAAGTGAGAAATAGTATTGTATTTGTATTAGTTGTATTTGTTGTATTTTGACACAAAGCCATCTATGTTTGTTGTCTTACTGTCATAAGATTGGTGTAGGGGTTTAAATAAGACTTGGTCTACATCCTACTCCTGTTCTTTATGTGACTGTAATGTTATATAAGAACAAATAAATGAATGAATGAATGAATCACCTCACTACTTTGTCTAACAGGTCTCAGATGATCTTGTAAAGGGAATATCGGACGTTTTCCAAAAGTTGATGGAGGATCTGCGTTCGTCGGAGGCTCCGGAGGCCGTGGCGTACTTTGAGCTTCTCGGAACAGAAATGGGATACATGAAAAGCAACCAAATCCGAGACGCTTTGGAAACTCTCTCAATGTACCACCATGTGCTCTTCAAAATGCTTCCTACAAGTGTAAGTCAACTACTTTAACATAACACAAGATTACTTAACATAACCCTAGTTATTTGATAACAGTGTGATGTCTTTTCTTTTAAGTGAAGGTCTGTTCCTTTTTAAACTGTGAAGATGGAGAAACAGTTTTCGAATGCAAGAAGCAGTTAGAGCCACCCCCACAACTTCCTGATCGGAGGCAATGAATAAAAAATTATTTGGCTGTCTATAAAGCAGGGTTTAATAAAAAAAATGTATCCAGACATTTTGAAATAAATTATAAAAAGGATTAGATGTCTCATTTGGACAGAGAAAATATACCTTCTGCTCAACCATGAGCACGTGCGGGCAGATGAGACAGGTGAGGCCCGGCCTTACCTAAGATCATGAATTTTTTTTAATTATTATTATTAATTAAAGAGAAACAATAATACTTGGTCACTATATCAAGTGATTTGTGCTATTGTATTATTTCAATGTAACTTTGATCTATTTCATATATTTTTACCTTGAAATTGCAGATTTTTGTCACATTTTTCTCATATTTGACAGAGCGGCGTGCAGTGAAGCATAAAAGCTACAGCTCACAGTGGGAGAAGCCCGTGCAGTGCAAACTCAGAGATAGTCGCTCAGTTGGTAGAGCATTGGCCTTTGAGCCTGAAGGTCGTGGGTTCGAGCCCACCATAAGACTTTCTCCACCAACTCCCACTGATGACTGCTGTTGTTGTGTCCTTGGCAAGAAACTTAACCTCTGGGGATACCAGGTTCTACAGTGAGGCGGCTGTGGCTTTAAAGTGCCAAACTGCTATTGTGTCCTTAGGCAAGACACTTCACCCACATTGCCTAGAACGAGTCTGGTGTGTGTGTAAATGGTTGGTGGTGGTCGGAGGGGGCCATGTGCCCCAAGCCAGCTGTGGCTGCAGTAGTAGTTTATCACCACCATGTATGGAGTGAAAGAATAAGAAATCTTTATTTATATACCGCCTTTCACAGACCAGAGTCACAAAGCGGTTTACAATTGTGGGCATTTGTTTCTCACTCCACACAGAGATGGGAGCAGGGTCACCAGTACAGGAGGCGCATGACAGACCTATTGTACATGTTTTTCGTGGGAGGGAAACCGGATGGGCCCTCATTTATGAAACTTGCGTACGGCCAAATCAGGGTGTAAATGAGGCGTACGTAAAAAATTTACACTTTTCGGTATTTATCAATCTGGATGTGAGCGTACACAGAATATGCAGTACGCCAAGTCAGTAGGTGGTGTAAATGTGTACGCTCATCTCAACCTTCATCACAACACGCCAAAACACGCATGAAAACACGCATGAAATGAACGCATGAAATGAACGCATGAAATGAACTCATCTTTCTCTCTCACAGAGATCGCTCAGACGCTTCAAGTGGTTAATGATGAGAGCCACCGCTGAGGCGGAGATATTAATACTCATTCATTCATTCACTTCTAAAGTTCAAGAGAGATACTGTATGAGTGCTGCACTAGGGCAAAAACATACATACATATATACTGTATATATATATATATTAACGGCTTATTAAACGAGCACGAGGTCTGTACAGCAAAATATCAGACCGCGGCCTTGATGTACAGACCGAGCCGTGGCGAGGTCTGTGCAAAAAGGCCAAAGTCTGAGGAAGCGGTCTGAGCAAGCGAGGTTAATACATTTTTTATTATATGACTATTTTTTATTTATGCCATTGTCGATCTGCGACTTGGTTTTCCTAATCGTGTTTTTAGCTTTCTGGTCTGTAACAAAGTTGTCAATCTCTTCTTGACTGTTAGGAGTTGAGCTTTTGTCGTTATTTGCTGTTATTACTTCCTCTGGCTCTTCGAACTCATCCGGAAAATAGAATTAACCACGGCATTTACTAACAGGCGCGTACGCTCACACGTTCATAACTCCGGCGTTGGGTCTTGCGTATATGGAATCTAAACCAAAAATATACACCCTTTTCTGCGCAAGTTTCATAAATGAGGGCCATGGGGAGAACATGCAAACTCAGAAAGGCCCTGTTCCTTCTTGCTGAGAAGCACTCAGCCCAATAATGATATGTGAACTGTCTTTGACTGTCCAAAAAAGCGCTATACAAAACCGATGCATTAAAACATATTTCCTTTACAATCAACATGTTTACAGTTGAGAGAATGGGTCATAAATTGTGTTTTAATATGGGTCTTAAGCTCAACCACGGCTTGTAATGTCACCAAGTGAGGCCAGCCCATGGATCTATTATCAGGGCCAGCCTCAGAGTAGGCCCAGAATTCGGCTGCATCCGATTCCATCAGAAATCTCCTTTCTTGTTCTTCCTATATTAAGGACAGCTACAGGTTTCTATTGCTACAGCTACAATTCTATTTGATTAATTGTGCAGCCCGAGGACACTTTAGCATTGTGCAGCCCCAGGACACTTTAGCATTCTACAACATGTATGGACATTTTCTTCTGTGTGTGCTTTATATTTTTCATGTGTTTTAACTGTTGATTCTCTGACCTGTGTTGGTGATTTCAATGGTTTTGTTAAGTCCTCAGAGATGACTTCTGTTGTGACCTAGGGCTATACAAGAATAAATTGTATTGTATTGTATTGTATACACCCTCCCTAACCCCACTCCCGCCCCCTGTCTGGGTCTAGGATGTCCCCGAAAAAGAGATTGTGAAATTCTTGGGTTGAATGAATGTCAACTAATGTTAATGCAATGCAAGGCAAGATTATTTGTAAAGCACAATTCATACGCAAGTGCTTAACAAAACAAGGCATTAAAATCTTAAATAATCACTGTACATTAAAAAGAATGAAGATCCTTCAGTTCGTACATTGAAACAACCATTTCTAACCTGGATTTGGTCTGTCTCATATTTTCATAAAGACTGTACCAGATTTTAACTGCATTATTTGAAAATGCTGCCTTCCCATGTTTAGTCCTGACTCTTTCCATCATAAGGAGGCTAGTAATTGTACACCTGGCACATCTCACAGATATACTTTGGTGCGAGGCCGTGGAGAGACTTATACACAAGCATAGCTACTTTAAAGTCTAGTCAATGTAATACTGGAACAAATTGCTTACCACCAAATGAACAACCCTCACTTTAGAACCAGATCTGTTGTAGACCAGTGTATTATTCATTTATTAGTGCTTAATTTTGTCCGTGTATGTAAATTCTCCTGCATTTTTTCAATTCAGGCCTTGTTCAAGCTGACTTCCGGTCTGGACAATGAGGTTTTTGCTCACTATATCTTCATGGAGACTGGCTTCGCTCTGCCCACACTCGCTGGGATGCCTCTCAAGTTCTCGCTTACCGGTGTGGTTGCCCCTGGGGCCAAAGGGGGCCTCACAAACTCCCCATATATGGTAATATCAGGCTCACACTGTACAGTTTTAGTGCTGCTCACCTATTTTATTTGGCTGTTTCCTACATTTTCCTACAATGATACTACATTTTACATTATTCATCTATTTCACAAAAAACAAACTTTAATCAGTTTTGCAGAATTATTGGTTGATTGTTGATTCTTATTTGACCAATGGTTCTATGCATTTGTATGGGATTATAAATGTCATTAGCTGAACAAAAGTAGAGATAGCGGGACATTTGTTGAATGAATCGTGAAGTATTGTCTGTGCATTTTGGGTAAAATCTACCACTGAAGAATATTTTTGTCTACATAACATGATTTTGTACAGCCCCTTATGATTATTTCAAACTAATACAGTATATTCTTTTTCTATTACAAAATCTCAAACAATTTGGGGAGTATACATTTTTAATAATAGCATTTTGTTCTATTGACTCTACTGCATATACGTGCAGGTAGCCTTTTAAAATGGTATCAAATAGGTATTCTGTCCTGGATCTATAGCCAGTCCGCCCATGGAGCCCTTTTTTCTAAGGGTCTAAGGACAGTGGTGATTTGTAATTGACATGTATTAACATTTATAGACCTTGGTCATTGTTCCCCCTATGGTCCAATGGCTCCTATCTATTTATTAACAGTTTTTCATCTGTTTGATTCTCTGTTGAGGATCTCTTGTTCAGGAGTCAACAACTTTGTGGAGTGCTCTGAGGCGACTGCTGTTGTAATTTAGGGCTATATTGTACATAAATACACTAAATTTAATTGTTTTTAGAAGGGGGCTTTGGATCCTATTGTTTACTCTGATTTCCTCCCTTTGCAGGGGTCGCTGTCCTTCATGCCCTCAGTCGGGGTGGAGTTCATCACAAATATGGGTGTGCAGGTTCCGGAATACGTGGAGGCCAGACTCCAGATGCTCACTACTCTTCACCACGAGAGCTCCCTCAACGCCAAAGTCACCTGGGACCGAAACCAGATTAAAGTCAACATCCCAGCCCCCTCTGGCAATACAGAGCTTTTCCGGCTCAGGTGGGATTTCTGCCCTATATGTATATAATTTTGCACTAATTTATGTATATATTTATACATATATATATTAGTACAATCACATTGTGCTCCTGTGTGCTCCTATATGTGCGCTGCAACATTGAAATTTCCGCACTGCAGGAAAAATAAAACATTTCTTTTGGTATTTTCAGTTATGAAAAAGGTTAGTTAGTGCTAGGGATGTAAATCTGTGACCGTTTAACCGGTGGTTGACAGTCACAGCGTTAACCGGTCAAAGCTGTCGTCTAAAAAAAAGAAAAGGGAGAGAGGGAGGGTCTCTTACTTACGCTATAAGCCCTATTTGCATGGTGTGACGGAGCGGGTCCGTCTCATGGATCTATTATATTAACGGTCCGTCTCTAGTTGTGTGCGCCACTATAAACTCTGGGACGGCTTCATGCTGCACGCGCCACACATGCACGCAAACAAACGCACACACATGCACACTTTCCCCCGTTCTATTCATACGTAACATCAAGACGCATCATCCATACTCTCGTACCCTATCATACCCTTTCTCTCCCCTCTGTTACTAGTCCACCAAAGATGGACATTACAAGTTAGAACTACATTGGAACATACATATACACACATACGTATTTTGGCACAATAATCAGTAGCTAATCAGCGTTGTAGAAAAAAACGTTTTATGTTTATGTGACATTACAACATTCCAAAGAGTGTAGTGCAGGCATGACCAAAATCAGCCCTCTGACTGGGCTGGTTTTAAACACAAACAGAAGCATTTTTTTTTTTTTTAAACAAACCAGTTGTGTGAGCATCAATTAGTTGTGAGAACACCTGCGTTTGTATAATGTAAATACTATCATGAAAAATGTGTTTTTAATTGTGTTAAAAGCCCTCCTAGGGACGGACATTGCAAATTAGCCTTGGCTATAAATGTTGTAGTGTTTCACATGTTGATTGTGTACACTTGTCCCTATCAAATAAATAAATAAATAAGCTACAAGGGCCAGTTGCAGTCCTCTGTGTCATTGTATGTGGTCCTCTGCCACTGAAGTAGTCTTTGAGATCATAAACACAAGTTTACTGTGTTATCCAGCCAACTGTTGTGCATTGTTAAAAAGCTCAGTCCTCTTGAATCCAGTCCTTGTGCATACTTGCATGTGTTTCTGATTGTGACACCAAATTTTGTCTTTGGCACAAATCTGGATGGTGGCATGGTAAACTTTAATCATTCAGCTAACTTCAGCTCTGTTATAGCTCATATTAAATCTGGGAACAGCCGGAATCTAGTCAAAACAGTTCTGGGTATGTACTGTACATTGTTCTTATATAACCTGTGTGACTGATTCCTTCCCAGTAACAAAGTGCTATCCATCTCTGCTGGTGAAAGTAAGATGGTTCCGTCTTTGATGGAGGACAGAACAGACTCCACAGAATGTCAGCCGTTCATCACAGGACTCAAACTCTGCTTCATCTCAAAATATTCCAACGCTGCAGCCACTAACCAGGCCCCGTACTTCCCCCTGACTGGAGAGAGCAGGTGAGAAAGATGTTATGAAGATTAAGCTAAAATGGGTTGAAATTTCTACTGTACCAGTAAATATGAGTGGGGTATGCTGGAGCAAATTTTTAATATATGTTTTGCATTCTTCTGGATTTTGATGTGTTTGTCCTGGATATTTTAAGTAAGTGTATTATTTTATAAGGTAATTCCTGTATTTTTTGGATTCCCTAAAAAATAAAAATGAAAACCAGAAAAAATTAAAATGCTTGAATTTTGGCCGAATAACGTTGACTCCATTTGGACCTAAAACAGCTTGTCCCATTGGCAGCATGAGGGTGTGATACTACTGTACATGTTAGCATCATGAGGGTGTGACATTACTTACATGTTAGGATGTGTCCATATTGCATAATCTTAAATTATTGCATTATCCATAAATTGAATTAAGTACATTTTTCAAATCAAGATAAACAAATTGACATTCCAATGGCCATTTGACCAGAGTGACTTTTTATTTTTGTTTTGTAGGTTTGCAGTTGAAATCCAGTCCATGGGAGACGTCTCTGAGTATGTTGCTTCCTTGTCTCGAGAAATGTTCAAAGAAGGAAATGAAAGGGTGACAGCGCTCAAGCTTTCTGTCAAAGCTGAAGGTGAATTATTACAAACTGCCGAGTTTTATATAAAATAGAATTGGGCCCCGTCCCAATTCTGAGTGCCCTCAACAGGGGAGTGCCCGCCCATAGGTGATTGCACTCGCAGGATATTCTCCCTAAGAAATGGGACACCCTTGGATCCAGGGGACAGTTTGCAAATCGACGCAGCAAATATGTTCCACCTCACACACATCAATGTGTCTGATTTCACCGCAGACAAATTTGACAGATATGACTTTATGAAAGTATTTATTAAAGTGAGACGTTTTTAAATAGAATTTCACATGATTTTTTTTTTGCCATAAATAGGTACAAGACTGCTCCATATCATGCACACACACACACACACACACACACACACACACACACACACACACACACACACACACACACACACACACACACACACACACACACACACACACACACACACACACACGTGAATTGGGACAGGGTTTTGATCTATTTCTAAACTGAGATGTACTTAGAGCAGAGGTGTCAAACATTTTGGTCTGGGGGACAAATACAACCCAATTGGATCTCAACTGGGCTGGACGAGAACATTATCTGCAAAAATACCCAAAAAACAATACAAAGTCCAACTTTTTGTGCACATAGGCACATTTATTTAAAACACTTTCTGTTAAGGATTGTGTGTTGGACCCCAAAGCAGAGACTGAGCACGATTCAAGGAAAGGATTTACTAACAAAAAATAAATACAAAAACAAAAGGCAGGCAACGTAGACAGGGAGCTGGCTGGCTGGTCAGATAAAAAGGGAGACCTGAACACAGGTCACACAAAATTAGGAACTTTGTTGAAAATTAGCACTTGTGCTATAACACTTTAAACCAGTGTTTTTCAACCACTGTGCCGCGGCACACTAGTGTGCCGTATGATATTGTCTGGTGTGCCGTGAGAAATTCGTCTACTTTGTCTAAAAATAACTGCATTCGCTGTTGACGAGCGGTGACTTGTTTTGAACTGTGGAGTAACCATGTAATACTTTTTCAAATCAGTAGATGGCAGCAGATAGCTAAGTACTGTGAAACTGAAAAATTGGATGCGACCACTGGCTGTAACAGGTCAGCATTGTGGCGAGAAAGGTAAAATTGGATGCGACCAACAAATGTGGGAGGGAGCGAGACAAGAGCTTTGTGGCGAGTGAGAAGTGAAAGTGATAGAGACGTTTTTGAAAATGAATTATGCCGTTTCTGAACAGGATTAACATCCTCCGCTCTGCCCCGGGGCAGCTGTGGCCGCGTTGTAGTGGTTTAACTATGAAATGTACAATTTTTGTTACAACAGCTCTCGCGAACGCACTTCTGAACTGGGTACCGAGCGCAGACCATAGTCGAGTGGACAGAACCATAGACATGCGGACCGGACAGAACCATGATGGACTCGTGTTCAGGACCTCCCGTGTCCCTCATCAAAAACTCCTGAATTTAAAGCTCGGATACCTAAATTTTTCCCATGCACTAACAATGCATGTTCTTTGTGTGAGTTATTATTTGACTATTTGGGCAGAGAGTGGATTTTCTTAGTTTTTTTCCACACAGTTAGTGCCACTTTATTCCCAAACTCTTGTTAATTGTATCGAGAAATATTAAATAAAGCTTAATGTCAAGGCCTGGACTTAAGCATTTTAATGAGAATAACTGTATATTGTGAATATAGGCTACAGAGTATACTGTATACATTATAAGATAAGATGAGATATACTTTATATATCACACAGAGTATGTACAGTATATATTTGTACATTAGTACTGTATACATTTTTACATTTTCTCCTGGAGGTGTGCCGCAAGTTTTTTTCAGTGAAAAAAGTGTGCCTTGGCTCAAAAAAGGTTGAAAAACACTGCTTTAAACAATGCATCTGGTTCGTCCAATGTTAATTGCTATGTCCATATTAAATAAATAAATAAATGAAAAATGAAAAAAAAAAAGAACATTAGTAAAGAACACAAACTCACTGCTGCTGTACACTGACTTGTGACATTGAATAATCTGGAAGAGATGTGAGGTCTGCAGACTCTGCACCAGAGTCTTAACCAGAGCTGATGAGGATATGGACCAGGTGTTAGTCAAACAGAAGCAGAGCCAGCCACGCCCCCTGTCACAACATGCCATGCAAAACAGAAAGAGAGGAGGGAGGCAGGGCAAAAATACAACCACAACACTTTCTTTAAAACACCTTCCTTTAACACTCACTTAGTTTTAACTGTAAAACCTGTTGATTAATATAAATGTAACAGTGAGTTTGTCATACAAATAGAGTATTACAATATTACATTGTAAATGGCATTTCACAATATTTATATTAATATGTGTGTGTTAGCCTTGAGTTAAGCTTTGTTTTATTAAAGCTCATCAGAGAAAACTTTCCCACATAGGTATAGTAGGTAGCTTTAACACAGCACCTCAGCTTAACCATCTTACTTCAGTGTGGTAAGGTCCATGGTTATGTTATTGTCAAAGAGAAAGCATAAAACTGACTATGATTCATTCTGTTGAAATTAACAAAACAACCTCCATAACATGATCCATTCTTAACGACTGCAGCAATATGTGTAAAAAACGGTCAAATGTAAAAAAATCATCACCTCCATTTGTATTTCTGCAACCTGTATGAACGTTTTGACTCACTCGCCCCGTCTGCGATGATAATGTTATGTTGTTAGCACTCAGGTAACTTCCTTTTACAGTGGCATCACTAACCTCTCGCTCTGGGCAGAGGTTTTCGCAGTACTTTTCGCAGAGTCTTGTAGTTTAAGATGATATTCCTTCAGCACCGCCACTTGTTGCATGCACACTGATACACACCGAGGATCGGTGATTGACGCACAGTGATGCACAACAAGCACCGGAGTTTCATTCACCGGTGCTTTTCTTGATGAACCCGACATTCAATGTCCACATTTTGCTGAGGGCGTCATTGCCAGTGTACGTGGCATCGCTGAGTGGAGCGGATTTTTATAAACATAAATGAGCCGCGGGCGGCATGAAATCTCTGGGCGACCCCGGTCGCATAATTGACACCTCTGACTTAGAGGATTACAGAAAGATGATCAAAGTAATGGGTGACCTCATTCCTTCTCAAAAACAGCTGCTGTTATTTAATATGATAATATCTCCTCATTAAAATTTTAGATTTTTTGTTGGCACTGATGTATTTATCTCTAAAAGATCAAATACTTTATTAAGTTTATCATCAAGGTTGCATAAGATTGTATTTGTTGTTTCAATAGTAACAGAAAAGACATATTTCTACAGTATGAGAAAAATGGTTTAGCATACAGTGGGGCAAAAAGGTAGTCAGCTACAAATAGTGCAAGTTCTGCCACTTAAAAAGATGAGGGAGGCCTGTAATTTTCATCATGGCTATACCACAACTATGAGAGACAGAATGTGAAAAAAATGCAGAATCACAATGCCTGATTTCTAAAGAATTTATTTGCAAATCATGGTGGAAAATAATTATTTGGTCAATAACAAAAGCTAATCTCAATTCTTCGTTATATACCCTTTGTTGGCAATGACAGAGCTCAAACTTTTCTGTATGTCTTCACAAGATTTTCACACACTGTTGCTGGTATTTTGGCCCATTCCTCCATGCAGATATTCTCGAGAGCAGTGATGTTTTGGGGCTGTCGCTGAGCAATCCTTCCTACAAAGTCACTCCTTCGTTGCCCGGGCCGTGTGTTTGGGATCATTGTCATGCTGGAAGACCCAGCCACGTTTCATCTTCAATGCCCTTGCTGATGGAAGGAGGTTTTCATTCAAAATCTCATGATACAGTACATGGACCCATACGTTCTTTCCTTTATCCGGATCAGGCGTCTTGTCCCTTTGCAGATAAAGCCCCAAAGCATGACGGTTCTACCCCCATGCCTCACAGTAGATATGGTGTTCTTTTGGATACAACTGTGACGTGTTGAGTTTTTACCAAAAAAGTCCTATTTTGGTTTCATGTGATCATAAGACATTCTCCCAATCCTCTTTTGGATCATCAAAATACTCTCTAGCAAACTTCAGACGGGCCTGGACATGTATCGGCTTAAAGGAGCTATACCTGTTTCTGCAAGGTTTGAATGGTTAGCACCGCCCCCCCAACTCGCTCAGGGCCTTCTCATTTCCACTACGCGGAGCCATCTAGTTGTATTTGCGATCTGTTGCTAACATTAGCATTAGCGCAACTTAAGCCGTAAAACAATCACTGATGAAATAGTACAAAAGCAACACACTGCGAACAAAATATATAAGTGAAAGGATACTACTAGATTCGGGTCCAAATGTATTAATTTAAACATTAGAATATAATAGAATATTTAATTATAATTTATTATACAGCTCACCACAGCAGCAGTAGAACAGTCCATTGATTTGAATGTAATTTCAAAACGTTATACCAATCATTTTTTCTTGATAACAGAACTCTCAAACCAATAGACCCCTGCCCTTTGGCAACGCAATCTCTGTTTGTAATTCAGGTGTGTAAAATACTAACATTACTCCGCAAGTACAAACAAGCTTTCAGTGCCTGTCATTACTTGTCTGTGCAGAGAAGCTAGCTGAGCTAGCCACTCTCAATAAACAAATACCAATCAATCAACACCATTAAATGTTAATCGGACAATACATTATACATATACATCCTTAACACAAATGCACGGAGGACCGGCAGGAGACTAACTGGCGGAAACGCATACAGCAGGCCCCCTGGCCAGGGGTAGTGAGCCAGGGCGTCCACCCCTACCCCTACTGTAAGGGCGGCTCGTCCGCTGCCCTTAAGGCGAACCAGGACAGGCACTGTGCGTTCTCTGCACTGGCGAAAAGGTCGACCACTGGACGACCGAATCTCCGCCAGACCTCCGCAGCTACCCGTGGGGCCAGGCCCCACTCGTCCTGGAGTGGGCCCCCCCTGGACATCCTGTCGGCCCCCACGTTCCGGGCACCCGGGACGTGGCGCGCCCTCAGGGACAGGAGGTGAAGCGCCGCCCACAGCAGCGTCACCTTCGCCATGCGATGGAGAGCGGGGGACCTGGTGCTCCCCTGCCTGTTCAGATAGGAGACCACTGTGGTGTTGTCTGAGCGAACCATCACGTGTCTCCCCTGCAGCTGAGGAGCAAATTGCAGCAGTACCCTGTGTACTGCCTCCATCTCCAGCAGGTTGATGTGACGGGCTGAGTCCGACCAGCAGCCTCCTACAGAACTCTGGCCGAGGACCCCGCCCCATCCTTCGAGTGACGCGTCCGTGAACACCTCCACGTGAGACACGGCGCAGGCCAGAGTCACTCCGTCCCGCAATAAACCCGGAGTGAGCCAGAACCTGATGTCCGATGCTGCCATTTGGGGAACCCAGATCAGTCTCCCCCCGTCCCGGGAGGGGTGAAGCCTGAGGCGTGAGAACCATCTCTGAAAATTCCTCATGTGGAGAAGGCCTAGCCGCACCACAGCATGAGCCGCCGCCATCATCCCCAGCAGGGACCTGAGGCGCCGAGCGGGGACCCTGGGGCCCGCCAGAACCTCCCTGGCTAGACGGGTGATCTTCCTCCGTCTGTCCTCGGACAAAGCAGCACGGAACGTCACAGAGTCTAGCTGCAGGCCGAGATAGATCATGCGCTGAGCCGGTTGCAGCCTGCTCTTCTCCCTGTTCACCACAAAGCCCAGACGCTGTATGTGGGAAAGGACCCAGTGCGTGTGACTCACGGCCACGTCCCTGGATGAGGCCAGTATTAACCAATCGTCTATATAGGTTAATATCCTTACCCCCGCGCGTCTGAGCGGCTCCAGTGCCTGAGAAGGTCCGAGGCGCGAGCGCCTAGCCGAAGGGGAGACGGCAGTACTCGTAACTCCTCTCTCCCACTGCGAAGCGCAGGAACTTCCTGTGTTCCGGAACTATCGGCACGTGAAAGTAAGCGTCTGTCAGGTCTATGGAGGACATCCAATCTCCCTGCCTGACACACTCGAGGAGCTGTTTTGTGGACAGCATCCGAAACTGCCGTTTGGAAATGCACTCGTTCAAAGTGCGCAGATCCAGAATGGGACGCACCCCTCCTGACTTCTTTGGCACTAAGAAGTAAGGGGAGTAGAGCCCCCTGGTGGCGTCCTGTGGGTCCACCTCTACCGCCGCGCCTCGACTTAGCAGAGAGGAGACCTCCGCCTGTAGTGCCACTAGCGATCCCCGTACCTGAGAGCGCGCTGCCCGCACGCCCCGGAATGGCGGTGGCTTTCGGGAGAATTGCAATGCGTAGCCCCTGCGCAAGGTCTTCTCTAGCCAGAGATCCGACAGTAAGCCCTGCTCCCTCCAGATGCTGTAGAAGTCTGTGAGGGGCGGAACGGGAACTGGAACACGAGACGTCACAGCCCCGCCCTCTCCTGGTGTTCCTAGCAGGGAGGGGGGGTGGACGAAAGGGCAGAGGGGCCCCCTGCGTCATTCCGTGTGCGCCGGGGGCGGTCATGTGTCCTGCAGGCCCGACGTCATAAGTACGGGCCTGCTCATGCCATGTGACTCGACTGCTCCGCCCCCCCCTGGCTCTTGCCTTATGGAGGGGGGGCGAGCCCCTGGAGTGGGAAACCCCGTGCTTAGCCTCGTAGCTTAGAGGGGCTAACACGTGTTCGGCCGAAGCACACACACCACTACTCACCAGATCCCTCCGCCTGACCTCTCTCTGGGAGGGCATAGAATGGATCGGAGGACCGGAGCTCGTAGCTCGCGAAGCGCACTGCACACCCTGCTCTGGGGGCTGCAGGCCTAGCGGAGCAACGTTATGGGCCCGGGAAGTAACACAATCAGACACATTAGACATGTAACGTACCCCCAAATGAGACTCGGACAACGAGTACTGATGAAAGGCCGGTCGGCCTTTATTGAAAGAATTCTTATCACCCCGGCCTCCTCTACCATAGGGAGGCCGGCGGTGGGTGCGCTGTCCCCGCGAGCCTCCCGTGGGTCTGTCCGGACCCGGGGGCCTCGTCGAGGGGGGACGATGGATGGCGGAGCGAGGATACGGGTCAGGGCGCCTCTTGGGCGAACGCTCTCTGCCTCTGTCCCGGCTCTGTGATGGCTGGTGGGCCTCGCGCCTCGGTGCTAGGTGCGGGGCTAGCCTAGCCGAGTCTTTAGCTGCAGACTTCAGTCTCTCCACCAGGGCCTGCATATCCGGGCCGAAGAGGGACGTCTGGGAGATGGGCAGGTCCAGCAGCTGTCTCTTCTCCGCCTCCCTGATGTTAGCCAGCCCAAGCCAAAAGTGCCTGGCCCCGACTTGGGCTGCAGCCATGGAGCGGCCACCATCCACGGCCAACGCCTGGCACATGCGCAGGATCGCCGCGGAGGTGGTCCTAGCCTCTGAGAGGAGGTCTCCACTGAGCGCCTGGCCAGAGGAGAGCGACCTATCCAGGGCCCCCGTGATAAACGCCATATTGTTAGCCAATGCAACGACCTGAGCCGCATTGGCATAACATCTGTCCAGCATCGCCAAAGACATCCTGTTCCGCTCGGAGGGAAGGAGAGGTCTGGCGCCGGGCCACACGGATGCGGAGGGCTGCAGGGCCATGCGGACTGAGTCCTCTATGTCCGGGACACCACCGGTCCAGGACCAGTCCTGCACGCTGCAGTACATGCCGTACCCCAGAGCAGGCCTCTTGGCTGATAGGGGCTTTGGCCACTCACGTGTCGCGTAATGGACGATCGGGTCCATCCGCGGGCACAACGTGGGTTGTTTCCTCCTCCTCCCTCGAGTGGTGGCGCCCACAGAGGTGAAGTCCTCCACCGTCTGGACCGGCTGCGGTGGCAGAGGAGCATCCATGATGACAGCCGCGGAGGAGTAGAGACCAGGCATGTGGTCCAGCGGACCACCCCATTCCGCGGGCACTGAGTGGGGCCCAGTCAATCTCAGACTCTTCGTCCTGAGAGGAGTCCGTACGGGGCGCTGCAGCGGCGAAGAACGCGCGCCTGCGTTCGCTTTCCTCCCTGGGGAGAGCGAGACACGAGGCGCAGCTAGCGCTCAACGCTGCATGGCCCGGACCCAGGCACATGAAGCAGCTGGCATGCTGGTCCGTGCGCTGGAGCCTGACCCGACACGCAGAGCAGCGACGAAGTCCGACGCCGGAGGGCGAAGGGGAACTCGGACGAACAATGGAAGACATCTCAGAATGAAGTAAGTACTGTGGTAGATCTCAATCAGCGCCAGAGTGAAAGAGGGGGCGCGGCTATGGAGCAGGGGCCTTTATAGAGGAGGGTCGCTATGTGATTGGAGCATTTTTTGTTTGATCTCTCTGGCGTCTGTGACCTGGGGGTCACGTGATATCCCACTAGCGAAGTCCGCTAAGGGACGTAGCACCATGACGTAGAACCCCCTTTTTCGATTCTCTCTCTTGATTGGATTAAACTATAGGATACAAGGTTTTCTTAAATAAAGAGTGGGAGAAGACTGGAAGGACTGAGAGATCCGTGTTTAGGTACAAACACTCTATATAAGTGATGGCTATTGGAATATATAAATATTTAAGACGTATATTAACACCAAAAATCGCTTACTTCTGCTTTAAAGGAGGAGTTACAGATCTGTGAGAGCCACAAATCGTGCTGGTTTGTTATTGATCAAATACTTATTTACCACCATAAATTCAAAATCAGACATGTGATTTTCTGGATTTTTTCTCATTCTGTCTCTCATAGTTGAGGTATACCTATAACGGAAATTACATGCCTCTCTCGTCTTTTTAAGTGGGAGACTTGCACAACAAGTGGCTGACTAAATATTTTTCCCCCCGACTGTGTATGGTACGTTTATAAGGCCAATGTACTCTAAGCTGCAGTGGTCATAAATTTTAATGTTTTTTCCAGGTGTCGATGCAGCAGAACTCATGGCTTCTCTCAAATACAGCCACAACAAAAACACAGTGCTGACGGAATTCAACATACCTGACTACGACATCGAGGCTGGGATTAATTTTTCTCTGATCAAAAACGACCCAGCGACATCAGCTATGAGAGGAATAACAATCGACGTGACCAATAAAAACGTCCCACAGCTGTCGCTTACAGCACGCACACGGTACGTTTAAGTCCAGGGCTCGACATTATTGGGTGAACGCTTGCCAGGGGCAACTAAAGATTTGGGACGGACAAGTGCGCTGTCTTAAGAAGTTGCCAGTAATACATCACTTGCCAAGGGCGGACTATAGATGCACGGACAGAACCATAGACGCGCAGTCTGGACCATCCCAAGCTTGTTGCAAGTGCTGTATCCCCCTTGTCTCCCCCATTACACATCGTAAACAAAACTCCCGAAATTAAAGTTGGGATAACTACATTTACCCTTGCTTTAACAGTGCATGTTAGTTGTGCACAGAAATAAAATGTTGTGAACAAATCAGACTAAACACACCACAACAGGCCATTTTTATTTGCAGTCTTAAGAACCTTGTGAGTCATTTTTTGACTTTTTGGGCTGAGAGTGGATTTTTATTTATATTTTTTCCACACAGTTAGGGCTACTTCATTGCCAAACTCTTTTTGGGCAAATAACTTTTGAAATTGGGCAAGCAAAATACAAATGACAAAGCTTAATGTCAAGTCATAACAACTATTCGTTAGTGGTTGCGTGAAGCCATGTACTGTCAAATAAATTTGTTTTCAGTTGTCAAATTATAACATGCTTGAGCCGCTCTAGGGCAATCTCAAATATGCAGTCCACACAAGGCGGCCCAGGACCACAAAGAATGGTCAGCTTTACCATCGACGAGGATATAGAACCTCATCCACCACTACCACAAAAGACGACTTTACAAAGTTACAAAGTTTGCCATCAAAAGATCAGATAATCAACTAGTTTAAAAGTAGGAAATGCAATAATATCACTCAGTCATTGTCAGCTTTATTTGTAAAGCACATTTACAACAACACCAGCAGCCCAAAGTGCTTCACAGGCACGAAAGATGAAAAAAAGAAAAGAAAACAGCATAACATTTATATATACATGTAAAAAGTAAAATGGTAAAGCTCAATTGGTGATAAAAGGTCCAGACCACAGTACAGCGAGTTACAATAATCTAACCTATATGAAATAAAAAGGTGGATAACTTGCTCATAGTCAGTGGGTGGGATATAGGTCTTCACTTTGCTCAGCTGATAGAAACTGGCTTTGATTACTGAAATTATTTTTCCATCCAGAAGGTGCTATCAAAAATAACTCCCAAGTTATACAGAGGAGTGGACATGAGCAGAGAATACACCAAGTTCATCAGTGCATCAGTGAGGTCCACAGGGAGACTGGAGCTATAAACAACTATTTCAGTTTTATTCTTGTTGAGAATGAAAAATATAATGTTATACTTCCTGGAGACAATCTAGCAGTGTTGTAATTGAGGTGGGTTTTAAAGGCAGCTAGATCTGCAAGTCATCAACTTAAGCATGAAAGGAGACATTCTTTAGGATGTTGCCAAGTGGCAGCATCTACAAAGAAAAAAGGGAGGGGCCTAAAATGGAGCCCTGTGGAACACCACAATTGAGGGGTGCCAGACCAGACTGTTGGACGAAGTGGACGAAAAAACACCCATCACCAAGATAGGACCTGAACCAGTTTAAAGCAGTGCCTTTAAAACCAGCGTAGTGCTTCAAACGCCAAATTAGAATGCTGTGATCTACAGTGTCAAAAGCAGCTGTCAAATCTAAAACAACTAAAATGGCAGGAGAACCAGAGTCAGCTGTCAAAAGCAGATTTAAAACTCACAGCAGTGCAGTATGTGTGCTATGTAGAGCTTTAAAACCTGATAGAAATGTGTCAAAGATGCCATTTGTGCAATATCATCCGGCCAGCAGCTAAAACCGACCCTCCTCCAGTGTCTAGTGTGCAGTTGTGTGCAGTTGTAATTGATTAAGAACAGATTTTTCCATTAATTTGGCTAAAAAAGGCAGCTTCAAAATAGGCCTGTAATTAGCAAGAACAGTGTTGTCTTAGGTGAGCTTCTAAAGAAGTGGCTGAACAACAGCTTGCTTAAAAACACCTGGAACACAGCCAGATAAAAGGGACGCATTAATAACATGCGTGAGCAGGAATAATATCCAGTGGACAATGGACGGTTTAAGATGCTCGACAACTCATTAAAGGATACAAGTGTAAACTCATCAAATGTAGAAGACACAGTGTTTACAATGGACTCAGTGACATGTAATAAAACAGGAGAAATCCTAATGGGCAATAGTTTTTCAACAAAAAAATTAGGAGCTATTGGACTATAGCGAGTGGGATGAGCACTGTCCATAAATGTCCATACAAACTGAAAATGTATATCTTTCTGGAATACGCTAATTTCTATGTATACAGTAGGACACATCTGATCATGGATTGCTAAAATAAAATATTTAGTACTAGTACTACTTTTTTTTCACAAGGAAAGTATTAAAAACTAAACACTTAATGCTACATGTCATGTACATGTTCTGTATATTAGATTTGTGTTGTGAGAGATTCTTAGTAATATGAATAGCATAGTAAACATCTACTGCATATTTCAGATTTCCTTCTTTGTATTCAAGGTTTAATTGTGTTATTACTGTAGATTGGATAAAGTTAATCTAAAGGAGTAAAGTAGAAAAGGACCTATCTGTCTGTAATCGGGACAGGATCTACTGTATTCCACAGTTTGTAAGTAGTAGTAATCTTTATTTATATACCGCCTTTTCACTGCAGATCAGAGTCTCAAAGCGGTTACAATTGTTATTTTTGGGCATTTGTCTCTCAGTCCACACAGAGATAGGAGCAGGGGCGCCAGTACAGGAGGTGCATGCCAGATCTATTGTGCATGTTTTAGTGGTAGGGGAAACCAGAGTACCCGGAGGAAACCTACACAGACACGGGGAGAACATACAAACTCCACTCAGAAAGGCCCTGGTCCAACCCGGATTCGAACCCAGGACCTTCTTGCTGAGAGGCGAGAGTGCTATCCACTCAGCTTTGAACTTCATTTGATTCATGTGAACACTCCTATTGCAGACTTGAACGGATGGAGGTAGCCATGTTGCAGCTCCAGATGACCCTCCCCTCTCTGAACGCCCATGGTTCCATAACTTCCACTCTAAACATAGATGACATTACTATTCTAGACATAGCGACGAATGTAAACTTACCAGAGACGACGTACCAACAGAAAGCATCGCTCCGATATGGTAACTATAGTGGCAAACTTTATTACTTAATTACAATTTTTACAAAAATTTCAAAGGCACGTCTTTTATCTTGCAGATGATAACAAAATTCAGCTTGAACTTAAAACTGATGCCAATTCGGACATTCAAAAGCTGATTCCGAATGCAGAGGACCACCACCGGCAGCTACAGCAGATTCTGGATGATCTGTTGGACCAAAGAGTGGCCAAGACTGATATGAAACTAAGACACATTGTCACCAAAGGAATAGAGGTAAGACTATAGAATATATTAACACTTCTTAGACAAAGGGGTGACAGTGGCTCAGTTGGTAGAGCATTGGCCTTTGAGCCTGAAGGTTGTGGGTCCAAGCCCACCATGAGACCCTCTCCACCTGGGTCAATGACGGAGGTTTTTTACGAGGCCAATTTCAGAATAGACATAATATGAATTTTTACAGCGGTTGGTCAAAGCTTTACAATGTCATGTGTACAAACAGGTTAAAATCATGAATTCAGATATTCTGGAGTTTTTTCACGTAAATGAATCAGTCGTTACCTTTACAAATGTCATGTGGTGCGATCGTCAATCACCTTAAAAGATATTCCTTTATTCAGCATAACATACATTTTTTGCACAAGTTCTTGGTTATATAATGTGTCTAGAAACAAACTGTATAGATTTATGTAGAATTTTCATACATACAGATTTGATCATCATTCCAATAAAGTAGCGACCTCCTATTTCAGTGGTTCTCAAACTGGGGTACGTGTACCCCATAGGGGTACGCGGGGCTCCCTCTAGGGGTATGCCAAAGAATCACTGAAAAATAAAAAATAAAAATAATAATAATTAAAAAATATACATATATATATATATATATTTCTTTTTTGTGTTATTTTTGTGTGTGTTAATTTAACCAGGAAAGTACCATTGTCAACATTGTTTTTCAATCTTTTCCTCTCCGTCTGTGTCTGTGTATCATATATGTCTGGGGTTTGGCTTTAGACAGTATTTTATTAAGCCAGCAGGTGGCAGCAGATCTCTGTGGGTGACTTGGTCAAAGATACCTGTCTGAGCACTCCGAGCAGGAGAGACAGAGGTGAAGCAGGCATGGAGTAATATAGTCAGGGTCAGGCTACATTTGGAGGCAGTTTTAGCAGTAATTGTGTCTCCAGAGCTGACACAGACCATGTTCAGGGTCAGGGCAGCAGACCAGCGGTGCACCCCAAAAAAGCCACAGAAAAGTGGACTATTGCTTAAACTATCACTGAGTCCACACCAGGAGCCAGCGGCAAAGTCCAGTTATGGTCACAGCGCTTGCTGGACTAAACAGAATGACATTCTGTAGATGTAACCACACAAACACACACAAACATGCGCATTAACGCACAAACACACAAAGACACACAACAGTATTCTAATGCACTTATAGTATAAGTATATTGTCTATTCACTTTGATTTATTGTCATTTATAGTGTTTATCATTGTAATTTTGCTTATCTCTGATTTACTCTTATTGACATTAATATAGCACCACCTAATGGATGAATACTGGCCATTCTTTCTGGCATAGTTTGTCATGGGTTCTACTTTCAATATGTAAATGTTGAAGTTTTTTGGATGAGTACATTTTGAATTATTCGAGAAACACTTTGTGGATGTGTGTGCCATAAAACATATTATTTTGCATTAAAAACATTCTCTCATAACTTGTTGTTGTTTTCTAACATGTATGTTACAGTCCCTTTCCTGCAGATTCGTCTGTTTTCACAAACACCTCATTTTCTCAGCTTTTTGTCTAAGGGTGTATTCAGACCTGCACATTTGCTCCACTTTAAAAGGACCAGGATTCGTTTGGAACTCTGATCCGAAGCTTTTATGCAGGTCTGTATACACACAAACAAATCCTGGTCCGGACCAACGAACCGAACCGAGACCCACTTTTTTAGGTGGTCTCGGTCCGGTTCCAAACGAATTCTGGTCCAAGTCGAATCAGGTCTGAATACATCCGGTGTCGATCCGACACAACTCCAAGATAAATGTGCATTTTTTGGGCTTAACAAGCCGCAGACAGAAACTGAGGAATTAGCCACACAGCTGCTAACTATGCTGCTAACTATGCTGCTAACTATGCTGCTAACGCTACACAACAACACTGAGCCGTGTGCAGACCTGGAGCAGTGAGGAGACGCTGTGCAACAGGCTTATGGAGTTAAAACTGTTCACAGTATACTGTACATTGATGTTAATGGAAGCATCTTCAAACCATTTGCATTATTAAAATCCTCACGTCTCAAAGAGCAATATTCTGCATCATGTAGTGAATTGTGTTCTTTGGTTCCTACCTGATCCTCAGCGTCTGTTTGTCCCGTGGTTATTATAGATCCATGGTTTATCCACAATGCTGAACAGGGCCGTTATTATAATGGATCCATGTGTGGGACAGGGCACGGAGCGCTCAGACAGTCTCCTTCGGCTTTCTCCTCACGCATTCTCCGACGCTGTTCCAATATTTAAAACAGTGTGTTTGGCCTGTGTCATATGAGCTGCTGCTGTTGATGTTGAAGGTAGTTTTGCTCTAAAAAGAGCAAACATAGGCAGAGCAGACATGCTGCACATACGGGCCCTCAATGTTTTCTGCCGGTTCCGCGTCTATCCTCCGTGAGCTCTCGCTGTCCAATAGGAGCGCCGATCGTCACACGTGTCAATATGTTTATATAAAAAAGTTAACTTGCAAAATACTGAATACGAACCAGAGCAAAAGAAAAAAGTTTGGTCCGCTTTTGATTCGGATCAAGCAAGCGGAGCAAAGGACTTTTCAGGTCTGAATACACCCTACTAGACTGGTGCTTTTTGTCGCACTCCCCTCTTTTTGACTGGAGATTACAGGACAACAAAACAAACTTCTTTTTGCTGCTGAAAGTAGACAGTCCAGTCTCTCAGACTCTGGTTTCATATTTTTCATAGTCATAGCACACAATATTCTGTGAGTCTTGAAAAGTCATCAAAAATGGCTGGCAGTCGACGAGAACCTCTTTTTCAAGAGGTTTAAAAAAAATAAAATAAAAAAAACAGTTACATACAGATTATAAAACAGTCTCATACAATTTCATAAAATTACTGATTATAAAAACAGTTACATTTCACTGAAGATGTCTCAAGTGCTCTCAATCTGGATCTGAAAGAATTCAATGAAATACAGTCAGATCATTTCCAGTCTTTTTGCAACACGTACCATTAGAAGGAGCAGCATGTACAAAAGCTTCTTTAGGAATGAAACCTCTGCCTTGTTTTTGATGAATACTTATTACGCTACTGTGTGGTGTTGGTCATTTGTGGTGGTACTTGGAGAGGCAAGTATTTTCTGAGGGGGTACTTGGTGTAAAAAGTTTGAGAACCACTGTCCTATTTATATGTAGTTTGCAAGCTTATTTTTCCTGTAAATCTTTTAAAAATCAATAAAACAGGATACAATCATTTGAAGATAATATATTTCCAACATATTTTAATTGGAAAAAATGTAAGACCTTTAATTTTTTAGAAAAGATTCTTTTAAAACCATTGTGTTGAGGTGAACTTCACATTCATGTCAAGAGGATTTCAAACAAATCAAACTAGAAGATCTCCAGTGGTTCATTCTGTGGGGCCAAAATAGTTTTTAGTCAGCACCAATTGTGCAAGTCCTTATACTTAAAAGATGAGCAATGCCTTTAATTGTCATCATACCTACACCTCAACTATGAAAGTCAGAATAGAAAAGAAAATCTAGAAAATCCATCCATTTTCTTCCGCTTCAGCCAGATTTTGTGTGTGCGGACAAAGCCCCCGAGGTCTCCGCCTTTGACTGCCGCCCAGTCCTCTCCGCACCAGCCCCCCATGGATCCCTCTGTGTGGATGGGTAGGACCCGAGGGCTAAGGCCCGCCACCAGACGTTCTCATACGAGCCCCAACTCCAGGCATGGCTCCAGGGAGTGCCATACCGGGCGACATCATATTTGGTTAAAAATAAGTATTTAGTAAAAAAATGAACAAAGTCTAACATCTTCTGTAAAGGGGTGTGACTTTTCCAAATCCAACGGCAAAAAAACAAAGGGCTGAAGTGGTGGGTGGGCTTGATTCAGACGAGATTGAGCGAGGTGTCTTTGTCATGGATCTATAATAATAACTGGATAGAGTATTACTAGCGTATAGCTGTCCCACCCATGGGCACAGGCGGTGCCCGTGGAACTGCAGACTGAATTCACGTGGGCTACCCAGAAAAAAGTCCCATAGAACTCCATGTAAACTAAAACAGCTCGACCTCAGCTGACAAAGAACCTGACAGAGAACCTTCAACTTTCACAAAGATCGGATTTTGTGGGGATTTTTGTGTCCCTTGTCATCCTGAACTTTTTTTCTTCTTAAATCCTTCGGCCTTTTTTAAAACCACACTTTACTGTCAGAAATTCTGCTCGATTTCTTCTCGCTCTGACTCCGCTACCACTGCTCTGATCAGCAGCTCTGATCAGCAACTCTGATTGGTCAGAACGCGGCCGAGCCCCTCTGTGAACGCGTATTTGCCGCAAAGCATCATGGGAGCTCGTCCACTGCACAGAACCGAGAGAACACACTTTCTCCTTCACTGAGTGTCTTTTCATGGCTATTGACTGTAGACCCACACCAGGCTGTGTAAGGGCTGTTTGACCAATAAGGTGAGTGGTGGTGCTGGGCCACATGACCTCCAGTCACCGGACCTGAACCCAGTCCAGATGGTTTTGGACCTGAACCCGATCCAGATGGTTTTGGACCTGAACATAATCCAGATGGTTATGGGGCTGGACCACAGAGTGAAGGGGCCAACAAGTGCTAAGCATCATGGGAACTCCATCTAGACTGTTGAAGACCATTTCAGGGCCTCTTGAAGCTCATCAAGAGAATGCCAAGAGTGTGAAGCGGTAATCGGAGCAAAAGGTGCTACTTTGAACATATTTTCAGTTGTTTCATACTTTTTTTTAGGTACGTACATACAGTGCCTTGCGAAAGTATTCGGCCCCCTTGAACCTTTCAACATTTCGCCACATTTCAGGCTTCAAATATAAAGATATAAAATTTTAATCATGAATCAACAACAAGTGGGACACAATCGTGAAGTGGAACGAAATGTATTGGATAATTTAAACTTTTTTAACAAATAAAAAACTGAAAAGTGGGGCGTGCAATATTATTCGGCCCCTTTACTTTCAGTGCAGCAAACTCAGTCCAGAAGTTCAGTGAGGATCTTTGAATGAACCAATGTTGTCCTAAATGACTGATGATGATAAATAGAATGCACCTGTGTGTAATCAAGTCTCCGTATAAATGCACCTGCTCTTTGATAGTCTCAGGGTTCTGTTTAAAGCGAAGAGAGAACCATGAAGACAAAGGAACACACCAGGCAGGTCCGAGATACTGTTGTGGAGAAGTTTAAAGCCGGATTTGGATACAAAAAGATTTCCCAAGCTTTAAACATCTCAAGGAGCACTGTGCAAGCAATTATATTGAAATGGAAGGAGTATCAGACCACTGTAAATCTACCAAGACCCGACCGTCCCTCCAAACTTTCATCTCAAACAAGGAGAAGACTGATCAGAGATGCAGTCTAGAGGCCCATGATCACTCTGGATGAACTGCAGATAACTACAGCTGAGGTGGGGATGGTGTGTTCAGGGTGATGAGCTGTGTTGCTTTTACGCCAAACATATCGTTTTGCATTGTGGCCAAAAAGTTTGATTTTGGTTTCATCTGACCAGAGCAGCTTCTTCCACATGTTTGGTGTGTCTCCCAGGTGGCTTGTGGCAAACTTTAAACGAGACTTTTTATGGATATCCTTGAGAAATGGCCACTCTTCCATACAGGCCAGATTTGTGCAGTGCACGACTGATTGTTGTCCTATGGACAGACTCTCCCACCTCAGCTGTAGTTATCTGCAGTTCATCCAGAGTGATCATGGGCCTCTTGGCTGCATCTCTGATCAGTCTTCTCTTTGTTTGAGATGAAAGTTTGGAGGGACAGCCGGGTCTTGGTAGATTTGCAGTGGTCTGATATTCCTTCCATTTCAATATAATTGCTTGCACAGTGCTCCTTGAGATGTTTAAAGCTTGGGAAAACTTTTTGTATCCAAATCCGGCTTTAAACTTCTCCACAACAGTATCTCGGACCTGCCTGGTGTGTTCCTTTGTCTTCATGGTTCTCTCTGCGCTTTAAACAGAACCCTGAGACTATCAAAGAGCAGGTGCATTTATACGGAGACTTGATTACACACAGGTGCATTCTATTTATCATCATCAGTCATTTAGGACAACATTGGATCATTCAAAGATCCTCACTGAACTTCTGGACTGAGTTTGCTGCACTGAAAGTAAAGGGGCCGAATAATATTGCACGCCCCACTTTTCAGTTTTTTATTTGTTAAAAAAGTTTAAATTATCCAATAAATTTTGTTCCACCTCATGATTGTGTCCCATTTGTTGTTGATTCATGACAAAAAAATTAAATTTAATATCTTTATGTTTGAAGACTGAAATGTGGCGAAATGTTGAAAGGTTCAAGGGGGCCGAATACTTTCGCAAGGCACTGTATATTGAAATGGAAGGAGTATCAGACCACTGCAAATCTACCAAGACCCGGCCGTCCCTCCAAACTTTCATCTCAAACAAGGAGAAGACTCATCCATGGTCACTGGCCCATGATCACTCTGGATGAACTGCAGATAACTACAGCTGAGGTAGGAGAGTCTGTCCATAGGACAACAATCAGTCGTGCACTGCACAAATCTGGCCTTTATGGAAGAGTCAGATGAAACCAAAATTGAACTTTTTGGCCACAATGCAAAACGATATGTTTGGCGTAAAAGAAACACAGCTCATCACCCTGAACACACCATCCCCACTGTCAAACATGGTGGTGGCAGCATCATGGTTTGGGCCTGCTTTTCTTCAGCAGGGACAGGGAAGATGGCTAAAATTGATGGGAAGATGGATGGAGCCAAATACAGGACCATTCTGGAAGAAAACCTGTAGGAGTCTGCAAAAGACCTGAGACTGGGACGGAGATTTATCTTCCAACAGGACAATGATCCAAAACATAAAGCCAAATCTACAATGGAATGGTTCACAAATAGACGTATACAGGTGTTAGAATGGCCAAGTCAAAGTCCAGACCTGAATCCAATCGAGAATCTGTGGAAAGAGCTGAAGACTGCTGTTCACAAACGCTCTCCATCCAACCTCACTGAGCTTGAGCTGTTTTGCAAGGAAGAATGGGAAAGAATTCCAGTCTCTCGATGTGCAAAACTGATAGAGACATACCCCAAGCGACTTGCAGCTGTAATTGCAGCAAAAGGTGGTGCTACAAAGTATTAGCGCAAGGGGGCCGAATAATATTGCACGCCCCACTTTTCAGTTTTTTATTTGTTAAAAAAGTTTAATCCAATTATCATACATTTCGTTCCACTTCACGATTGTGTCCCACTTGTTGTTGATTCTTGACAAACAATTTTGAAGCCTGAAATGTGGCAAAATGTTGAAAGGTTCAAGGGGGCCGAATACTTTCGCAAGGCACTGTAATTACACATGAGTTCATTCATAGAGTTGATGCCTTCAGTGTGAATCTACAATTTTCATAATCATGAAAATAAAAAACTCTTTGAATGAGAAGGTGTGTCCAAACTTTTGGACACATTTTCGCTTCAATCCAATTCAGTTATTTCAATTAAAATTAATTTGGTCAAAAATGTTGATTATTGTTCATCTCCTGCATTTGCGGAATATGTCGAGCCACCGTGCTCACCACCTCTGCCACAGAAACGGACATAAGATTATATAAACTTTATTGATCTCACAATGGAGACATTTATATGTCACATTTGGCACAGAATGTTGCATAGAATATATGAAAATATTCTCACCAACGTACGTTGCTATTGACTTTGCTGTAAAAACGCATTGTCTGGAAAGGACACCCTTTAAGTCTTCACAAGGTTTTTAGATACTGTTGCCATTCCTCTATGCAGGTTTCTTCTGGAGCAGTAATGCCCAGACTTCAATGCCCTTGCTAATGAAATAAGGTTTTCACTTAAAATCTTATGATAAATGTTATATCTTGTTTTCATCGGATAATAGGATATTTTCCCTCTTCTGAATCATCCAAATGCTCTGTAGCAAACATCAGACAGGCCTGGCTTCTGTACTGACTTAAGTGCCACATGTCGCCAGTGGCGCACTCTTTGCTCAAAAGTGGCATCGGATTGAATAATTTTTTTATGTTTATATAGTAGTTATAATTGCAAAATGTGCATAATATTGACAACCAATTTTCTCTGAAATTCATGAAAAAAGTGAAGAAAAAGCATGATTATATATTTTAAACAATATAACTATTGACTATAACCAGTTCGGGGACCACAGGATTTCATCTCTGCTGTTTGCGGACGATGTTGTCTTGTTGGCTCCAACGAACCAGGACCTGCAGCATGCACTGGGACGGTTTGCAGCCGAGTGTGAAGCGGCTGGGATGAGAATCAGCACCTCCAAATCTGAGGCCATGGTGCTCAACCGGAAAAAGGTGCTTTGCCCTCTCCAGGTGGGTGGAGAGGTCCTTCCTCAAGTGGAGGAGTTCAAGTATCTCGGGGTCTTGTTCACGAGTGAGGGAAGGATGGAGCGTGAGATTGACAGGCGGATCGGTGCAGCGTGCGCAGTGATGCGGTCGCTGTATCGGACCGTTGTGGTAAAGAGGGAGCTGAGCCGAAAGGCAAAGCTCTCGATTTACCGGTCAATCTTCGTTCCCTCCCTCACCTATGGTCATGAGCTTTGGGTAATGACCGAAAGAACGAGATCGCGGATACAAGCTTCCTCCGCAGAGTGGCTGGGCGCTCCCTTAGAGATAAGGTGAGGAGCTCAGTCACACGGGAGGAGCTCGGAGTAGAGCCGCTGCTTCTCCACGTCGAGAGGAACCAGTTGAGGTGGCTCGGGCATCTGTTCAGGATGCCTCCTGGACGCCTCCCAGGGGAGGTGTTCCGGGCACGTCCCACCGGGAGGAGGCCCCGGGGAAGACCCAGGACACGCTGGAGGGACTATGTCTCTCAGCTGGCCTGGGAACGCCTTGGGGTCCCCCCGGACGAGCTGGAGGAGGTGTGTGTGGATAGGTAAGTCTGGGCGTCTCTGCTTAGACTGCTGCCTCCGCGACCCGGCAACGGATAAAGCGGAAGAAAATTGATGGATGGATGGACTATTGACCACTTTTTCATATAAAAACCGTCAATATCATATTAAAACATAAAAAAGTCCTTTAAATCATGTTTACAAGTCATGGAGAGGTTGCTGTGACGGTCGCACCACATGATATTTTCATATTCAGTCCAAATATACAGGCATAGCATTGGACACCTAAAAAAATCAAGCTTTTTTCTTGTGATGAGTCACAATTATATTTAAGAAAAAATAATCAATTTGTGAAAGTAAAACAAAAGTCATCATTTTGTTGAGGTCATACCACATGACATCCAGATTTGGAAACTTTCTACCATCCCTTTAATTAAAAGGCTGTTATTTATTTTAGATGAGAGAGAGTTTTAAACCTGCTAACTTCTTCTGTGGGTCCTTTGCAAATGTAGTTTCTGATATAACTTTGTGTCTTTGGGTAGATTTCAAAATAAAATCTTAAAAATTTAGTTTTTTTATGGTTGCACCACATGATATTTCCTCAAATTGACACTTGTGGACAAAGTTTCCTCAGCTGTTAAGAAGAAAATATCATTACATGATTACTGTAATTTCACATGAGGTTAAAAAACACTTCAGAAAAAATGCCAAATGGAACAGAAAATAAATTTGAGTAGATTTAGATACTTTTTAAGCAAATGTCCAACACTTGATTCATGTGTGGACGGTCGCACCACATGATATTTTGACACTTTCATTAAAAAAAGAAAATGCTATTACATGTGGTTACACATAGAGGAGAGGGACTAAATGTATATGATCTGTTTTGATTGTATAGAATAATATTTTAAACAACAAAAAATGTATTCGGACAGTGATTTTGGGCGTCACGTCATTGACCCACCTGCTGTGGACTCACCACCTGCAGGAGGATCAGTGAGGGGCTGGTGCTCTGTGTACTGGGTGGCATCTGTGGCCATTTGCATCAATCCTGTGTGTTTCCTTTGTAAAATGTCTGTTGTGAAGGGGTTTGTCCACAGAGACGCACAAGGATGACGTCACGGACGCGCCCCCTTTGAGCACAACAAAACCAGTTCACAATGCAGTGATTCTTTCTCTTGGCTCTCCCCGAAACCACTATTGCAACTCTCCTTTAACTCTGCGGCCGCGCAGTACGTGTCTTCTACAACGACCGCGCTCTGCCCGCACCGAGGCCTTCCCACTCCGTGAGCGCAGCCCTGATACTGCTGCCTGAGGACACGGACTATTCCACCACCAGCCTCCCTCTTTGGCTCTGGACCCTACGCCCGCAACACATTCCGGACTGTGTTGTATTCGCGTGGATCAAAAGCTGAACTGTACCCGCTGGCTCCAGTGTCCCTCTCTACCCGGACAAAGAGACCACGTGGATGAGAACATATTCTCCATCCCCATGCTTCATCTCCATCTCCCTCATCATCCTTTCATCTCCATCCTCATCTTTCGTCACCCATCTCCCTTGAACGGCTCAAAAGTAAGACTGTTCCTTTGTTAAATGTGTGATTTGAATGAGATGTACACAACTTCTGTTTAATGTGACCAGAAATCCTTTTCGTTATATTTTCTATTTTCATTTTTGTAGTCAATAAACCCACGTTAAACTTTAACTCAATCATCTGAGCGTCGTGTTTATAAATCCTGGATATCACTGGCCGATTTACGCATTCACTACCTATTAGATTATAAGACTGATTCGAGGCAAATTGGTTTGGATCTGTGCAGTGTTTCACACGCTGCTGGTGCCCAAAATAAAAAGCAGATCCCACTCGTGGAGCACGGCAGGACTCTGGCCTAGAGATCAGCCGTACTACACTATTCTTCTCTAATAATACCTTTACCATACATAATTATACTACATATATATAAGCTTACCCTACACCTTTGTAATTAAACTGTTGTTGTTGATCAATTTCACAGTGTCAATTGCTTCCTGTTTTATGTTTTTTTTAACCTTGTTTTATTTTTGTACCTGTCTTGTGCACATTGGGGACCTTTGCGGATGTACAGTATTACAATGTGGTTTTACTGCAAATGGCAAATAAATGAATCTGAATCTGAAAGCTGAAGAATGGTAATACAAAATTGTACACACCTCTGCATACTCCAACATCCTGGAAATGATTAATGCTTTAAAGGACTCAATTATATAGAATAGAGCTTATTTTAAGCACATACACACTTGTTTGTTAATCAAAACAAATCTGTGGAGGAGGTGAGGGACAGAAGGGTGCTATTCACTGTCACCTCTATCATGGACAACACCTCCAACCCACTGCACAGGACTGTAGAGGAGCTGGAAGACTGAGGCCCTGTTTATACTGAGACGCTGCGCAGACGTTTCCAGGCTATTAACAGAAACGACCTGGCTCCTAATGCAAATTTCTCAGCGTTCACATGAGGTTGAAAAACGATGTAGTTCTAGCGCCCGGCCAGTAGTGGGCAGATAAACTTTACAACACGACACACGACCCCGAGCCCCGTGCCCAGCCCCCCTCTCGGCAGTGTACTCACTTCCTGTGCCAGACCCTCAGAACGCACCAACATCTATCTGCATTTTAACAGCAGCTGTGAACATGGAAACTGAACCTAGAGCTTCGCGTGGTCTCGTTTGGACGAACGAAGGAGTAGAATTATCCTCTGTCCCGCGCTGGAAGCCCACGAAGCTAGTTTGTGTGGGCGGCGCCATTATTGTTGATGTTTGTTCTCCGCTACTGCGCATGTCCAAATTTACGTGCGGGGAGCAGCGGGAGGTGGGGGTCAGAGCAGAGGGGGATTTCACACCTATTCCCCTCTCGCGGGTGTGAAGAAGCTCCCCGCTGTGCAGCGTATCTGAGTTGTCCCACTCTGCAGGCTGGATCTGAACACTTACGTTTTCACCCCCCTGGAACACTGTCTTCGTATGAACGGTTGGTAGCAACCGACATTCAACTATACCGTTTTACTGCCACATTGTCTCCGTGTAAACTCAGCCTGAGGCATCCTGACCACAATAAGTCACTTTAAATCACTAATGACCTGCACTGGCACTGCTATAGTCATAAAAGAGACTGTATTTTTCACCTTTTTAACATGTTTGTTTAAACATGCCCTGTGAGTCATATTTTGACACTTTTGGCCGAATGGTGCTGGTCACAAAGCTTTTCTGAATATGTTACGCAGGTTTTATTACAAAGTAGAACATTGCTAATATTGTACGTTTATGAAAAACTTAGCTGGAGTTGTAAGTGGCTTAATTCATCCTACTATGAAGAATTATTTACTACACATTCCCCCAGACAGAACGCCCAATGTTGTTGAAACAGTTGTTTGTATTTGGGTAGTACATTTTTCAAAAAATGTCATGCTAATCATCATTTCAGACATTCATGCTCAATTGATTTGAGTGCATTGTACTTCATTTATGTTTACATTATTATATTTTTGCAGGCAGTGAACATCTGGATAGACAAACTCACAGCCCAATTCCCCTCTCTGGAAAACCTGCGGAGCAAGAGGAGCATCTCAGACCTTACCCTGCCGCCTTTACCTGAGAAACTCTTCTTCCTCTAGTAAGAAGAGTATTTTATATTTTATATACAATATATATTTACAAAAGTTAAAATATGTTAATTGAATATATTGAGAACCCAAGATTACAGGTAGTCCTGAAATCAATTCGCAATTTCCCTTGTGGATCAATAACGTCTGTCTAAGTCTAATAAGTCTAAGTCCGTATCTTTAGTTCCATATTGTGAAACATTTAGAGAAAACTCTGAAATTACATTAAAGAGAGTCTCATAAAGTGGGAGTTAAACAATAGCCAAAATATGAAAAGAAAGCTGTAAATAGTTCAATGTTTTACTTTTTTCAAGTTCAGATATCTGCCTCTATCTCTAAATAGGACTAAATATAACTGACATACAGTAAGTCTTCGTCAAGGCAGTGAGAAATACAATGTTTGAAAAGTGGTGGACGAAGCAAATCCTCACAGTAGGCCGAGATTAAACTGTTTTACTATGATCACGATTATAAAAGCCAGCGGTAGGTAAACATAAGGACTTTACAGGGTACCTAAAAAGTGCTCTTAAAGTGCCAGAAGCATGTATCCTTAGTCAACAAAACAAATGCAGACATAACACCTAGAAGTACAACTATGATGATGGCTACTACTACTACTGCTACAAAACAATTAGGCTATATAAATATCTGCATTTATTTGTTTAAAACAGCATTTCAAAGACAAAAACAAACGATCTAAATTGATTTTCTTTCATAATGTCAATAATTGTGAATAATCGTAAAATTGCACTGTATTCTGATCACACAATGATCGTGACTCAAAAATTTGAAATGGCAATCCTACCTCGCACTAAGTTACACATTGATGTTGTTCTAAATTTAGAACATTTACTTGCACAGATTCAAGAACCACCGCCAAATACCAATATTTTAATACGTCATCAATGAGCAACCTTTGAATGTATCTTGAAGCATTTATTTTTCATCTCAAATTCTGTTGCCGTAGAAATTCTTATACGCATTATTTCAGTTTTTTTTCGAGGGGATTAACATATCTTTATGTTTCAACGATACAGTGATGGGTTGTTCCAATACCAGTTCAACAAGGACAGGCTGGTCCTCTCTCTCCCTCTTCCACTCGGAGGCAAAACATCCCAAGAGCTGGACTTCCCAGAGCAACTGACCTTTCCCCCAATCGACTTGCCCAAAATAGGCCTTCACCTCCCTCCTCTAACTGTGAAGCCTCCCCCTTTCACCGTACCGGAGACTTTGGACTTCTCTCTTCCGCTGCTCGGGTTGGTTGAAGCATCTGCAATAATCGACAGTAACGTTTACACCTGGGAAGGGTCGGTTTCCGGGGGCAACAACACAGTGGATGTCCCTAGTTACATGCTGCATTACAAGATCAAGGCACAGTCTCCATTGTGCTTGCTGTCATACAAACTGGAAGGTAAGTGTTCTAATACAATGGTTCTCAAAGTGGGTTACGTGTGGCTCCCTCTAGGGGTACGCCAAAGAATCACACCATTTAGATTAACTCATTGCACTGGATAACAAAAAAATATTTTTAGAAAATAGTCCAGGGTTTTCCAGCTGAATTAGACTAATTTTGATGCTCTGAGTCCGAAAATGACCTTGGTTTTGCTCAATCAGGTCAGGATTTTTTGCTACAGAAATATTTTTTTAAATCGATTTTGCGTAAAAAACAAATTTCTGCGGATCATCAGCTGAGAAACCGTTGATGTTTTTTCCGTTTTCCTCAAGAAATAAAAGTCAACGTATCCAAAGTCATTCAGTTTTTATTTACTCCATCAAATTTGATAAGCAGAATTCATAATAACGTAGACGTACGTAATCCGTAACACTATGGCTGTATCTCAAAAAGTTGACCTGATAGAGCAAAATGTATGTGATATTCGGACTCAGAACACCAAAATTAATCTAAATCAGTTGAGAAACCCCTGACCATTTTTTGGCTGTCAACTTGTGTTGTCATTGACATCAATTGACTTCAACATTGTTTTTCCATCTTTTCCTGTCTGTCTGTGTCTGTGTATGATGTACACTGCATGAAAAGTTAGATTTTCGTCACCCTAAACGGCAGGAAATCACGCGCTTTTTCGGCAATCTCAGGCAGTTTTCAAAACGCGCAGTTAGCGTGCCCTGTCCTCCAAACTGCCGCATCCGTACCATGCTAATGTCCCTACTTTGCATATGAATGCAGCGAAACACTGCGGCCGGCCGAGCGCTAATGGCCCTAATTAGCATATGAATGGCCAGGCTGCTTCAGAACACTATTCAGCATTGGCAGATACCACTTCTTTCAAACTCGTGATTGGCTGAAAAATCACACGTGGCCAGCCCACGTGGGATTACTCCCCATTGGATGAAGTTTACTCCCCATTGGATGAAGCTTACTCCCCATTGGATGAAATCACTACTTTCAAATAAGTATAATCTCTCGTGATTGGCTGGCAGATCTGTCACTATTGGTCACCCTGCCTCATAATTAATGTAATAATATTTATATAAATATATATTTATTCATATTATGCTGCATATATTTTATCCTATGTAGGCTACTACACTATTATTAGGCCATCAATGACATGAATGAATTTATAGAGGAAATGAACATTTTCCAGGAATACGTTCATCTCAGCTCCTGTGGACTCACCACCTGCAGGAGGGTCAGTGAGGGGCTGGTGCTCTGTGTACTGGGTGCAGCTCTGACTGCCACCCCCCTGACCCAGAAATGGATTAAGGGGAAGAAAATGGATGGATGGATGGATGGACGTTCATACAAAGAAAGCTTTATTAAAACACACACACACCACAGCTTTATGCTCACACATAGGTAATTAAAAAATTACAACTCTGAACTGTCCAATAGCCTCCTCGGGGTTGTAATTTGGCAGCGTTCTAGATAGAAGCTTAATGTGCGTGGCTCTGTACTTCCGTGCCGCCTCTAACCGGGAAAAATAAGAAAGCATTAAAATAAATAATCACAGTACATTAAAAAAGATAAATATAAAATACCTCAGTTGTAGCACAGCTAAACCAAACTGTTTTTAACCTGGTTTTAAACATTGTCAGAGAGGAGGCCTGTCTCACTTTAGCTGTGCATACAACTGAGGGATTTTATATTTATCTTTGTTGATGTACTGTGATTATTTATATTAATACTTTCTTTTGTTCAGCACTTGTGTTTCCTTGTGTATGAATTGTGCTGTCAGGGATGAAGCAGACAGAGACGGATCGTGGTGCGCCAAACTCTGGAAGTTTATTTAAGTTTCTCTCAAGTTCCAGTGGTTTCCTTTGCTTCTTTCTCTCAGACAGAATGGAGTCAGTACACAGTTTATATAGTCATTGTCACGTCACACATCGAAAGACATACGTGTCACACAGAGACAGTCACATCATAGTCAAAATAATCAGAGTCCTTGTACAGTCCTGCACGTAGGCCATATTGCTATCTAATACTAACACTCACCCCTTTGATCACATAATCACATGTGATCACTCAATTTGATCAATCAATAAAGTGAGAAAAAAAAAATCTACAAAAAAAAAACTTAACAAAATTATTTAAAAACAAAGAAAATGTATGCATTAAACTTATAATCATCAAATCAACATCAGTGGATTTTATCCTCTATCCTGGGGAAAAAACTAAAAAAAGTAAATAAATAAACAAAAAACAAAAACAAACAAAAATAAAAACAAACACTATTGGACACAGTAGAACTCAGCAGATTCAGTCAAAACACAGACAAAAAACGAGCTGAGTCTCAATTTGAAGCTAATTTCACTTTTCTTACTCTATACTTTTATTCTAATGATAATTGTTTACACTACACTTATTTCACTGTATTATTTTCACTTTTTAATCTTAGACTGTGTACTGTACTTTCATGATTCACTATAGCTGTTGGTTGTAATCGATCTCATTAATCTAGGCATTAGTCTAGGCTACACTCATGAACTTTTTGCATTGTGAACATTCACAGATGTTTGAAACAAGTGAATTTGGCAAGTATCTAATAAAACTGTACATAAAACTGTAATGAACTTTATCTACTTTTGAAGTAAAGGTTTGTGAAATGGTCCCTTTACCATTTGATATTAGCACTGGCTACAAATAATCTCTATTTTTGAAAGCATCTATGGTTGATGCATTTATCTATTTCTATTTCTACACTATTTTTTAACTCCAGAGCTTGGTTGCAGCTTGAGCCAAGGCATATTTCTAGTTTGTGACTTCTGTCACTTTTAATAGCTTTAACATTATTCTGATTCTAATATTTTATCTGCTCTATCAGAAGGATAACATTGTAGGGTACTATTTTAACTCTTACAATGGAAATGTGTTTATGAAAAACAAAGCAAGTCAAATTCTACTTTTTTACTACTATTTAACATCTACTAAAACGCTACAATACTCATACTTTATCATTTTAAAACATTTTAACAGTTGCTCAGTCTCCCAGACTAAAAAGTCAAAGTTTTTGTCTGTCAGATGTCTGAATAATTTCCATGTATTGCATTTGGTCACAGGTTCTGGTTGTAGCAATAGCATCGGCAATAGACAATTTTTCATTGGCTGGTTCTTGTTCTGCAAATGTCTGTGTCCAATAGATCATCAGATGTCCAGAAGCTAGGGACAAACAAAAACAAAAGAAAGAATCATGAGTATCTCTCTCATTTAGCACTCATCAATGGCATGATTTTAAAAATATAAACATCACTCCCCAGTTTTTCTCTCTCAGATCCTCAGGTCCTCAGGGTCCTCAGGGTCCTCAGTTCCTCAGGGTCCCCTGAGGGTGAGTCTCAGTCGTCATCAGGTCAGGTCATATTTGGAGAGATGTCATCTTGGACATCAGTAGGGACCAAGCCATGGTTTGGTTTCTCCAGATGCACATCAGGATCTCCAGATACAGTCTTTTCACTTGAAGCACATCAGGTCATTTGCGATGCACTTCTGGTCAATGGTGCAGTGTCACAGTTCCTGTACACAGCTTGTTATGCAATAGTTACTTTCTATGGTTAATTAACTTTGATTCTACTTTAAAGACAATATCTATTCATGCTGTTGCTAATGTTCCTCAGACAAAAGCAAGCGCAATGATTCAGTTTACTTCTCTAATTTGTGTTTTTATTGGATCTAATCCTAATCAATGTAATTACTTCACACAGTACAAAATCAAAACATAAAAAGTGTCAGGACAGACGTCAATTAAGTCCATGACGATATAGAATTCAAATTAACATTTCTGGTCTCAAAAAATACTGATTCAAATAAAAATTCAAGTGATAGACAATTAAAAATGTGTTTACATTGGAGTAAACTTTTAAAATGCTTTTTTCCTCATGTCCTGCTTTTTCATGTATCTATATGTAAATGTGAATGTGTGAGTGTATGAATGTATGTGTGTGTGTGTGTGTGTGTGTATGTAGGGTGTGAATTTTGGGGTTGTGTCTCCAGACTCCTCGAACCACCTGCAGGTGTCAAAGGTCACACTGTGGTGATGCAAACCAACTGGACACACTCTCAACTCTCATTCAGGTCTCTCCCTGATGCTCCACCATCACGTCTCCAGACACCTCTCTCTACCCGGTCTCTCTCACACCCACTCAGTTCTGGAGTGGCGTGGGGAGGGGCAAGGAGGTGGCATTTTCCTTTGCTCTTTGATCTGTGACCTGTGCCTGGGTGGGTGTTGCTGGGCTCCTGTGGTCTGAGCTCTCAGTGTCCACTCCTGCAGTCCAGTGACCCTGTACAGTGTGTGCCCTTGGTTCTGGAATACAACCTTATAGTCAAATTAAAAACAACAGATATCAGTTTGTGAGTGAGATTGTTTTTCTCTCTAAAGTCTAAACAATTTTGGAGCACTCTTGGCTTTCCAACATGCGCTATATAAATAAAGATTACTTATTATCTTACTAATGTGAAACTTTTTAAAACCAGAAACTCTCTTAATAAAAACAAGACTCAAATCTCAAAAAACCTTCAAACTTTAAAATATGTATTATGTACTTTTGTACTGTGTGTTTAATTATCTATGCATTCTTGGGTTGGGTAAAAATGAAAATGAATTTGAAAAAACATTAAAGGAATAGTTCACCGTTTTTACATACTGACATATGTTCTTACCTTACCTTAGACTAGTTAATATGTACCTGTCTGGTCTTAGTCCGTGCGCTCTGTCATGCAAACGGAGCAAAAACGGGAGGACAAACGCAGCCTCCTATGTACTGTATAGTACCCAAAAGGTAGCTCCCGCTAGAAGCTACCAAACTCTTCCAAGTGTTCCCTATTAAATGTATATAGTTACGTGACGTGTTACACTGCAAAGTATAGTAACACAGAAATGTAACAGTCGATTTTCTCAGCGGATAAAACGGGTACTATATTGTGAGGCGTAGTAATCTGAGGGGCGCTACGTCCGCGCACTAACTTCTCTCCGGAGACTTCTCTCTCGCTCACTTCCGTCAATAGAAGCAGCGTGACTTGTAGTACACACAGTAGCAGCGAGAGAGAAGTCTCCGGAGAGAAGTTAGTGCGCAGAGAAGTTAGGAGCGCTACGTCACTTCTCTCCGGAGACTTCTCTCTCGCTGCTACTGTGTGTACTACAAGTCACGCTGCTTCTATTGACGGAAGTGAGCGAGAAAGAAGTCTCCGGAGAGAAGTTAGTGCGCGGACGTAGCGCCCCTCAGATTACTACGCCTCACAATATAGTACCCGTTTTATCCGCTGAGAAAATTGACTGTTACATTTCTGTGTTACTATACTTTGCAGTGTAACACGTCACGTAACTATATACATTTAATAGGGAACACTTGGAAGAGTTTGGTAGCTTCTAGCGGGAGCTACCTTTTGGTGCTACAAAATATACAGAGGAGGCTGCGGTTGTGCTCCCGTTTTTGCTCCGTTTGCATGACAGAGCGCACGGACTAAGACCAGACAGGTACGTATTAACTAGTCTAAGGTAAGGTAAGAACATTTGTCAGTATGTAAAAACGGTGAACTATTCCTTTAAAACATAACTTTAAAACATGAAATCAAATCAAAAGATTAACTAAACTGGATTAATCACTTACATCACAACATTTATCTCAGCATATATTCTACTAATTTAAAATAATTGCAGCATTTTTTCAAATGAAGTCAATATGAATTGGAGCACATTTCATAGCAGTCTCCTGTGCTGCGTGCATCTGACCTTGTCAGGTGCATAGTCAAAACAAAAAAGTCACCGCTTGCAATGTGAATTGGGTGAATTGGGTAGAGTTCAATTCAATAATATAATACTTTTACAGCTAATCCTAATTCCCTCTTTCTTTTTAGACGGTCTATAATCAATAATCACTTTTAACACAGATTCTAATTTAAATGTTTGAAAAACGGCTTTTGTAACTAATATAAAAAATACATGAAAAAATTCTCAAACAGCTATGAAATATATCAGAGATACAATAATGGACTCAAAAAATAAGCAGCAGATTTAAAAAGAAAAGCAAAGCTTTTTTGTACTAATCTTTGGATTTCAAAAAACACAATATTCAAAACTTATTTTTACTAAATGTTTAAAACGTTTAACTGTGTTATAACACAATGCTCAATGGCAAATTTAGCAAATTTAATGGAATAAAAACTATGAAAAGCCAAAATCCTAAAAGCAGTAGGTTTTGATTCAGAGCCGGAGTAGCGAAGGAGGGGGCCGTTTCCCCTGACAACGGCAGCAAGATAGAGATGTGCACACACACAGGCAGAAAGTAGTGTTTTTGCAAAAATGCAAAAACAGAAAGAAGAAGAACTTTCAAGATGACTTTTTTAAGCGAATATAACTGATGTTGTGGTTTATACTTTTGTCATCCAAGTCTAGAAGTGATCACTTTCCACACTTGTAACAAAAGGCACTCTTACTTTAACGTTTACGCTTCTATTTTATCGAGGTAGCAAACTAATTTAAACTCAAAATCTCTTTCTAAAAAAACAAAAACAACTCAATCAATCAATCAATCAAATTTTATTTATAAAGCGCTTTTCATACAAAAAGTGTAACACAAAGTGCTTTACAGTTTAGTTAAAAACAATCCAACATGCCCAGCCCTAAACCCTCCTCCCCACAGACCCCCCCAAAACCACATTTATAATTATATATACAACCACATGCGTATACACACACACACACACACACACACACACACACACACACACACACACACACACACACACACACACACACACACACACACACATATACACAAGTATAAAGTCATATCAGGTAAAATAGGTAAAACAATAAAAAGAAATGGGGCTGGGAGCAGATGTAACCGGCTGAAGAAGCGCCATCCAAGGAGCCATCTGCACCAGGAGCAGAGAGCCGGCTGCAGCCACAGGGAACGACACAGGACCCAGAGGAGAGAGGGGCCCCAGACCCCACCAGGCCCAGGACTCAGACCCCATAGGACCCAGAGGAGAGAGGAGGCCCCAGACCCCCACCGGATCCAAGAGCCAGACCCCCGAAGCCGCAGCAGACCCCAGCTCTCAGTGCAGAGGGCTCCTCCAGAGGAAACACTGGGGACACTAAAACAATACAATAATACAATAGAAAGTAGAACAATAAAATGTGAAAATAAAAAGAAAAATGGCAGCTGCCTAATATTAATAATAACAATAGTAAATGGGTAGATACAATAAATAATTAAAAATAGTAAATGATAAAAATACATTAAAATAGAATGTGTCTAAAAACATAAATAGATGTACTAAAAAGCAATAATAAATAATAAATACTAATCAAAAGCTACTCTAAAAAGGTGCGTCTTGAGCCTACTCTTAAATATATGAACGTTCTCTGCGGCCCTGAGCTCCTCCGGCAGACTGTTCCAGAGACGGGGGCCGTAGTGCTGGAAAGATGCCTCACCGTGAGTGTGTGTCCTGACTTTGGGGATGGTTAGGAGTCTGCTGCCGGAGGGCAGGGGCCGGGAAGGTTCATAGGATAAAAGCAAATCTGAAAGATAAGAAGGCCCAAGACCATTAATACATTTAAAAACCATTAAAAGAACCTTAAAATCGATCCTGAAACACACGGGGAGCCAATGCAGCGATTTTAAAACCGGTTTATGGTGGTCCCGCCCCCTGGTCTTAGTCAGGACACGTGCGGCCGAGTTTTGAAGTAATTGTAAACCTGAAATGTTCTTTTTGGGAAGACCAGAGAGCAGGGCATTACAGTAGTCAATGCGACTGGTGATAAAAGCATCAGCGTCTCCGTGTTGCCCCGAGAGAGAATGGGGCGGACTCTGGCGATGTTCTTTAAATGATAAAAACCTATTTTTGTGATGTTCTTGATGTGAGGAATAAAAGTCAGCTCAGAGTCAAAGATTACGCCCAGGTTTTTCACTTGTGATGATGGATTAAAAGAGTGTGATTGGAGTTTCGGTAAAAGTTTCTCTCTCTGGGCCTCAGGACCGATGACTAAAACCTCAGTTTTGTCCTGGTTGAGCTGGGGAAAGTTTTCTGCCATCCAGGATTTCAGGTCTAAAATGCAGTTAAAAAGAGCATCCATTGGCCTGGTGTCGTCAGGAGACATGGAGATGTACAGCTGAGTATCATCTGCATAACTGTGGAAGTCAATTCCATGTCTCCTGATGACACCGCCAAGAGGGAGCATGTACAGGTTAAAAAGGACTGGACCTAAAATGGAACCCTGGGGCACACCACATGTAATTTTATGGACCTGAGAGGAGCAGGTATCCAAACTCACCATGAAGGATCTGTCTGTTAAATAAGAAGTGAACCATTTGTGGACAGCACCAGAGAGGCCGAGGTGTTGTAGGTGTGATAAAAGAATGGTGTGGTCTACTGTGTCGAAGGCAGCGCTAAGATCCAGTAGAACCAACACAGTCACCTTTTTAGAATCATAATTTAATCTAAAATCATTTAAAATCTTTAAAAGAGCCGTCTCTGTGCTGTGGTTCGCCCTAAATCCTGATTGAAATTTCTCTAAAATTTGCTGCTGATCTAAAAAGGCATTGAGCTGGGTAAAAACAAGTTTTTCTAAAATTTTGCTTAAAAATGGTAAGTTGGATACCGGTCTGTAGTTGTTAAGATCATTAAAATCTAAATTGCTCTTCTTCAGAAGGGGTCTCACCACAGCCGCTTTGAAGGCTGCAGTAAAGACCCCAGTCTGAAGAGGGCAATTCATCAGGTTTAAAAGCTCCTCTCTAAAAGATTCATAAAATGACTTAAAAAATTGAGTGGGGACTGGATCTAAAAGACATGTGGTGGGGATAAAACTTTATCAAGCATCTCAGCATCAACCAGGACAAAACTGTCCAGTGTTTCCTCTGGCGAAGACAAACAATCAGATGTGTTAAAAACAGTAGTGTGGTTGGATAAAACGTTACATCTGATTGTATTTATCTTCCCCGTGAAGTGGACTGCAAAATCCTCACAGAGGGAGTCTGTGGGGGTTAAAAGAGACATGCTAAAATCAGGGTTTAAAATGGTGTCGATGGTTGAAAAGAGGATTTTTGGATTATTTTTGTTCTGGCTGATTAGCTTTGCAAAGTAATTGTTCCTGTTTTTCCTGATTGTGTTGTTGTAAATTTGCTGTTGGTTTTTATATATTTCGTGATTGATTGTTGTTTTATTTTTCCTCCACCTTCGCTCTGCCATTCTGAACTCTCTTTTCATACTCCTTGCTTCCTCATTTTTCCAAGGGCCTATAGATTTTTGTTGAATGGTTACAATTTTTAATGGAGCAACCTGATCCAGTGTAGTTCTTAGTCTACTGTTAAAATCCTTTGCCATAAAATCACAGGGGGCAGGTAAAACCAACTGAGGAGTGTTATTTAGAGTGTCAATACAATTTGCAGCCACTTCAGGGGTTAGACGTCGTTTCTTCACAGTTCTCACAGAGGTCTCCTGTTTAACAAAACCAGTGATTTTAAAAAACACACAATAGTGGTCAGAGATAGCCAGGTCAACAACAGAGGACACACCCGCACTCAGGCCATGACCAGGTCGAGGGTGTGCCCTCTGTTGTGCGTCGGCTGTGTGACATGTAGTTTAAAATACTTACAAACTCGCAGGTAAAATGGTCTGATGGGTTGTCAAAGTGGATGTTAAAATCACCGGTTAAAACAATCCTCTTATAGGAATTGTATAAAAAAGATAAAAACTCTGAAAATTCATTGATAAAACGGCTGCACTTTTTTGGTGGCCGATAGATGGTTACTGCTAAAATTTCGGGGCTGCTAAAAACAAGGGCATGATACTCAAAACTTGAGTATTGGTTAAAATTAATGGTTTTGGTGGCCAGGGTGTTTTTCCAAATTGAGGCTGTGCCACCACCTCTTCTTCCTTCTCTTGTTTTAAAAGCAAAGCTAAAATCGGGAGGGGAGGCCTCTGTGAGAACAGCCGGAGCATCCGGACCCAGCCAGGTCTCAGTTAAAAACATAGCATCCAGTTTGTGTTGTAAAATCAAATCATTAATGATAAAAGTTCTATTTAAAAGAGAGCGTACATTTAAAAGAGCAAACCTGATGGTGGATGGAGAGTCATTTTTGTTTGTAGTGAGGGGAGAAGACGATGTGGAGGAGCAAAGGGAAACAGGGATGAGGGTGTTGAGGGACGGTTTCCGGAGACCGAACCGGCGCCCCTGCAACTGTTGGATACAACCCCCTCATAGCTCAACTGTAGATAAAACTCGGCATTCTCCAGTGAACTCTGTTCACGCCGAAAACAAACTAAAAACAAAAACTCCCTTTTTCTGTATGTAATTTAAACTGTGATCACTGAAATATTGTTGCTTCTTTACTTTTGTCATTTATCAGCCTGAAATTCGTAAATTTCAAAGCTTTTGTAACAAAGGCCTCTTAAACACATTTCCCTTTTTAAAAATTGCTTTTATTTTTACACCATGGTTTCACTAAGGATCCTTCACTTTATGGCCTATACACTTATGGATGCTTCACTTTCTGGCCTATACACTTATGGATCCTTCGCTTATGGCCTATACACTTATGGATCCTTCACTTTCTGGCCTATACACTTAGGCCAGAAACGGATCGTGGTGCGCCAAACTCTGGAAGTTTATTTAAGTTTCTCTCAAGTTCCACTGGTTTCCTTTGCTTCTTTCTCTCAGACAGAATGGAGTCAGTACACAGTTTATATAGTCATTGTCACGTCACACATCGAAAGATGTACGTGTCACACAGAGACAGTCACATCATAGTCATAATAATCAGAGTCCTTGTAGAGTCCTGCACGTAGGCCATATTGCTTTCTAATACTAACAGTGCTACACAAATAAACCTCCCTTGCCTTACTGTGCGATGCAGTTTAGTCTTACCCTCTTTCTTCTCGCTCGACTCCGAACTGAACTCTTTGCAACGTCCGCCCGCAATGAGTTTTCTGGCTTGGCATTTTGATGGCTCCTGCGAACCGTCTCATATGTCTTACAGGCCGCTAGAAAACAATCAAAAGAGTGGTATGAATAAAAATCCAACGCAAGTCACAGTAACGTCAAACAAGGAAGGAGAAACAGTAAAACAAGTCACTTACACAAAATCTCGTCTTTATCAACATCGTGAAAATGTGGACTTGCAGATATTGTGTTAAGCAAATAGGAGGTCACCATCTCATTACGAGGCTAGATTAGTCTGAAAACAAAGTGTACAGTTAGGATTGGTATCTATACATATCCATTACCTACACAAAACATGTGTAGGTAAACCAAATTCAATTTCCATGGATACAATACTTACATAACCTTTTTGAGAAAATGGATCCTTCAATGAAGAAAAAAGTGATAATTCTAAGAGCATAGCTTTCTTTTTGTTTTCGGGAAGGCATTTGTCTATGGAAAGAAAAACACTCATGGTCAAGGGACTTCATGGTTACATAAAAAGGCTAAATTAATAGTATCTACAAGTACATATTTTCACGGGGACCTAACCAAGAGATAATCTACAGTACATCTACCTAGGTCATTTATAAAAGAGATAAGTACTATTTATCTTACAATGGGGAATCAATAACAGTGGTGAGAGAAACAGAATTGTTACGTGATTATTGTGAAAGGTCTTTCAAGGGATTTTCATTTTATTTTGAGTAAATATCCTTCCACTTGTAAGAAGGAACTTTTGAGTAATAACTGAGGGATACAACATACCCATGTGTTTCACTCATGTCACTGACGAGAAGGTCGACAAGTTGTCTTCGAGAGCGGTGACTTAGTGATCTCACAGAATCATAATCTTTAAGGATCCCTTGGTCACCAGGGTTTTCCTGCAGTTCCACCATCTACAAACACGTGGAAAATGTAAAATGACAATCTACAATTGTACCAAAAATCTTATGATACAAAATGCAGTAGGACCTCTTTTCCTGTGTCCTTCTCACACATGTCCTGATTGGATCTCCTTGTGACTGCCACAGAGGATTCTCCTTTAGGAGGAGACTATGGGTTGAGGTCAATTGAAAGTGATGGTGTCCATTTCCATTTGAGAAAGATCTGTTAAAAAAATAAAACATCTAAATATGATGCATTACTTATAATACTTTGTCATTTCATGATTTTGAATGTGAAATAAATTGTGTGTCTCCCATGTCTCCTCCTGAAGCACAAGCAAAACTCCTGAATTTAAAGCTCGGATACCCAAATTTTTCCTCCATGCATTAACAATGCATGTTATCTGTGCACAAAAGTTAAATGTTGTGAACAAATAAAACACGCAACAGGCCATTTTTTATGATTATTTTGCTGACTTAAGAGCCCTGTGAGTCCTTGTTTGACTTTTTGGGCTGAGAGTGGACTTTTAAATGTTTTTTTTCCCCCACACAGTTAGTGCCACTTTATTCCCAAACTCTAGTTAACTCATTATATTGAGAAATGTAGAGTTACCTTCAAGTGTGTTGTGACCGGGCGACGTCACGGTCCTTTAATATATTACGTGTCATTCGCACTTCTAGACAGAATAAACCCGCCTTAACAAAGTGTATTTCCCCAGTTTAGCTTTAGCCAAAAGGTTACAGCAGATATAACAGCTTCAAGTTTTAGTTTCATTTTTCACTTTATTTCTTCTACTGTTTTTTTTCCCTGTAATATTTGAATTGCTTTTTCAGGTGGAGGTTAAGGTTGTTAAAGCAGTACTGAGTAAGTTATCACCTACAAGTGTCACTGCTTGTTGTGTCTTTTTCATAATTGTACATAGGAGTAAAATACTGTACTGACAGACAAGACAAATGGAGGGGGATGTACTTACCTTTCTCCTTTCCCCATCTCCTCTGCTGCACATATGTGCATTACAACACCAAACACAATGATATGTCATTTATTTTTGTTATTGCTTTATGAACTTAGCATGAGTCTGGTGTGTGCGTGAATGGTTGGTGGTGGTCATAGGGCCAATGGTACATACTGATTGCCTCGCTTCTGTCAGTCTGCCCCAAGGCAGCTGTGGCTACAGTAGAAGTAGTAGGTTATCATATCATGTACGGAATGAACAAATAATTACATGTGAAGTGTCTTTGAGTGTCCAAAAAGTGCTATATAAAACTGATGCATTACTATTATTTGCTGTCATAAGTTTACCCTTCTTTTCTTTTCAGGCAATGGCATGGTTACAAGTGCTGATGACAACATAAAATATCTCCTAAGCAACACATTCAACAACTGTCTTGTCAACACAAGCTTCAGTGCTGTCGAATCAGTGCACATTACAGACAAACTAAACGCAAAAGCAGATTACAAAGTGGAGCTCTCAAGTCCCGTAGGCGTTGAGACAACTTGGTTCTACACGGCCCAGGCCACTTCCTCAACGGATCAGGGTGAAGTTTCTGGTGATGGGACAGTGAATGGAAAACTCAAATTTGGATCTCAACAGGCTGACGTGGCGTATACGCAAAGTTACAATGTCCGCCCGGATGATAGAGAGGGACGAGGAGAGTCCAGTTTTCTGCTCAATTGTCCGCTGGGAAAAGTTCAAAACACAATTCAAGGAGTGTATAAGAATGCAGAATTGAAAGTGATCTCAAAAACAAGTTTGTTTGAAGATGCCTTAAAACATACAGCAGAACTGAAATTTAAGGATGCTCAGTTGACGCTAAAATGCAATGGGATGGCCATAGGAATGGGCAATGTACTCCGCAACAAAATGGAGATTGGCCTTTCTGACCAAATGGCGCTATTTAGAGTAGAATCCCAAATTGATAATACTAATAATAGGATGTATTCACTTCTCACAGCAGCTTTAGATTCCAATGGACTCGAGGCAAACTCAGAAGGCTCCCTAATTTTTGATTTTGGCCGTGGATATCACAAATCTTCCTTAACGATCAACAGAAATGGCTTAGGCACAAGTGGTACTAATACAATTCAATGTACTCCGTTGACAATTGAGAATGTATACAATGGAGCTATAGATAACAACGGAGCAACAATATCCACCAAGACCAAAGCAATGGGTGATGAAGGAAGAGGAGAACTTAAAATTGATGGACAAATTACACCTTCTGCAGCTAGTCTACAAGGAGTTCTTAAGGGAAATGCTTTTGATGGAACAACACAAAACAATATGAATGTCTTATTAAACCGAAATGGCTTTACTTTTACAGCCGATACAATGGGATCGATGAAACAAATGAAAATGGAAAATAGCCACCAACTTAAAGTCACATTATGGACAGTTAATCTCCGCTCAAAATCCAACAACTTTGTCTGCAAAGATGTATACTATAGACAAGATACCAAGGTTAATATGCAGCCATTTGTTTATGCCATTGACATGACCAACGATTTGAAGTTATACGAGCTAAGTTTGAACAATGAAGGCCATATGAAGCTTCGACCAACTAAACTAGACATTAGCGGAAACATTATGGGTGCTTATGGGGAAGAGAAAGACTTAAAACATGTCTATGAGATTAATTTCACAGGACTAGACGGCGCATTGAAATATAGTACATCTGCTAAAGCACTGGAGTCTCAGTTTAGCCATAGCTGTGAGTTTGAATTTGCTGGACTATCCTCTACAACCAAATGTGAAGCAAGGATAAATTCTCAACCATTTCGACTGGACAGCCAGTTAAAAGTAATGGCCCTTCCGTTTAGTCTCTCTATTGACGGACTTGTCAATAGCGATAGTGAAATCAAACTACATGGGAAGCATACTGGGCAATTATACAGTCGGTTCCTGTTTAAGGGTGAGCCATTATCCATAGCCTATACATATGACAACAGGCTATCAACCACACATAAGCCTCGACAATCACTAGAGACCACAACTAATTTAGACAGCAAATTGGAAGGACTTCTAACGCTGGATAACCAACTTCTAAACTGGAAATTGAAGTCAAAGCTCAACAATCATGCGTACAACTTAGATTTTAATGCATACAACAATCCAGAGAAGATAGGAACGGAGTTTGCTGGAGTTGTGCTCACAAACCTGTTGAGTAAGCTAACCAAAGATCATCCAGTTGAGGAGGAATTTAGCATGTCTGCATTTCTTAAATATGACAAGAACACTGATTGTCATGTTATTGAGCTGCCATTCATCGAAAGCTTTCCTGTTGCTTTTGAACAAGTCAAGACAACACTTGTTCAAGCTTTAGAAGCACTTAACAAATACATAAATGATCTAGATATTACTGTGGCTATATCAGACTTCAAAAATTGGCTAGCGGAGATACCAAAGCAGGTTCACTATTTCATGAGGAAATATGATTTAGAAAATTATATAGCTCCTGTAAATGACAATATTCACTACATCATGAATGAGTTTTCAGTCACTTTGGAGGATTTGGAGCATGCACTAATGTATTTAAAAGTAAATCTGGAGAAAAACATAAAATATGTTTACGAAGGGATAAACGATCTACTTGCCAAGCTTAAAGACTACGTTGAATCTGGAGAGTTTGCCAATAAGATTACTAATACACTTAAAGAGATCGGGGACCACGTATGGACTTTCAACGAGAAATATGAAATTAAATTGTCTTTGGTGAAGCTGCTTGATGGTATTGCAGATATACTGAGTCAGATTGATTTGCAAAAATTTACCGAAAGCAGCACCGCATGGCTGATAGATCTTGATATGCAATATGGAATATTAAACAAAATCAAGGACACCCTATCTGATATAAAACAAATTGTTGAAGACTTTGAGATCAAGACGTTTTTTGAAGATTTTAAAGATTACATTTTATCTTTTGACTTGGGCCCATACATTGATCTGCTTCAATACACAATCCCATATTCAGATATAGAACACAATCTGGAGAATATGAGAGATGTACTTGCCAATTGGATTGACGAATATGAAATCCCACAAAAACTCAATGCCGTTTACTCTTACTTAAAATATCAAGTCTTGAAGTACAATCTTGATGTGAAATTTAAAGAATTTTTGGACGAGCTTGATCAACTAATTGAGCATTTGAAAATTGAAGAGACTGTACAAAAAGTTGTAGATACTATCAAAGGTATAGATTTTAACCTTGCATACAATAAAATAATGGACTTTTTGCAACATGTCATAAATGTCCTTCAAGATATGGATTTCAAGAAACTTATTGAAAGTCTTAATCATAACATTGCTAATTGGGTTAAGTCAATAAAGGAGTTTGACTACCATATGTTTGTAGAAAAATCAAATAAGAAAATTGAAGAGCTGACCGATTACATGAATCAACAAATTAAAATATACGAAATTGTTGAGAAGGTCGAAGCGGTGAGGGAGTTCATCAGAGAAACCCAGAATTCTGTCTACACCTATTTAGACAGACTGAAAAACACCAAAGTGGCTGATGCTCTAGTCAGGTTGAAAGAGGTAATGGACTCAACATTTTTCAATGATGTCAAGCTTAAAGCACTAGATATTCTTGATGATATACAACAACGTATTTCAGATATGGATGTCATTGACGAAATAACGGTCTACCTCCAAAGAGCAAGTGAATTTTACAAAAATACTTTGGAATTGATCTTGGTAAAACTGACTGAATTCATTGGCGAAATTGCAATGTTGTTTAACAAAAGTGATTTAGATGAAGTAAAAACAGCCATTATTAATGCTCTGAATACAATCAAAGATGCTGAGGTTAAAGTACCAACATTCGCTATTCCTCTGACTGATCTTGTCATCCCTGAATTTTCCCTCAATCTGAAAAATCTAGATAAAATTGGTATACCTAACCAGATAACAATACCAGAGATTACCATTTTGAACACATACACAATCCCTTCATACACAATTGACTTTGAAGACCTGAAAGCCAAGATAATCACTTCGATAGACAAGCTGAAAAAGATCAAAATCCAATGGCCTGATCCACATGAAATATTTGGAGACCTCAAAGTATTGTACCTTTTCCATTTGCCAGATTTGACATTTCCAGAAATAACTTTGTCTGAAGTCAAAGTCCCTACCGTAACCATCCCAAAAATGAACTTAGAGACATTTGAAATCACAATGCTACATATTCCAATAATCAAAATGCCAGAAATCCCAAGCGAGATTTGTTTTCCTGTTTTTGGAAAACTTTATGGAGAATTTAGACTCGCCTCACCACAATATAGTCTTATTACAACAGGCCACATTGAAAATGCAACAAACGCTTTGAAAAATCCACTTTTTACTGCCTCATTCACCTCCCAAGCAACATCAATATACAAACCACTTGAATACAACCTTGAACTTGATGCAAAGTTGGAAGCCCCAAGGATGAAGAAAATGATATTTGCTGAAACAGTCAAAGCAACCCACATGGCTTTTTCACTCAATCACGAAGGATTACTTACCTTGACAAGCTCGGCCGCTGAAGCTACTGCAAGGACTAATGTCAAAGCTACAACCCTTTTTTACACTGCTGATTTGACCGAAAACATGGCTCTTACTCTAAAAGGTGGAATTGTTGCTACTTGTGACACAATGTACAACCACAACTTGGATCTTCCAGCACTGGAGTTTTCAAGCCAAGCTAATGTCAAGCATACAGGGGCTACCACTTTGGAATCTGAGAAAGTGTCGGTCACAGCGGAAACGAATGCAAATTGTAAATGGTCTATTGGTGATTACTCCGATGAAGGCACTCACAACAATAAACTGGAATACAACATCAATCTAAGCATGGCTAGGCTTACATATGACGCAAACACCGATGCTAAATGTTTCCAATCGAAGGAAACATTGACGGTAGAGTCTGTCATTCTAAGTCACAGTACAATAACTGCACGAAATGAAATGGAAATTCCATATTTCAAGAAAAGTGTGACTGTTTTTGATGCAGAAGCCAATATTCATGACTTAAAACTAGTCATGACTGCTACTCATGACTGTGAGTATTCCGGAAGTCTTAGAGGCACTGAATTAAGTACTGTAGATTTCAAGATACGTCCATTTGAGATCATACTTGATGCAAAAAACAAGGCAAACCTAAAGATTTTCCTTCCACTTAAACTCACCGGTAAAGTTGACTTCCAAAACGATTATTGCCTCATTTTGAACTCAGAGAAACAGAAGGCATGTTGGCTTGCTTTGGGTAGATTTAACCAATACAAGTACAACCACAATTTTGAAATGGAAAACAATGAGAAGGAGATATACTTGCAAAAAATTATCAACGCCGAGGCAAATCTAGAATTTTTGACAGTGCCCTTGTCCATCCCAGAAATATCCATTCCTATGTTTGACAAGAACACCCCTGAGATTATAGACTTCTCTCTATGGGACCATGCTGGACTAAAATACTTGCTCCACAACCCTCAACAATCTTTTGACGTTAACTTGAAACTTCACTATTTTAAAAACACTGAAAAGCATATTTTGGAATTGAATATAGAGCCTTTTTACAACGTAATAAGGGATAATGCCAACATTATTCAAGAGCATGTTGAAATGTTGAGAGAGAAAATAGTCAGCCTATTAAAAGAATCACATGGCCAAGTAACGAAACGCTACATCAAGCATAAGAAAGACACATCAAGCATGCCTCCAAAAATTATTTCTATTCCAGGATACAAAATACCATTTCTCAACATAGGAGTTTCTGCGATCTCAGCTGAGTTACCTGCGTTCAGCTATATAGTACCCAAAGAGGTAAGCACCCCTGGCTTCAAGGTCCCTGCACTAGGTTTCTCTGTGCCCTCTTACACTCTTGTCCTACCATCTTTGGAATTGCCGTTCATCCACATTCCAGAAACTTTAAGCAAATTAGAGATGCCGACTTTCACATTTCCAGATCTACCGAACAATTTTGAAATCCCAGCTTTAGGTAACTTTACGCTTGACTTTTCATTCAAATCTGCTGTGATTTCAGTAAGTGCCAACGGTGATCTTGTAAACCAGCCTGACATAGTTGCTAGATTTTCTTCCAACTCTGCATCTGTTTTTGACATTTTGAATAGCAAAATGGACAGTACCAGCAGTTTGACCAGAAAAAGAGGTACAAAACTTGCCACCACCATCACTTTCGAGCACCCAAATATTCAAGGCAACCATGAATGCGCTCTTAGTCTCAGCAAGATAAGCATCACTTCCTCCATTGCCAATAATCTCAAAATTAGCCTTCCATTCCTAAATATAGACTTTGAACAAGCTATTGATGGAAATACCCAAATGACACCAACTGTTAGTGCTAAAAGTAAATTCAAATATATGTTTAATATTCCTGTGATTAATTCAGCAGGCAAAGGAACGCTTGATATGCAATCAGAACTTGAGGCTCTCCGGCCCTATATTTCACTCGATACTGTCATGCAAGGCAAGTCGGATCTCACTATTATGGATGCATGGAATATCGCTTATACTGTCAACAACAAAGCAACGTTTTATTTCAATGTCAACGGCCTTCGAACAACTGTTACAACTTCTGCTACCTCTGATGTTTTCAAACAGGAAAAGCTGAAACGAAGTACTAGTGATAACGTCTTGCATTTCGATGCAGTTAAAAATCTTGCCCTTGAAATTTCTTTGAGGCGAATTTTTGCAACAATGGATTATACATGCAATAATGAAGTAATGTTGGACTTTTTAAACACCAATGGTAATCATGTAGTGGCTGCTGAATTGGAAGTTGTTCCTTTGAAGTTACTTAAAATTAAAGTTGATTTTGATCTAAAACAGCCAAGCACTTTGGGCCATACCGGTTTTATTCATAACATCAACATGGCCATCACATCTGAGAAACAGTTACTCTCTTGGATTGCAAAGGAACAGATAGCCTATTTCATTCATGCATGCAATTTGGTCCTGGTCAATGATGAGACTGAAGCACGTATGGACTTAAGTGAATCTGTAGAAGGACATATGGGGTTCTTAAAATCTGTGAAGATTCCTGTTTATCAAAAAAACTTGTGGGATGTGTTGAAATTTGATCAGGTTACCAATATGGACAACTTGCAAGTGCTCAACATCTCATACAGTATTGTTTATACAAAATCTATGGACGGCCAGGAGTATGCCATACCTTACAGACTTTTTGAGGAAGGAGTTTTGTTTCGTATTCCTGCGTTTACCATTGCTGTGCCCAAATTTGTTACAAAAATCCCTGCTGCTATTAGAAAAATAGACATGAGATTTGAGGAAGTAGAAATTCCAGATTACGTCACTATTCCACCAATGTTGTCCATACCGGAACTTGATTTTCCATTCACCAATTTGCACATTGAACCATTCGTGTATGATTTCAAGCACTTAGAAATACCTAAAGTGATCTCAACCAAGGCGTTTGACATACTACTGCCAGGACTGCCAATTATTTCTGTACCCAGTTACAATATTAACACGGAATATCTGCAAGAAAAAATGTCTTTCCTTTCGGTCAAGATTCCACAACACGAGCTCCAGGTTTCCTCTTTCACTTTACTGAAATCAGTTACAGTTGGAGATCTCACAATTGATCTAAATGACATTTCAAGTTTTGAGCTTCCCATTTTTGAAATACCAGAGCAGACCATTGAAATCCCTGAAATGGAATTGTATCTGCCATCCAGTATATTCATCCCCGATTTCGGAGGTCTAAGTGCGTCATTTAAAATCTCATCCCCTATTTATAATCTATCAACCACTGGCAATATTGAAAAAAGGGGATCTAGCCTAAACACTGAGCTGAACTCCATCTGCACGTCCACTATGGTCTTTTTGGAGTATGACCTCACTGGTAAGGCTGATATTTTCACATTTACTCTAGCTACTAGTCACATTTACCGTATAATATATTTTGTCTGTTCTCTGTGTCCACTTAGCTTCTGCAACATTTGGATTTAATGATGATGAATTCAACCTCAAGGGAATTATCAATTTTGCTCACAGTGACGTCAATGTGAAATGGCAGCATAACTTTATCAGAAGTCCAAGGTAAGTAAGGGTATTTTACCATCATCCTTATTGATTTATTCATACTGGGCCAATTAAAAGTACAAACACTTACAATCAAATCCACACAAATATATAGATGACAGTGTTTCCATAAGGACTGGTATCACAGACCAATTGTAGAATATATATATTTTTTTACCAGAATCCTGAACTTAAGCATCATGGTAAGTTACTTGGACCTTCTGCTGTGTGCACCTTTTTAATTTAATTTGAACACACATGCAATTATCTGACTATCATGTTCGCTTATACAAAAATATACTGTTATTATTACAGAACATAATCATAATCACTACAGTCTGTAATGAAGTGACCCAAGTATTTTGCCTTACTGCAGACAGTTCCTGAAACGAGTAACACTGGGGACAACTCATAAGCCCGCAAACAGACCTATTACTCAAATTTTATTACTATTTTTGCGTTCTTTTGCAAGACAAAGACAAGTACATGTTATTTATGGTGTGTTACTTAAGTGTGAACACGCTATCTTTGAACTGACTTATGTGATGAGTGGACCTGTTTGATGCTTTCACATCTGAGTTAATTTGCAAAAACAGAGGCAATAGAATTAGAATATTATGTGAAATATGTGAGGTTGAGGATGACAACTTTCTGACTATCTTTTAAAACAGTGATATCCACTGTGTCTAAAAACAGTAATTCAAGCTATACATATATATATATATTTTTTGTTTTTTCTGACAGAATGAGACGTCAAGCCTCTTCATCTGATCTCTAGTAAGTGCAACCACCATCTTTTGTTTTCTTGGGATGGTGTTGGATTTTTGTATTTATTTATCTATTTATTGAGATGGGACAATGCACATTTATCAACATTGATGCTGTAAGCGTTAGAGTAAATGTGCCGGTGTTCTGTTGGTTTGTGCCGCTTATCGAGTTGAGCTGCCTCAGCTGTTTTTGATGTAATGAAAACCTGCACATCTCACTGCAGCCGATGCAAACCAACACGGCAACATAAAGTGCATGAATTGTTTAAAAAGTTACGAACAAACTAAGGGTGTCACTTTTAATGCAATTTGAGATGGAATCTTGATGGTTCCATGTTGTGATATGTGGGTTTTAAGAGTGTGGTGTCTGCTATTATTCATATTCTTTAATTCTACATACATTTATGGGTCTTCATATGTATAGAATGTGATGGGACATGTCAGCACTCAATGTCTAAGACTGCTGATCATTTCACTGAGTCATTAGACGGAGGGGACGTCTGGTAAGACAATAGAGACCCTCATCTGCATCTCGGCAGCATCTGTGTCATGGGGTGTCTTGTGACTCTCCTTATTTCTATAAGGGCTCACTGCTTTGTATATTCTTTGTCATTCCTTTGTCATTCCTTACCATCATTCTTGGAGCTGACCCAGGCTGAAAGCGCTAAGCCTGAATTTGTCTTAATGTGTTCTGGTTATGCCATTAAACTCTTTCTTTAATACATGTTATAACCCGGCTCTAGGCTATAACCAAGGATTTACCAAACAAACAAATGTCAATTATAAAAGTTTATTATAAGAGAAAGCTGGAATAAACTAATGTCACAAAGACGTGGGCGCTCAGGTGTAGGTCTGGGAGTGAAGTGAGCCAGCAGGAGCCCATGGCTGGAGGCGGGTCTTTTATGTGCGTCGGACCTACGCACGCACAGCCAATGCCACTCCTCAGCGACACCTGCAGAGAATAGCAAACCTATACATGGCCACCAGAGGGCAGCCAAGACGGGGCCATGACATACATAATTCAGAGTGCATTCTTTCTCCACATTACTCACTGGTTTGTGCAAGGAACCCCATCTCCTGCTGAGAATAAGATACAACAAGAGCACAAGTTTTGTGTACATTTTGGTTTAAGTAGTCATCTCCTCCTGTCAAACGACGTGTCAGTAAAATTACGTATACAGCAGTTCAACTTGACAAGAAAGGATGCCAATAGGACTGCTATCATACAATAGTAGTGTGAGTACAGGAGCAGTTGACTAAGCCAAACCTTTATACTTAAAACCCACATACCACAACATGGAAGCATCAACACTTAATTTGTTCGTATTTCAACTTTTAAAATTCATTGACTTTATTACCGCCATCTTGGTTTGCTTCGGCTGCCGTGAGATGCGCATGCACAGGTTTGCATCAGATTATAAACAGCTGAGGCAGCCCAGAACACTGACAGAACACTTGTCTTAGCAAAACTGCTACATCAGACACAGAAAAGCGAAGGTACAGTGCCTTGCGAAAGTAGTCGGCCCCCTTGAACCTTTCAACATTTCGCCACATTTCAGGCTTCAAACATAAAGATATAAAAAATTATTTTTTTGTCAAGAATCAACAACAAGTGGGACACAATCGTGAAGTGGAACAAAATGTATTGGATAATTTAAACTTTTTTAACAAATAAAAAACTGAAAAGTGGGGCGTGCAATATTATTCGGCCCCTTTGCGCTAATACTTTGTAGCGCCACCTTTTGCTGCAATTACAGCTGCAAGTCGCTTGGGGTATGTCTCTATCAGTTTTGCACATCGAGAGACTGGAATTCTTTCCCATTCTTCCTTGCAAAACAGCTCGAGCTCAGTGAGGTTGGATGGAGAGCGTTTGTGAACAGCCGTCTTCAGCTCTTTCCACAGATTCTCGATTGGATTCAGGTCTGGACTTTGACTTGGCCATTCTAACACCTGTATACGTCTATTTGTGAACCATTCCATTGTAGATTTGGCTTTATGTTTTGGATCATTGTCCTGTTGGAAGATAAATTTCCGTCCGTCTCAGTTCTTTTGCAGACTCCAACAGGTTTTCTTCCAGAATGGTCCTGTATTTGGATCCATCCATCTTCCCATCAATTTTCGCCATCTTCCCTGTCCCTGCTGAAGAAAAGCAGGCCCAAAGCATGATGCTGCCACCACCATGTTTGACAGTGGGGATGGTGTGTTCAGGGTGATGAGCTGTGTTGCTTTTACGCCAAACATATTGTTTTGCATTGTGGCCAAAAAGTTTGATTTTGGTTTCATCTGACCAGAGCACCTTCTTCCACATGTTTGGTGTGTCTCCCAGGTAGCTTCTGGCAAACTTTAAACGAGACTTTTTATGGGTATCTTTGAGAAATGGCTTTCTTCTTGCCACTCTTCCATAAAGGCCAGATTTGTGCAGTGCATGACTGATTGTTGTCCTATGGACAGACTTTCCCACCTCAGCTGTAGTGATCTGCAGTTCATCCAGACTGATCATGGGCCTCTTGACTGCATCTCTGATCAGTCTTCTCCTTGTTTGAGATGAAAGTTTGGAGGGACGGCCGGGTCTTGGTAGATTTGCAGTGGTCTGATACTCCTTCCATTTCAATATAATTGCTTGCACAGTGCTCCTTGATATGTTTAAATCTTGGGAAATCTTTTTGTATCCAAATCCGGCTTTAAACTTCTCCACAACAGTATCTCGGACCTGTCTGGTGTGTTCCTTTGTCTTCATGGTTCTCTCTGCGCTTTAAACAGAACCCTGAGACTATCAAAGAGCAGGTGCATTTATACGGAGACTTGATTACACACAGGTGCATTCTATTTATTATCATCAGTCATTTAGGACAACATTGGATCATTCAAAGATCCTCACTGAACTTCTGGACTGAGTTTGCTGCACTGAAAGTAAAGGGGCCGAATAATATTGCACGCCCCACTTTTCAGTTTTTTATTTGTAAAAAAAGTTTAAATTATCCAAGAAATTTCGTTCCACTTCACGATTGTGTCCCACTTGTTGTTGATTCATGACAAAAAATTAAAATTTTATATCTTTATGTTTGAAGCCTGAAATGTGGCGAAATGTTGAAAGGTTCAAGGGGGCCGAATACTTTCACAAGGCACTGTAAAACAGACAATTTCTAACCCAGATAGATAACAATAAACCAAAAGCCCTTGGGAACAGGCATCAAATTGAGAACAGTTTTTAAGTTATATGGGTACATGTCTGATTTGTTTTTAACCAATGTCTCTAAAAGTGTGTAGTTGCCGCAGTTCCTGATGTGTAATGGTAACTTGTTCCAGGACTGCGTTACTCTTGAGACAACCATTTGACCAAATTTTGTTCTACGCCTCGGTACATTGCATTCACATTATCATATATTTTTTTAATGGAAAAGTGGACAATTGTTGGAAAGACACCATTATTCTGTTGCATTGTAAGTAACTTGTCTTAGTGGTGTTTCCGTATTCCCTTATTATTATCATATTAACAAAAGGTCAGTTTTAATCAGTGCTGGCAACAAGTTCACGTAATGCAATATCATTGAGACTTGTCTCAATGATATTGCAACTTGCAAGAATGTATACCAGTAAATTGTAAAGTTATAATATGTTTTATTTGTTTTTGTTTGTAGTGTCACTTCACACACACTGACACTTGACATTACCAGTCCGTTATTCACTGGTGTGGGCTATCGGATGGCTGCTCGTAAAGACGGCATCACAGCCTCTGTCTCTTCTCCAACGACTGGATTCCTGGGGCTTCAGCTGCAAAGGAGGTCCCCGTCACAGATGTTTGGGAAACTCTTCATCCGTTACTTGGTGAGATGTAATAACATATAGATTGTATTTTAGGAGTGGATTCACCGAGTCCTGACACCAGCCAAAGTGTTTGCAGAATGTGGAAGAGACTGGTTTCAACATAAGCAAGCCAGAGCCCATTTCCTTATGTGGTCATTTGTTCTGTCTGGTTAGCTACACGCTGTAACATGGGCAGATGCCAACAAAGGTGTTAAAATGGTTGCTAAGCCAAGCTAAGGCATCTGATTGGTCAATCATAATGGCTCATATCTAGATTTACAGAGATCATATCAACATAAAAAAAGAGGCCTGAATCAATACAAAAATGGTAAGTGTGACACAGTGAGTCACAGGAGTTTACTTTCCAATGTAAGTCAATAGGAGCCAGAGCAAGTTGGAGAGAAACTTGTCCCTTGTCATTATTAATTTATATATATTTTTCCTTTGATTTAGGAAACTCCTGAGAAAGACACGGACCTCGTCACGTTCAAAGCCACTCTGCGGAACTCCAAGAAGCTGGCACTGCAGTCCTCCTTCAGCATGGACACTCTAAACGACATCATGAAAGCGACAAAAGGCCGAGTCCCTGATGTAACCGAGTCCATTCTCAAAGTCATCAACAAATACCACACTGCGCACTTTGGTTTTGACCTGAACCGCGGCGGCATGAAGTTTAAAAACACACTATCCAACAGTGTAGAAAGATTTTATCACGAATTCCCTTTATCTATGAATGTGCTGCATGATACCGTCGACCATTGGAGCGTCAAGGGGATAGAAACGTACCGGAAAGCATCGGATGACCTCATGTCTTTCAGCTTGCACGAAATGGTCAACAAAGTGGACAAAATCTCTCAAAATGTTGACAAAGTCATATGGCAAGGAATTTTCAAATTTGAGTCAGAAACCAGAAAATATGCAAATGAGCTGATATTCACCATCCCAGGCTCTGAGGTGCAAATTTCCGCACGGGAAATTGTTTCAAAAATCAGATCAATGTCCATTCAAGCCACTGAAAGAGCAATAGAGCGGTTTACGATGCTGTTAGAAATTATCTCCAAGTATGTTAAGGAAATTGAGTTCACAATTCCTGGGACGGATGTTTTTGTAAATGGGGAAAACATTGTGAAACAATTAGATCGCAGTCAAAGAGAAATTACAATGGAGTTAAGGCATGTGTACAGTGATTGGAGCCTAAAGCTGGCAGAGATTTTTGAATTGGTTGTGGAAAAGGGACAAAATTGGGTGAATTATATCAGCGAGGAAAACAAGGAAATTGCATCTAAAGTCGAAGAGATGTTTGTAAATGCTCAACAAACACTGAATGAGAAAATCAACAATGTACACGGTATGATAGCGGAATACAAAGATTCAATCAAACAAATGTTACAGGATGTCTACCTCTCGTTTGATATGAACAATATAAATGAAGTGGTCCAAGGATGGATTGGATTCATACAGTCAAGACTTCACAGCGGACTCAAAAATAATGTTGATTTTCTGTCAAAGGCCTTGGAGAACACCGCGCCTCATGTGAAAGTGACCAGTAAAAAAGTAGAAGTGGAGATTTCTTTACCGTTTCTGTGGAAGTCGTTTACTGAGTGGCCGATAATACCAAGAGAGTGGTTCGAGTCACAAGATTCTATGTAATTTTAAATAGTGCATCATTTTAAATATGTTATTCCCATGTTAAGTTATCCATCCATTTTCTTCCGCTTCATCCGTTGCCGGGTCGCGGGGGCAGCAGTCTAAGCAGAGACGCCCAGACTTCCCTATCCACACACCTCCTCGTCCTCTAGCTCATCTGGGGGGACCCCAAGGCGTTCCCAGGCCAGCTGAGAGACATAGTCCTTCCAGCGTGTCCTGGGTCTTCCCGGGGGCCTCCTCCCGTGTGACTGAGCTCCTCACCTTATCTCTAAGGGAGCAGCCACTCTGTGGAGGAAGCTCATTTCGACCGCTTGTATCCGCGATCTCGTTCTTTCGGTCATTACCCAAAGCTCATGACCATAGGTGAGGGAGGGAACGAAGATTGACCGGTAAATTTAGAGCTTTGCCTTTCGGCTCAGCTCCCTCTTTACCACAACGGTCCGATAAACTGTAATAATCGCACGCTGCACCGATCCGCCTGTCAATCTCATGCTCCATCCTTCCCTCACTCATGAACAAGACCCCAAGATACTTGAACTCCTCCACTTGAGGAAGGACCTCTCCACCCACCTGTAGAGGGCAAGGCACCTTTTTCCGGTTGAGCACCATGGCCTCAGATTTGGAGGTGCTGATTCTCATCCCAGCCGCTTCACACTCGGCTGCAAACCGTCCCAGTGCATGCTGCAGGTCCTGGTTCGTTGGAGCCAACAGGACAACATCGTCCGCAAACAGCAGAGATGAAATCCTGTGGTCCCCGAACCGGACCCCCTCCGGCCCCTGGCTGCGCCTAGAAATTCTGTCCATAAACACAGGCTAAGTTATCATAAAGTAAAATGTTTTGCTTTGTTTAAATGATAGAGGAAACACATTAAAGATTTTTCATGTAATAATTGTGCAAGAACAAATATGATGTTTGTGCTTAATTTAACTTCAATTAAATATGTTTTGGAACAAATATGTGTTTTTTTTATAATCCAAGAAGCCAAAGCACTAAACTAAAGGAATGGGTGGTCCTCTTCTTCTTATAAGAACACATGATATAAGAACAAGGATCATTTTCAAATTAGAGTTGCTTGATTCTTGTCTTACACAGTAGAAATGGAAGGAGGCAACTGGAGACTGACCTTCTAGTCACCTTTCACAGTATTTCTAGAATTCTTACAAATATTGTCAACATATTTTGATTTCAGAGACTGAATTCTGCATACCTGCATTAAAATGTATTTGTAATGTATTCTGTTACATTCAGAGTACTGTACACAGAATAATATTATGTAACAATTCATCACATTCTTAAAACGTTGTCATAGTGTTAATGTTACAAATGTTTAGTTGTCATTGTATGTTTTACATATACCCTAAAATTGCGTGTATTCAAACTTTTGAAAAGTAACTCTTCTGAAAACCAGAAAGTATGTACTTTTGTTGTGGTGGATACTGTCTATTAGAGCCCTGCACTTGAGCCCTTGGCCCGAGGGCCCCGACGGCCCGACAGCCCGAGGGCCGGGCTTCGGGCCGATGACCGCATAATGACCTCGGACACGGGCCGGGCTCGGGCTCTTCATTTTCAGAGCGGCAGAATAGATTTACGAGCGCACCCACTGAATATAGCGTTCTATCACGCTGTAGTGTTTCTTGTTCTGTGTAGTGTTGTCATTGACGGCACATAGCGTTACTTACAGGTGTGTTGCAGCATCTGGGCATCATACAGCTGTGTATCATACGGATGTTCACTCTGCACCACTCCGCACACACAGAACTCATTGCAACACATCACTACCATGTATAACTCCGCCCTCTAGCTAAGTCTGCGTTCATATCAGTGCGCGGCACTATATACTACGCTAAAACATTGTTATGGGAGGTTACAAAAAAAAAAAAAAGGCGGGCTTGATGCGGGTTTCGGGCCTGAAAATTGAGAAACCATATCGGGCCGGGCCGGGCTGGGGCGCCACCCCCTCGGGCCAGGGCCGGGCTCGGGCCCAGATAATAGGCCCGTGCAGGGCTCTACTGTCTATGGGTGGAATGTTTTCTGCATGACTCAAGTTCAACATTCAGTTATGCCAAAATGTATTGCAGTAGATTAAAGCATTTACAAAAGAAGATGGAACCTCAAAATCAAAGGCAGGAAAGAAGTTATGAACGAATACACTCGACACAAAGTTATCAAACTTTTGAAGAAATTTGCTCCGCACTGGGCTGATAAGATGGATGAACAAATGGTAAATATCGTACACCGGCTTGGCCCGAAGGAGAACGGGAGAATGAGGAACATCATCGTCCAGTTTCCAAAAAGACACCATAGAGATGCAATTTGGAAGATGACAAAAGATTGGAGGATCTGCAAGAGCGCTGGTTTCAGGTTTGCTGAAGATCACACCGAGGAGGTCAAAGAGGCCAGAGAGTTACTATGGCCACGCGTTAAACAAGCACGTGAGGAAGGCAAGAAGGCTTATTTCCGTGGGCCTCATGGATATATCCATGGTCGTCGTATCTAGAATTAAAACCTTTCAATGTTTTATGTGGGTGATTATTGACAGGAGGAAGAAACCATGTTTACCTACTACCTTAACACCCTAAGCACCTTTTTAACATCTCTTGAGCAAAAACAATAGGCCCTTTCCCCGTTCGGGGCTCGGGCCTATTGTTTTTGATCGAGAGATGTTAAATTCTGCACTTTGAGCCTTAATTTGACCCCCTGAACATGCATGAAAAGTTGTAAAATTTTGCCCAAAAGTCAGACCTGGCAAAAAATGTGATATTTTGGTGTTTATTTTTATGGGACTCAAAAAATGCCAGAACAGCGCCACCTACAACAGCCAAAATAATACCCCCATGGGAGTTTTGGAGATCAAGTTTGTCATAGAGCCATGAAATTTGGTACACATGTTCCTCAAGTCAAGATGAGAAAAAAATATTATTATGGCCCCGCCCTCTGACAAACAGGAAGCCCATGAATTTCACTGCAAAATGGAAAAATGAACAGCTATAGTTTTCATACATGTCGGTTGGAAATCTTCTCCTCGGCCGTTTCACAGATTCTCCTTAAAATCGTTCCACATCATCTCAACACATGTACCATCAAAATGACTTCAGGGAATTTTGATCAGTGAAACATTGTTTGAGCAGCGGAGCGGCAAAGTGTGAGTGTTTTTTGGCCGTTTTTGACAACATTCATTTTTCTCCTGTTTGTACAAACAAATATTGATGCACAAAACTTGAATCCAATGTTCAACTCCAGAAAGAAATCAACACGGAGTGGAACAGTGGCGGCTGGTGGAATTTTCTACTGGGGGGGCTATGAATATGATGACTAGATATATATCAGCAGTAAGTAAGTTTACACTGACTGTTGTGACTGAAGCCTCACACGAGAATCAACAAGGTCACATGATCAGGCCTGTGGCTTTCATCCAGCTGGGATGAAATATTTATCTTCCCAAACATAGCTAATTTGAGGGCATTTTGCATGTGGATACCAGTCTGCTCATGCTTCTTTTCTGAAAAGTGCTTCAGATCAGTCATACCTGTCTTGATCCATGCTGGGTCAGATCCTGATGTTTGAAACAAGAGGCATGGAAAGCAAAATAAAGCATTAGCCTCGCTACATGCTGCTAGCCAAGATTTGGCGCTGAACCAGGTCCTGGAAAAAGTACGAGTGTACCGTCTCCCCCTGTCGCTGGACTGCTGACTAATGGTAATATTTGGCTGATCAGGTCCAAGCTCTTTAACCTCAACCTTCTCCTGGTATGATCTTCTCTCAAACGGTATTGTTTTGAGTGATCTAACTGAATTATTCTTTTTCTCGTTCTCCATTTTGCGTCTCTTTACGTTCGTCTCAAACTCCCACAGCTTGACCTGTCAATCACTGTAAACGGACGTCACAGACAGTGACAGTACAGGTCGCGGGCGATCCCGCCCCCTCAGGGCGCACTTCTCCTGCGCCCCCAAATCGTCTTATCTCTTGCATTGAAGAGGAGCTACTGCGCATGTACAACTTTTAACGAGAGTCCATAGACGCCTCAGGGCGCAATCTTTTGCGCCCTGAGGCGGAAATACGTCCTCAGTCCGACACAGACAACGCTGATGAGCTTAATCAATCCAACTCAGCATAAACTATAAAGTATTTCTTCCACATCTGAAATAAAACACACATACATTTCGAAATATTTTAATGTTATTATTTTTTTTAACGTTTTATTCAAGGTAACATGGCAAGTTGTGAGTGGTGGGGCGGCGCCCTAGCGCCCTCTATTGGCCGGCCGCCACTGGAGTGGAAGAGACTGTTTTCAAAGCAATATCTGGAACCACCATCGACTGGTGAAGTTTGGTGTTTTACTGAAGATTGTTGACGAGTTTTATGAAAGATCTGAACATGTTTTATGAGTTTTTGAAGTATTCTGAGTACCGAGTGAAGTACCGAGTTTATGAGTTTTTGAAGTATTGAGTTATGATGCTGTTTTATGTGTGACCAGAGGAGGGAATGTAGTGATTTCATAACACTTTTAAGCAAAGTGTTATGCAGTTAAAGTTCTAACTTCATTCTTACATATGCAGAAGCCTGTACTGCACACCGTGGCAGCTGCTGATGGGAGGTCTCTGTTTCTCCTGAGTATATTACTACTTGCTGTCTAACATCCCCTGTTCGTGTGCTTTTGTTTGTGTGTGTACCATCAACAATAAAACATGTCTTCTGTCTAAATTGAAAGACACGATCCCAGACTTTGGCTGATTCTTAACAATTCTTCTATGGCTACGGGAACAAATCATCACACGGCGGCGCCACCTCCTTTGTGCGGTGCTGCGTGGTACTGTGTGTTACGGCGTAGTGCAGATCCGTTTGGTGCGGGGCGGTGTGATGCGGGGCAGCGTGGTGCGGGGCGGCCTGATGTGGGGCGGCTTGGTGCGGGGCGGCTTGGTGCGGGGCGGCGTGGTGGTGCGCGCGGTGCGGGGAGGGCTGTTTGACGCCGCTTGCGGCTTTAATTTTGACTTTGTTTCTTTGTTTTTGTTTTGCTGAAAGGTTAACCAGCAGATGAATGTTCTAAAAGACAACTTAAGTTTTGTTTCATTGAATAAAAGGGGTCTTAAAGACAATCTAAAAAGAAAAGCCTCTTGTACTGCAAAGGAGTTAAATGTCACAATATTTTTCTTAAAGAAACCCATTTGTGTCTACTGGACAACGCAATGGGGAGATAAAATCCTTTTCAGCCATGGAAGTAATCGGTCTGCAGAAGTCACCATCTGCTTTGATAAATGCCCCGGTTATGTCATCTCATTCAAAGCAGACGATAATGGACATTGGTTGTCAGTTGTCATAAAAATTGATAATGCATACATAATCCTAACTAATGTTTATGGATATAACACTACCACCCAAAACATGGAGCTGTAAGAAATCACAGAAGTTGTTTCTGAATATAAAAGATTGTATCACACAGACTTGATTATCTTCGGAGGAGACTTCAATTTAGCACCGGATTTAGATTGTTATCCATCAAAATTCACAGATATGCAGTGTAATATAACTTTATTAGAATTTAGTAACACTTTTTCATTGATTGATATATGGACAAAACAAAAATCCCAACCTTAGACAATATCCATGGATTAAGCCTAATGGAGCAAAAAGGTCTCTGATTGATTTATGGTTAATTACCCCTGAATTGTGTAACCACGTCTCAGAGGTAACTATTTCAAATGCACCGTTAACTGATCCCTGTCTCCTTAATCTTAATTTAAAACCAAACATGAATACTAACAAAAGGAAATTTGTTGCAGATTTATTGAAAAACCAGCAATACTGCAACCAAGTTAAGGACTTAATAACAGAAATCAGATATGATGTAAATATTGGTAACTACTGTTGTAGATGGGAATTCTTTAAATTTAAGGTCAGACAGATGTCAATATGTTTTGGGAAGCAGGGAAGTAAAACTTTACGGGAACAGGAACTCAAACTGATGCAGGAACGGGACGAATATTGTAAGAAAACCCCAATGTTGGAATCGGACAAGGCTGCCTTTATCAATCTCAAATCCAAATTAGACGAGTTAAATTCTCGGAAAGCCAGGGGAGCCTTCGTTAGATCAAGACGGCCTCTCATCGGATTTTAAAAAAACTTTTGGGAAGATATAAAAGATCTTGTTTTCTTTGCCCTACAGGAATAGCAGCCAGCTATCTTCCTGTGGACTCACCAACCCCCCCAGAAATGGACTAATAAAGGGGTTGAAAATTAAATGAATGAAATCGAAAGTTGTGTCAGTTTTCAGATTTAGATCATGTCTGTTTCTAGATTACATGTAGGTCTGGGACTGGCCCCTTTTGACTCATGCATTTTGGTTTTTAAGATCACACCATTGTATTTAATCTTTGGGGAATTGTAATGATGTACATATTTAACAGGCAAGCACAATAGTGTCCCAGTATTTGGCTCCAGCTATCTTCCCATCAACTCTGACACTTCTCTGACCCTGCTGAAGAAAAGCAGACCCATAAGGGGTGGTGTGAGTATAAAGAGCAGTGTTCATTTCCCATTTATGATGTGATGTGACTTCATATGCGTGTGTGTGTGTGTGTTTTGTATGAAAAGCGCTTTATAAATAACATTTGATTGATTGATTGAGCACACATATACTGTGTTGCATTAAGGCAAACGGTTCCATTATGGTCTCATCAGACCACAGCATCTTCTTCCACATGTTGGATGTGTCCTCCACGTGGCTTATTATGGAGTTGTTTCCACAATGCTCTTTCTATTTGCCACACGTCCATAAGGGCCAGATTTGAGTAGTGCATAACTGATGCTTGCCCCACGGCACTACGCAGGAATTTCTAAAACGAGACAATGCTCCCTACGTGTGGAAACTTTTATATTCCCCCGTTCTGTATTACTAAATATTCCAAATCAAAGGCCTTTTCTTTTGGAGGTAAGATTTGACTTTGAGATAAACAACATTATTTCACTTATATCATTTATCAAGAATATAAAAACTTGCAACTTTTACCAATATGAAATTTATGAAAGTGTTATATGTTTGTGTACATATACATTGGGACGCCACTTTTACAAATATTCTAAGGAAGGACTGGTCTGTATCCGTTCAGGTAGAATGTCCAAGAGCAGGACTTGGCGTGGACATTGGAGGGCTCACTTGAGATGGTCAACCTGCCAAACCATGGCCCAGAACCACCTTCTGGTGGAGACTCAAAGGACACCAGGACATTCTCTGTACTTTTGGATCTTATTGTCTCTGGTCCTTTCACTGTAAATGATGGGTTATTCACCTAGGAGAAGAAGACAATATAACAAATGTGTTGAATAAGCGATTATGCTACTATGTTGTATGAATTAAAAGGGTCATACCTTATAAGTAAATATAGTGTTTTGCAAAAACACATTTTTGAAGGGAATATGTACAATTTGTCCTGCAGCCATGTAGAACGGTCCCTGTGGTTTGGGGTCGTCACACACTCCATGTAGTGGAAATATGTATTCACCTCCAGCAGGAGAGTGTAGTGTCAGTTGGGTTTTCACCTCTCCCAGCTGGTGAGGCTCAAAACACACATCAACACTGGTCTCGGAGCCTGACTGCAACCCCACCGCGTCAGTCACCTTCTTGTCAACAAGGAAATCTGGACAATCGGTCTGAAGCAATGACAATTACGTTATTAAATTGCGACACTACGAACACTTTACGATTCAAACGGTTCACACCTTGCAAGAGTATTCGGTCCTGGTGCGGGAAAAGTTGGTAAACTTGACAGTGACTGAGTGACTGGTCCCGAGAGATGCACTAAAATGAACCACTTTCTCCAAATGTGGCGACATAGCTCGAAAGAAGCAGGTCATAGTGAAAAGACCCCAATTTATTACAGCTCACTGTTAGGCGAGCTGTGGTCTTACCCGCATGCAAAGGCAGGTACTCAAAGGTCAGTGAATCCTTGAAAAGCACAGATCATTTCACGAGTTTCTGAACAGTAGCGGAAAACACATGACAGAATAGTAAATACGTACTTTGGAGTGTCCCGGGACAGTGTGGTGGAGAGGCACACTGATATCAGCACATTTACACTCCGTGGTAAGACACACATTTGTGGGAAGCGGGTTCTCTGTGTGGACTGTCGCTGAAACTGGTTGGCAGTTTGGACGCCAAAGAAAAGGACAAATCGGTCAAATGGTTTACAAGCACAGATCACGGGTAACAAAGGATGGTGTGGCCTTGAGGATAAACCGTGCTCTGAGTCTGCTGCACGCCATTTTGAATCTCCAAGACTCAAATAATACTAGTATTTATGTGGAGATCATAGATAGTTAGGAGTTTGTGAGATACCGACTATCATTATAAAAGTTACTATTAATAGTAAAGTGCAACAGAACTATCGGTCACAACAGCAGAGGTGGTAGCAGCCGATGTGTGAACAGCTGGTTCAGTCAGCCAGAGTCTGCTGGGTGGTCGGACATTTTCTCTTCTCTTGGTCAGAGTAAAATTTCTTAATGCTTGATTTGCATTTTCCACAAAATTAAATTCAGCATTCCTCCAGTGGATTTTCCGCTTGATCTGCATGGTGAGGACCATGTATCTTCTTCTGCTCGGTCCGGATCAGTAAAAACCATGACCTGCTAGTAACATTTATATGGTATTATGGATATTTTGCATTTTTCTAAGAAAGCAGATGTAGGTACTACTTGGTATCGGGTGCTCCTCAAGCAGTGCTGGTGTTACCTAAAACTATTAGTATTAGATTTTATTGTTGATTTGGGGATGAAAGTTTTCCCTATTAAGGAAAAAAAAACACCAAGATTTTGAGAGTTCATGCTTTTCCATTACATTGGAAAAGATTTTGAGCTTTTGATTGCATTCTTTTATGTAAAGATGCAGGGCCACTGCACGTGTGTGTGTTTGTGTGCGAGTGTGTGTGTGTGTATGTGTGCGAGTGTGTGTGTGTGTATGATGAGCAAGATGGATGGGATCTGCGAACCTCTCCTTCTCCCGCGGGAGCCTCTCACACTTCTCTCCTCTGATCCTCCTGGTTGGGCCCTGTCCCTCTCCTCTGCTCCTCCTGAGTTGGCCCCGTCCCTCTCTTCTGGCCCCTTGGGGACTCAGGACTGTATGGGGGTGACCCTGTCCCTCTCCTCCGTCCCCTCTCTATCTCAGGTGCTGTGTGAATAGCACCGAGGCCGAGGACCGAGCCATCTGCAGCTGAGAACGAGATGCTGGGGCGAATGCTGCGAAACTCACTGACATCAGCCTGGAGGCTCTGAGCTCCGCCCACCACCTGGTCCAGATCCGGGAGGCCCATGAACCGCTATGCAGGTACGTTTCTCCCAGCTTGGTTTTTTTTATGTCAGTAAATATGACATGGAGTTTGAAAGTTTGAAAGATGTCAGAATAAGAAGTAGGACCTACACTGCTCTGATGTCTTCATATACTCAGACCAGGACTTCAGATTAACCATAGAGACTTGTACACAACCAGAGCTGCTTTTAAGTCTGTTTCTCTGAGCCCAGGAAGCCAGACAAGAAGACCAGTACTAATGTGATGGTATTTCTGGTTCTCATCAAGCCTCGAGCTGCAGCGTTTTGAATAAACTGGAGCTGTTTTAAAGCTCATTTGGAGAGCTCCTTGTGAGCAGCCGTTATAGCAGTCTAATCTGGGAGACAAATGCAGGCGAAGACTCTCCTAAGTCTGCATTAGACACTTTATATTTATTTCTGATGTTTTTCAGATAGTGAAAAGCCTGCAGATGTTAGTGATGTGACTGCGTCATGTGACTTTGTTTACAATTTAAGTCCATTGATTCTCCTGACATTTCTGACTGTGGGTCGTAGTGAGGGATGACGAGAACTGCAGGTGACAGTTGACGCTCCTCTCTTTTCTGGGACAACCAATCATATCAGTTTTGTCTGAGTTTAACTGGAGCCACGTGTGATGTGAGTCTATGGTCTGATAGGACATTTCCCTTTGTGGAGTGGTAAATAAATGTGACTGCATCTATCTGCTGTATTTAAAACCACAGGAAACATTGTGTTTGATGCCTTTGCTCAGAATGAGATCGAGACTCTGAAGGCCGGAGAAACGACCGGCTGAAGTCCACGTGGGAACGACGCCGGCCGCCGCTCCCTGAGGCAGCACGGCCATCCTCTGGACACATCCAGCACTGTAGTCCTCGTCCTTCCTAACGCAGAGTCTGGGCTGTCCCTCAACAACCTCAAACATCACAGGACGCCTTATGTCAGGTCTGTACAGGGAGAAGGAACAAGGAACCAAAAACTAGGAACTCAGGAACTAGGAACCAGGGAATAGGTAACCGAGGAAAAAGGAGGCACACGACTACATTCAGTGTTTGTCTTGGCCAGAAACAGGAGAGGGGCAGAGATTATGAAGTCACATCGTGGACAAAAAATCTCTCTCTAGAGAGAGTGGATCAAAGAGAGAGATCAAGAGTGAGATCAAAGAGAGAGATCTGAGTGAGAGAGACCTGAGGAGAGACCCTGAGAGAGAAAGGTTACTGACGGCCACATGAGTGTGTTGTGTTTGTGTGCGTGTTGTAAACCTGTGTGTGATTGTTGCTTGGTGTTGGAATAGTCTGTGATTGTGCGTTTGTGCGTCGGCCTCTTTGTGTGTATCTGCTGAACTGTATACATTAGTGTATTTTTATTGGTATGTGCTTGTGTTATTTTTATACCAACCTGTATGTGGCAGTGTTCTTCCCACTTCCGGGGGTGATCTACGGTTGCAAATTAGCCTCAGGCTAACTCGGTACAAAGCATCCAAATGGAGGCATTTATGTTTTAATTTTACACTGTCCCTTTTTAAATAAATAAAAATTAAAAATAGAGAGCGAGTATAGAGAGAGACCAGAGAGAGATCAATGAGAGAGATCGGAGGAGAGAGAGAGGCCAGAGAGAGATCGAGGGAGAGACCATGAGAGACTTTTAAACGAAACAAAATTAAAAAAGTAATTTTTGAGATTTTTTCACAATTCCATTGATTTGGAAACTGGGAGTTCTAGTGTTCAGTTTTGTGTTTACAGCGACAGCTTTGAGGGTAACCTCGCGCAAAGAATGGTCGATGTGGAAGATCGTTTGGTGTCCTTCAACAGCAAGTCAAGACCTGGAAGGTCAGAGAGTTGAGATCCATGGACCGTGCAAAGGACCAGAGAAGAATAATACATGATGTGGTGATTTACAGGGGATGGTCTGTAGGAACATACCCTAATCGCGATCCATCGGCGGTCAGCGGGATAACCAATTGGGAAGTGTTGGATGGAGTCATCAGACGCGCTGTTTCAGGAGGACCTCTGACCTCTGACTCTCCCTTCAGTGATCACCGTCACAGACTGTTAGTGGCTGTTGGGGGGGGAAAACCCCCCCCCCCTATTTTTTGTAGACTCTTTTGTAGACCCATAACGATTTAAGCGAGGACTTGAGAGAAACCAGAGGGTGACTGAGATTGAGAGAGGGACAGGGTAGTGACTGAGAGATGGATGACAGATTAGAGACCAGAGGGAGACCAGGAAAGAGAGAGACCAGAAAAACCAGAGGGAGAGACCAGAGAGAGAGGACTAGAGTAGAGACACCAGAATGAGAGACCAGAGGAATGGTAAGAGCGGGAGGCAGAGAGAGACCTAGGAAAGCGAGGGTGTAGGGCTGAGAGTGGACACCACAGAGAATAGCATGAGGAGTGAGACCAAAGAGAGAGACTGGAAACAACTAAGGTTATAATATAGCTCTTTGGCTTTGTAACCTTGTATACACTCTCTTTCAGACGTCACTAACATACAGTACATTTGTTTTTGCAGTCTCTCTCTCTCTGGAGCAGTGTTGTCTTTCCGTTTTAGACAGTGTATGCTAGCCTCTTCTTCTCTCTGTTGTCGGCGCTCCGGAGTACGTGTTCCGCTGGACCCAGCAGCTCCCTGGCTCTCCTCGGAACAGCCTCGTTGTCGTTACCTCTCCAATGGGGGACGTGGTTGGTGCCGCTCCCACTGCTCTGACCTGCCCGTGCTGCTGCCCTGTGGGTTACCTCGGTGGGAGACGAGCAACGTCATCAAGTGTAACCTCAAGGTGAATCCTGGCCTGCTGACAATTCTCCATCATAAATCTCTCTTTTCTCTTTCTCTCTAGTGCTTTCTGGTCTCTCTCTCTCTCTCTCTCTCTCTGGTTTTATCATTGCCTCTATTCACATCTTCTCTAGTCTTCTCTATGATTCTTTTCTCCGGGTCTCTCTCTCTGGTCCTCTTTGGTCTCTCTTCTCGGTCTCTGTGTGTCTCTCTCAGACGCTCTGTCTTGGGCTTTCTCTCCCGGGCTCTCTCTACTGTCTCTCTCTGTGGTCTCTCTCTCTCTCCAATCATTTTCGGTGATCTCTCTCTTTGTCCCTCTCTCTGATGTATCCCTCTCTTTCAGTCTCTTCTCTGTAGTCCCTCTTTCTGTTATTCTCTACTGGTCTCTCTTTTGGTCTTTCTGGGGTCTCTGTCGGGTCGCTCTCTGGTCCTCTTCTTAAAACTATACTTGAGTATGTTTTTTTTTCCGCACAATCCAGATAGTAATCCTGACCTGACCATGTCCTTGCTGAACAGGCGTGAGAGAGAACAGCTTGGACTCTCTGGTGTTCGACACGCTCAACCCAAAAAGGCCCATCCTGCAGCCAGGTACCTGAACCTTGATGGTCTCCGGCGATCATCCTGTCTGGGACCCAGCTGGGCACAGGGAAATCCTTCCTCGCGCCAAGCTGTCAGAAGTACCTCCTGTGTCTGCTGGGACAGGATAGCCCAGCGGCGCAACGTGTGCCCGCTTCAAACGTGGACCACAACTCCAGCAAGGTGAGCACGCAGGATTGGACCAAGGGATTCAAGATGGCTGCCTGTTCACTGAAGCGAGTTAGCCCTTAGCTGCTACCTCCAGGAAGCTAGCTCACGATTAGCTTTTTGTTCTCTTCCCAATGCATATTCTGATCCAATTAAGATCAAGCGACATGGGTCACTGCCGCAAAGTTAGCTGTTTTTGCTGTTAACTAGAGATCCCAAAGTCTGTTGCGTTCATTCATGCAACATGCCCGTGTTTTCACGGTGCATGGTCAAAGTTTGCCGATTGCTGCTACTCCAAAAACAAATCGGAACTTTGAATTCCTGCATGGTCCAATCCAGTGACGTGTCCTGGCATTCACGAGTTAACGTTAGTTGGAGTTATGCAACATGTCTGCGCGTTGCAAAGCCTATGCGGACTTGATAGGCCGGACCCATTTATTGAGAAAATTATAACACCAAAATCCATAAAGGAAAAAAAACCCTCCAAATCCGACCTTTGTGATTGGGCTTGTTTGGAGGAGAGCCATTTTCCGTAACATTTGGGAGGAATTGCCCATGGGAATGTTTTCTGACCACGTCTCGCAAAAAAGGCTAAGGTTAAATGCCATGTAGTTTTGATTCCCATTAGCTGTGTAGCTCGGTGAGTGTGGACAGGTGTGCTCAGGGTTTTGGGGCGAATTTGCATTGTTTCTGCGCAGTTGGGAATGAGGCTGTAATTGAGTTTTCTTCTTATTTATATTTGTTGCTCCCTGCGCCACATAAAAATTCAAATAAACATAAAACTCTGTGTAGTGCTCGGCTTTTGATCACTATGTTTTGAAATCCATAAAGAAATAATCTACAAATCTGGGTGCAACTATTAGAGGTGCTTTGATCTTTATCAGAGCACACGAATGCCACTGCTTTCTTCGCTTCATACGGACTGTCTTCTGGGTTTTTGACAAATTCCCCTGAAAGCTTCTTCTTTTTCAGGGCATTTCAAATCGTGGTGAAAAAAATATTCATTTTTGAATACATTTTTCCATGGGTGAGGCTTTACTTTATGTATTGGACGACGTGTAACCGGTTAGACTGTATACGGTTATGGACGTTGCTAACCCGATTGCTCAATGAAGCCTAATGGGTTAGTGCTCATGGGGCAAAGTTGGGCTCCAAATTGCTCTGGCTCCTAATGACTTACGCGGAAAAGTTAACTCCTCTCGCCCAGTAACCATTTTTGGCAACTACACAATATTTCTTGAAAAAATCGGTGTTTTATGTGCTTTCTATGATTTCTGGTTATATTGTCTGTTGTAATCCAGATTGACCAATTGATGCCACTCCATTCGCTGGGAAAACTCAATTATACCTTAGCAACCGTCTTGCAAACACGTTGGTCACTTGTAAAAATGCTTAAAAGATAGAGCCACAGCTAGATATCCTATATAAGGTATTTGGCTCAGCTAGCTTATGTGTCAATTGCGGATGTTCTGCGTTGTGGCTACCTCCGTGGTGTTGTCACACTTGGGCTGGTCCATGATGGTGTGGTTGTGTGCAGGAGATTGCGTCTGGTACTGTCCAGTATGGAAGAGCAGTGCAACTCTGAGGACACGGGCTCAGCAGCTCCCCGGGTGCGTCACCTGGAGAACCTTGCCACCACATCGTGCGTCACTCAGAGACCTTCTTCAACGGCTTCCTGAACTGCAATGTACCACAAGTGTTCAGTAAACACGCCTTTACATGGAAAAATCCCTATTAAGTTGCATTATACTGGTTTACATGGAAAAATCCCTATTGCAGTTTCAAGGTTTCATGGGTTTCATGACTTCAACAGTTTCATGGAAGGTTGCATTATACTGGTTTACATGTACAAATCCATATTAAGTTGCTTTATACTGGTTTACATGTAAAAACCCCTATTAGGTTACATTATAGTGGTTTACATGTAAAAATCCTTATTAAGTTGCATTATACTGGTTTACATGTAAAAACCCCTATTAAGTTCCATTATACTGGTTTACATGTAAAAACCCTATTAAGTTGCATTATACTGGTTTACATGAAAAAAACCCTATTAAGTTGCATTATACTGGTTTACATGGAAAAATCCCTATTAAGTTGCATTATACTGGTTTACATGGAAAAATCCCTATTAAGTTGCATTGTACTGGTTTACATGGAAAAAACCCTATTAAGTTGCATTATACTGGTTTACATGGAAAAAACCCTATTAAGTTGCATTATACTGGTTTACATGTAAAAACCCCTATTAAGTTGCATTGTACTGGTTTACATGGAAAAAACCCTATTAAGTTGCATTATACTGGTTTACATGGAAAAAACCCTATTAAGTTGCATTATACTGGTTTACATGTAAAAACCCCTATTAAGTTGCATTATACTGGTTTACATGGAAAAATCCCCATTAAGTTGCATTATACTGGTTTACATGAAAAAAAACCCTATTAAGTTGCATTATACTGGTTTACATGAAAAAACCCTATTAAGTTGCATTATACTGGTTTACATGGAAAAATCCCTATTAAGTTGCATTATACTGGTTTACATGGAAAAATCCCTATTAGGTTGCATGATTACACTGAAGTCCTTGAAACTGCTGAAGTCCTTGAAACTGCTGAAGTCCTTGAAACTGTTGAAGTCCTTGAAACTCTTGAAATCTTGAAACTGCTGAAATCCTTGAAACTGTTGAATCCTTGAAACTGTTGAATCATTGAAACTGTAGAAATGTCTGAAAGAGCTGAAGTCCTATTAAAATGCATGGGCCTATTAAAATGCATTGCAGAATTCTCAATGCAGATTTTTGTCCGATTGCGGAAAAACCGGAAATCGCTGAAGTCCCAAAAGTAATAGCAATAATCTCCCAAACATGTGGAACGTTTTGATGTATAACTTGTGGAAATTGTTGAAAATGTGAAAGCTGTGAAACGTGTCAAAAAAAATGACGGAATAAAGAAATACAAAACCAATGGTTGACTGCGGAAGGTTCCGCAGTCAATCAATAATCTCCCAAACATGTGGAACGTTTTGATGTATAACTTGTGGAAATTGTTGAAAATGTGAAAGCTGTGAAACGTGTCAAAAATCAGGAAAAAGACGGAATAAAGAACACCAAAACCAATGGTTGACTGCGGAAGGTTCCGCAGTCAATCAACAATGTCCGTTGATTGACAACAAGTTATTGATTGACTGCGGAACCTTCCGCAGTCAACCATTGGTTTTGGTGTTCTTTATTCCGTCTTTTTCCTGATTTTTGACACGTTTCACAGCTTTCACATTTTCAACAATTTCCACAAGTTATACATCAAAACGTTCCACATGTTTGGGAGATTATTGCTATTACTTTTGGGACTTCAGCGATTTCCGGTTTTTCCGCAATCGGACAAAAATCGGTCGATTTTTCCCATTGACTTATAATGGGGCTTCCACAAATTCATAGTTTTCAGAATTTTCTTCAACATTTTCAGCATTTTCTGCAGTTTGTGCATGTTCAGCTTCCACAACTTGTGAGTTTTCAGAAAAAAATAGAGTTCTGCAGTTTTCCAGTTTTTTTCTACGGGACTTGGGAATTCTGCCATTAATTTGCATTGAGAATTCTGCAATGCATTTTAATAGGCCCATGCATTTTAATAGGACTTCAGCTCTTTCAGACATTTCTACAGTTTCAATGATTCAACAGTTAAGGATTCAACAGTTTCAAGGATTCAACAGTTTCAAGGATTCAACAGTTTCAAGGACTTCAAGAGTTTCAAGGACTTCAAGAGTTTCAAGGACTTCAAGAGTTTCAAGGACTTCAAGAGTTTCAAGGACTTCAAGAGTTTCAAGGACTTCAACAGTTTCAAGGACTTCAACAGTTTCAAGGACTTCAACAGTTTCAAGGACTTCAACAGTTTCAAGGACTTCAACAGTTTCAAGGACTTCAGTGTAATCATGCAACCTAATAGGGGTTTTTACATGTAAACCAGTATAATGCAACTTAATGGGGATTTTTCCATGTAAACCAGTATAATGCAACTTAATGGGGATTTTTCCATGTGAACCAGTATAATGCAACTTAATAGGGTTTTTTTCATGTAAACCAGTATAATGCAACTTAATGGGGATTTTTCCATGTAAACCAGTATAATGCAACTTAATAGGGGTTTTTACATGTAAACCAGTATAATGCAACTTAATAGGGGTTTTTACATGTAAACCAGTATAATGCAACTTAATAGGGTTTTTTACATGTAAACCAGTATAATGCAACTTAATGGGGATTTTTCCATGTAAACCAGTATAATGCAACTTAATAGGGTTTTTTACATGTAAACCAGTATAAAGGATAACAGTTTAAAGGATATCAGGAGCTTCAAATACTTCAGGAGTTTCAAAGATGTTTAAAGTATTTTAACAGTTTCAAGGATTTCAAGGATTTTTCAGCTAAATTCCACATTAAATCTGTTCCGCAGTCAATCGCAATGGCTTCAGCCATTGCAACGGTTTCTAGTTAAAAATAGTTAATATATTAATGACACCGTAACCAGCGTGTCCTACAGCAGCAGCGAGCCGTGAACGCATCATCCCCGTGTCTCCTGCTGCATGCTGTGGTCAACAGCGAACAGGAACAATAGTAGAAATGGATCAAGTGGAGACAAAACAAATTCAAAACTAGAGACAAAAATTGCAATTGGAAGGTGAGTGCGTACAACAGGAAATCTGATGTGTCGGATTCTGTCGGGCTCGGGCCTGTTATACAGCGTTCATTGGTCGGGCTTATACGGGCTCGGGCTTAACATTAGCGGGCTCGGGCCGGGTCGGGCTTCATTTTTCAGTCCCGAACGAAACTCTAGGCTGCACCAGATAATCCACGGAGGGGTACTCACGGGCGAGGCAGAGCCTTCTTGCTCTGCCCGTGCGTGGAAATGGCACACAGGAGCAGGCTGGGTCGCTGTTCGGTCTGGTCCTGTGGAGCCGTGGTCTCCCGACGTCCTCCGCTCTCTCGTCCTCGGTCACTCTTGGTTCCTCCATTGTGCTTGCCTTTTCTGCTCGGCTCGCTTATTAGGCACAGGTGTGTTGAATGTGTGGCGCTCAGGATTGGACAGGGCTCTGTGGGCATGACTCCACCTGGGGCGGGACTAACATGAAACTAAAACACGCATGCACATCTAAAAACATCACTGCAACTAATACATGTCCTCTCCCACATACCAGATCACACTAATGCTAATGATTGCATATATGTCTCAGATCGCAAATAAAACTAGATGGCTCCGTGGGATGAGAGCGTAGGGGAAATGAGAAACCTGAGAGAGTTGGGGGGCGGTGCATAACATTCAACGGCCATGCCGTACAGTGACTATGGAAAAGCGGCTTAATGGTACTTTGCACCTAAAGTGTAATGCAAGATTAAAACATATTTCTAAAGATTCAACATTGTAGACTTATTCCCTTTATATATCTAGTTGAGTTTGAGTGTTCCTCTTTATCTTTCTGTTCTGAGATTTTCCCCCACTGTGAGACTAAGGTCGTTTTGTATCTGCGGGATTGAAGGATGTAAATACAGAGGACATACTTCCCTACAAAGACAATAAATGACCTAACTTGGCAATGTACGTTGTCCCTGTTCAACTAGATACATATACAACCTATGGTCACCTAATGTAACAATGACATGGTATTGCATTATAACTATTACAAGACTCACTTCTCATGTCACTCATGTTACAGTATTGGTGTTTCCTCCAAAAACATAATAGCCTTTGAATCTATGAATACTTTTTATGCCACATTGTGGACCATTCTATCTCCGTGGAATAAATACCGCGGTAAAGAGGTCCGGCTTTCCAGAACCAGCGGTAAAGAGGTCCGCACGTAAAAAGAGGGGTGTCACATTATGCTGTTACTTACGGTACCACAGGAAAGCGAAGCCGCGGGGATGGGCCGCCACAATGCATTTTTTAACATAATTCTTTTTTTATACATAAAAAACCTTAGAAAAAGCTTTCACTGCACACTTGTTCACTGTGAAGCCCTCTATTATTGTGCAAAGTCACATTCACTTTTACTGTGGAAATTCCTAGAAAATAGGGGTCAAAGTGTGCAAAAATGATCCAAAATGCACTTTTTAACCTGGATTTTAAAAAAAAGTAAAAAACCTTAGAAAAAGCTTTCACCGCACACTTGTTCACTGTGATGCCCTCTATTATTGTGCAAAGTCACATTCACTTTTACTGTAGAAATTCCTAGAAAATAGGGGTCAAAGTGTGCAATAATGATCCAAAATGCACTTTTTAACCTGGATTTAAAAAAAAAGTAAAAAACCTTAGAAAAAGCTTTCACTGCACACTTGTTCACTGTGATGCCCTCTACTATTGTGCAAAGTCACATTCACTTTTACTTTGGAAATTCCAAGAAAATAGGGGTCAAAATTTGCAAAAATTATCCAAAATGCACTTTTTAACCTGGATTTTAAAAAAAAGTACAAAACCTTAGAAAAAGCTTTCACTGCACACTTGTTCACTGTGATGCCCTCTTTTATTGTGCAAAGTCACATTCACTTTTACTGTGGAAATTCCAATAAAATAGGGGTCAAAGTGTGCAATAATGATCCAAAATGCACTTTTTAACCTGGATTTTAAAAAAAAGTAAAAAACCTTAGAAAAAGCTTTCACCGCACACTTGTTCACTGTGATGCCCTCTACTATTGTGCAAAGTGACATTCACTTTTACTGTAGAAATTCCAAGAAAATGGGGGTCAAAGTGTGCAATAATGATCCAAATTGCACTTTTTAACCTGGATTTAAAAAAAAACAAAAAAACCTTAGAAAAAGCTTTCACTGCACACTTGTTCACTGTGATGCCCTCTACTATTGTGCAAAGTCACATTCACTTTTACATTGGAAATTCCAAGAAAATAGGGGTCAAAGTGTGCAAAAATGATCCAAAATGCACTTTTTAACCTGGATTCTTAAAAAAAGTAAAAAACCTTAGAAAAATCTTTCACTGCACACTTGTTCACTGTGATGCCCTCTACTATTGTGCAAAGTCACATTCACTTTTACATTGGAAATTCCAAGAAAATAGGGGTCAAAGTGTGCAAAAATGATCCAAAATGCACTTTTTAACCTGGATTCTTAAAAAAAGTAAAAAAAGTAGAAAAAGCTTTCACTGCACACTTGTTCACTGTGATGTCCTCTACTACTCTGAAAAGAAATATTCTAAACTTTCACTGTACACTCTCAGAAAAAAAAAAAAACACCAATATTCGTGTCCAATCTTTTTTTATGAACGGATTTGAGAAACCAGTAACCGTGACAGTAAGAAAATAAAAAACATGCATCAAAAGGATGAGATGCCAGGTTATCTCAATGATTTTTTTGGACACAGGCAGCAATGCCATAACGTTTCTGGCTGTTTTGCTTTTTTCCGCTCACATGGGTTTAAGGCCAAGCACTCCTCATGGTACGATTTTTGGCACATGCTGCATTGTATCTGGAAAAAAGGAAAAATGAATACAAAATACATGAGTATTTTGAAAAATGATGAATAATGCATTTCTTAGTTTTCTATGAATAGTCCAGAATTGATGACCCTTCAACTGTGCCAAAAGATCTGAAAGAATCCTGCACACATTTATTTGGGTGAATTTGATATTACGATGGACTTCCAAGTCGCTCCTTTCATTTTTTTTCAATTGACGACTGGGACTTAAAGTGATAGTCTGTAACTCTAAATGAATTACACATTTTAGGAACTGTGTTAAATTGACCTCCTGGCCTTAAATGTTGATATGAAATAAGTCATTTTATTATTTCTAATTTTACGGGCAAGTCCCACCTTCCCTTCTCTTAGCTATAGCTCAGAATCCACGATGCCATCGAGGTTAACCAATCGAGTCATGCCAAGAGCTGTCAATCATCTGCGCTGATGCTCGTAGCTGCTCATGCTCAGTTGTTTGTTTTCGCGGAGCCTCCGAATCAAGCCTTTAGGCTCTGGAACTACAAGAAAACTGAAAAAAGAATTCTGAACATCCGCGCTGAGGTACCCATATATATACTGAACCTATATCCATAATCATATATATACTGAACCTATATCCATAGTCATATATATACTGAACCTATATCCATAATCAGATATATACTGAACCTATATCCATAATCAGGTCCTCTGCAGATGTGTCCTATAATGTTCAATTCATGATAATAGCTTGTCCCGGGTTTGCCGCGACCTCTTATTTTGTACATAATTTATTTATTTTTTTCATTAAAACGCTAACAAATCATTCTGAAATCCTCCGTGCATGTGTATTAATGATGTATATGTATAATGTGTTCTCTAATTAACATTTATAAGTGTTAAGGAAACGCGAGCGTAGACCAATCAGAAAGGAAGGGGGAGGGAGCTTGCGTCGTTTCTTTCAAATCAAGTACCTCTCTCTCTCTTTTTCTGACAAACTGCGGACAATCACTTTAATACTTTATGTTCCTATAGTACAGACAGACTATATAGGCATTGGGCAAATCTTTTTGCATTTTTAGTTTTAGTTTATATGCAAAAAATGACATAAATAAACATAGAACATTCATAAGTTATAAGCTATTACCACCCTAACATTCTCATTTTACTTATCAACTAATGTTTACATTGCCAAAGGTGCACAGAACATGACTATTGAAGGTATAGAGCACCTTGAGTTTTATTGACTCCCTCAAGCTTTAGTTACAGAGCAATCTTTCTCTCTCATTCACAAGAAGGACAGAAACAGCTTGATTCAAATCGTAGCAAAATTGTGACGTCAAAAGTCCGCCTCCAAGAGGTGAATGGCAGCAGGCAGAAACTGAAACAGTGAATCAGCGCAATCTATTATCAGCTCAAACAGCCACTATTTGTTTACCTTGTCAGTGTACAGGAGGGGGGAGGCTACGTAAGTGTGCGGGAAGGGGGAGGCGGACTCATAGGCAGAGATCAGCTTGTTTCTCGTGAGGTGAAATCATCTCTATGCAAAAATGGCTATATTTGTATAAATTAATAGCTATAAAAATTGAGAATAAACTAAATATGGCACCTTTTATATTCTGTAAATGTTGATGTTGCAAATCTGATCACACTTTGATAAAAAACTGAGGAGTCATGTATCTACATGTGGAAAAAATGCATTGTATAAAACCTGGTATGTTACCCAGTTAATTTTTCCTCCTGGAAAAAGGGTTAGGGTTGGAGGCTTTTTCGCTGCACACATACCACATGCATTTTCTTCATCAAAAACTGAAAACAAAAACTTCATTATTATTGATAGGGGTTACTCTCATACATATGGATACACAAGTCAGTTTTACCAGATGCCTCAAGTAACATTGAGCCTAATCTCCGTCTTTCCTCCGCCATTTCTGTTTGGCCGGTGGAGAAATGGATAGTTGGAATAGCTGGAAATGTCTCCAGCAATGCCTTTGCCATCTGTAAAAAACGGCCAAATGTAAAAATTATTTTATGCATCTATATGCAAAAGAAAATAATTCACTTCATAATTATTTGTTCATAAACCATCAAACTTCCATTTTCCTGATCAATATAGCAAACAATGTTGTTTTTGAGTGCAACATGTGCAGAACAAAAGCATATACATTATTTGAAATGGCTGGTAATCCTGTTGCGTAACCTATTTCCCACATTATCCAACATCTACTTATGTGTCTGTCAAAGCCTCCAGTATAAAAGCGGATCCAAGCCACCTATTACCCTGTGTGAAAGCTGCGGTGCTCGTCTATGGTTTCTGCTTGTCTGTGTAGTTGCTGCTTGGTTTCCTCCCCACTGCCGCTGCTCTGCTTTTGCCTGCAGGATTCGGGGGGAAAGCTGGGAAAACTGGGCTGACCGACAACACGCTTGGATCATTTTTATCAACACTTCTTTTAAATGGGGAATTATAGTTTCTAACTTTCATTTTTGTTAAATAAATGATTGTCTTTATACAAAACGCCACCTGTTTTCCATTATTGCAACAACGTGCTCTCTCCTCCATTTTTGGGTCATAACATTTTAATATTCAGGGTTTTAAACCTTTCAATTTCAATAACCCCCTCCCTCTTTCACATTCACATTGTTGACCTAAGATCAAGAGACTTACCGGACAGCTTTGCGCACTTGGCTTTTTAAAATTACAACAAGAAAGCACAGTTGGTAGGACCAATATTTCAATTCTGGTTAATAAGCTTCTCACATAGAGCATTGTAAAACATCTATGAGCTTGAAGTGTTGATTTGATTGTGAACTTTATATTACTTCTTCAGTCCAAAGCTAAATTGCTATTCTGTTGTAGGATGTTTTTTAATAAGCCCAACAAAATGAAGATTGGCACTCTGTGAGGAGAGGAGCATAAATGACACAGAAAACTGTGCTGGCTTAATGCGTAGAATTTAAGCTGTCTGTACAGTGCAGTTTTTGCTTATTATTTTAATGTGTCTGTCAAAGATTTCTTTTCTTTCTTGATCTTTTGGCGAGCCACTGAAAAGCAGGAGGAGCTGGTTTGATAAAGACAAGAAAATTAAACCCTTGTGTTTGTGGTTGAAGTTGTCGTGTGACCAATAATCGGGCATTGATCAATGAATTCATGACTCAATTTCGCAAAAAGAAAGCCAAGGCCTAATGTTTTTGATAAAGATTTCTCCATTTGCCCTATATGGAGACAATTCGATGTACCCTCTGCAATAGGTATTCAGTTTCACATGAAGGATCTACTCACCTATTCATGCTGTCATTCACAAGACAGTAACACACGGGGAAGGTGAGTAAAGTTTATTGCCCAAGGACACAACAGTGTGCACCATTGGGATCTGGTATTCAAACCACTGACCTTTCAACCACAGGATGACCCCTATAACATTTGTGACACCATTGTACCATTCTAGAAAGTGCATGCTATGAAAGGTAGGTGTAAATACTGTACCTTTGCCACAATGACTCCACAACTGTGGCCGTCTTCTTGAGTTGGATGGTTGATCTGGCCTCCTTTCCACGTAACTGATCCCCAGTCTTCTTTTCCATATACGTTCTGACGCATTTTGAAAAAGTCTCTATTGAAAAAATATCATATGTAATAGGCAGTTTGAGATTTTTGTTCACTGCTTAACTTTACCGTTATTAATACGTTACCTGACACATTTAACAAAATTTTCTATGTTCATATATGATACACTACAATGTTTCATGCTGATAGTGGCTCAGACAGTAGAATGGACCATCTAGTGATCATAGGCTTTATCATTTTAAGTGCGCGTGGCAAGTGAAAAGAACATAAGTGTTGTGTGTGCTCACAGACGTGTGTTGTGTGCGCTCACGGACGTGTGTTGTGTGTGCCACTTTTTAGTTATAGACTGGTTTGGTTTAGAAAAGAATCTAATACAGAGCAGCATGAAAAGCGAAAGTGATATGCTTTCTTACGCTGGCACATGGGAAGGAATAGAGTGGCGCAATGCCATGTATCTACTCTTTGGGGAGAACCCTAAATGATAATTATGCCTTGCCAACTCAGAATTAACACAGGTTCAAAAGAAAAATATAACTTTGTGGCTTTTTTGGACCGTAAGCAGCTTATCATCAATCAAATGTCTACAGAAATGCTATAAAGAAAGATATGCATTTCAGGGTTTTTGTTTTCCACTCTCAGCTTTAACTCTTTTGATGTAAATTGTATTTATTCATCATCTATTTAATGTCCTTTTTTATTGTCTATGTAAAGCACTTGCCTTGCTTTCTTTTATCATTATTACTGGTAATGACCCTCGTATTTCTCTCCATTAACATTAATTAGATGATAAAAAAGGTACTCTTTGACCGTACACTTATGTTAAAACTGCTATTTAGTATTGCCAAAGAATTTAAGCCACAAGCAATACATGCATGTTCTATTGAAGCGATGTGACTGTACCGGACTTGTTTTGCTGCTAGACAGGACGCAGCCAACTCTGTCGATGTTGGAGCAGGATCCAATACAAAGACGGTGCTCAATGAAGGGTTTATGAACTGTAAAACAATGTTCTTTTTTAAAAATTGCTATTTGTGTACTGATTACAGTTATACAAACCAATGTTACTTACTATGAGCTTCCAGTGGTTCTGGTTCTCATTAACAAAGGAAATAATCCCTTCATATTGTCCAAAGTCCATCTGTTAATAATAATCAATGGATAAAGTATGTAGATCTAAAATTCTGTGTAGGTTCTATAAAGTATGATTTCAGAAAAAACCACAAACTTTGCGTATAGCATGACGCTTTACAGCCTGGCGATCACCATAAAGCATTACAGTTGCAGTGTAATGACAAAGAATGTGTATTCTTTTCTCCACGTTAAATTGTCTTGCCCAGATCTGTAGGAGGGGTTCTATAACCTGTGGTAAATATAACAAAGATATTAGCCCTTTAGAAATACATATTTTTTATGTTAATAAATATTACAAATTAATGCTTTGTACAGCTAAATACCTCTCCAACAAGCCATTTGTGAGGCTTCAGAGTCTGCAGGTCACTATGACGAATCAAATAGTGCTTTCCTTTGACCTGTGAAGCGACTTGAGAAACTATAGCCTCACTGCTCCTATTCTTCCACAAACAGGTAAGCTGAAATCATATAGGAAAATAATATCTTAAGTAATCCTCATCTGCACTCAGTATTAGCTATTCAATTCAATTCAACTTTATTACAGACTCTACAGTAGGTCCAATTTAAAACATACAGACGGACAAGACAAAAGAATAAAACAAACAAACAAACAAACAGTTATGACATTAAAAGACAGCTATACCAGTGTTTCCATATCTTGGACTGCACTCGAGTGGCACTGAACCTGATGTTTGTCAGAGCTAAAATTATTACATTTCCAGATTTATTCTATTATTCCAAGATCTTGGATTACAGCATAAACCAATACTGATGACTATTCCTACCCACATTGGTTTTTAGAAAATACAATAATAGTGCATCCCACTTTAAATTGCACAGTGGCTGAGTGGATAGCGCTCTCGCCTCTCAGCAAGAAGGTCCTGAGTTCGAATCCTGGTCGGACCAGGGCCTTTCTGAGTGGAGTTTGCATGTTCTCCCCGTGTCTGCGTAGGTTTCCACTACCACTAAAAATATGTACAATAGTTCTGGCATGCGCCTCCTGTTCGTCGAACTTGCTCCCATCTCTGTGTGGAGTGAGAGACTAATGCCCAAAAATAATAATTGTAAACCGCTTTGAGACTCTGGTTAGAGTGAAAAGGCGGTATATAAATAAAACATTACTTACTACATTACTAAATTAGACATCTTACCTGAGAGTCATAGCTTGGCTTTGCTGATTGAGACACTTGTGTGATATTACCAGCAACACACAAGGCCTATGGACATGTTCATGGAAAAAAACATTAGATTTCTTATTATACACTTAAGTACTTTACCATTTACTTTAAAAAAGGTTTTTGTTCTCTGGATGATTTTGATGTACCAACTATGTATTTGTTTCTTTTGCTTTGGGGTGTTGTGTGCAGAAGGAGGTACAAAAATGTAAAAGCAATAAGTTATTTTATTCATAACTACATTCATAACTAGCTATTTTCTTATGCTTTGTAATCATGTCCTGTAGTCAAGGCTAAAATATATGGTACTTGATGGTTTTAAGAGACTGTTTGTGTTCATGTCATCAACAAATTAAACCATTAAAAGATAAATAAATAAAAACAGTGGTTGTTTTCAAACCAAAAGTTTTGTGCCAGTGTTCACTTACAGAACTGTCTCCTTTTTCTGATGAGTGGCAATCCACACTCCAGGAACCTTCAGTCTCCTCAAAATCCTTTTGGTTATAAAAAAACAGAATCTTTAGACATAGTAAATAAATTCTTGCTAAAACAATGTAACAAAAGTCATATTTTTCAAAATTTAAAGTTATAGTCTGGAACTCTAAATGAAATACAAATTTTAAGAATTGTATAAAATTGACCTCCTGGCCTGAAATAAGTCCTTTTATTTGTCATAAAAAGCTCAAAATCTACGATTCCGTCCACGTTAACCAATGAAGTGATGCCAAGGGCTGTCAATCATCGGCGCTCATGCTTGTAGCTGCTCATGCTCAGTTGTTTGCTTTCGCGGAGCCTCCTAAACAAGCCTCCATGAGGAACCTATATCCATAATCATTTATATACTGAGCCTATATCCATAATCATTTATATACTGAACCTATATCCATAATCATTTATATACTGAGCCTATATCCATAATCATTTATATACTGAACCTATATCCATAATCATTTATATACTTAACCTATATCCATAATCATTTATATACTGAACCTATATCCATAATCATTTATATACTTAACCTATATCCATAATCATTTATATATTGAACCTATATCCATAATCATTTATATATTGAACCTATATCCATAATCATTTATATATTGAACCTATATCCATAATCATTTATATATTGAACCTATATCCATAATCATTTATATATTGAACCTATATCCATAATCATTTATATATTGAACCTATATGCATGTGACAGAGAGAAATAAATAAATAATGGTATTGTTTAAGAATGTCCAGAGCTAAGGTAGTGTCAACAATTTGTTGTAGTGGCTTTATGGATTTGTTGATGGCCATGAAAAGCAAAATAGGTGATCATTTCAAAACAAAGTTACTATTAAAAAGATTTACGCATTTATTGTTAAATGATCAATACATTTCATGTTATGGTTTGACCATTTTCTACTGCAAAGTGCATTACAGTTTTGAAAGTTATTATTTCAGTAGTGAAGAGTGTTGAGAAAGTATTGGTCTGCACGCTTGAGCTTAGAACCTTCATATTTACAAAAGATTATTCTGTTCAGCTGTACCTTCAGTAACAATGTATATAACACAAAAAGTACCACTGTGTTGCTGTCCTTAAAAGTCAGAGGGGTTGAGGTTGAACTTAGCAACGGTCGAACATAGATCCCTTTCCGAGAGCGTGACCTCTTTCTCCACTTTTCAGTGTCCACTTTATATCTCTGCAAGAAACACAGATATAAAAATATACAAAATAACTTTGTTTCCTTTAACAGTCATATAACATTGTTGTAATACTCATAAATTGGAGTAAATTAAACAAAATACGTTGTGTGATTACCTTCTGTGAAATGACTTTAGAGTCGGCGTATTCTCTTAGAAGAGCATCGTGCATTTTTTTGTAGCACAGCACAAAATCATCCAGACGTGTAAACCGCTTTTGTTGTAAACGGATGTGTTTGAGATCCCATTGCGATTTTTCCATTATGCCCTGGGTTCTGTTGTTCTCAGTAAAGTTCTGTGTACAAATTAGTTTTACAGCACGGATACAAATATGAACTTTCGACATTTTATACCAGTACAGTAAAGTACCTGCGTATCAAGTAGGCTGACTTTTTTGTAGTTTCTGCTGTAATTCCTATATGCAGGCCCATCACCATGCCGACCAATGTCGCCTTAAATGTTGAATCATTAAGCATAAGACATTTTCTTTACTCCCATGCACATACTTTATATAACTTGCAGAACACCTACCAAGCATTAATCCTGACCACAAAGTTGCCTGTGGCAAAAAATATTTTGCCAAATTGCTGATAAATGTTGGGGCATGGAAAGCATTTGGTTCCCCTTGCAGATCAAGCTGTGCACCATCAATGATGTTTTGGAAATGTTTTTGAAGGGGTGTATCACACAGATCATTCTGGAAATCATGATGACAAATGATAATTTCTGAACAAAGTATAAAGTAAGTCTTTCAATACCATTTATGTCATTATTCCTCAGGAGTAATGTGCTCTTATGTTTGTTATTTATATTTTATACCACTAACAATGTTGTCAAAGTTGTGTCATCAGAAAATGTTTTGATTGTATATTTTGTCTTAAATCACTAATATTCACAATTATTCACATTGTTACATTGTTGATAATTGTTAAATGCAGTTACCTCATAGTCCTCCACAAGGACCACAGTATCATCCAGAGCAGGCGACTGATTCATAAGTTGATGCAGGTTAAGTAGGTGTTTCTGTACCTGCTCTCCATTGCGTGGTGACGCAAATACAACAGTGGCACATAAAACCACTTGTTCCATTTCTGAAAGAGTGTGGCAGCAGGCGAGTAATCCAAAAGTGTGCATGGCAAACTTAAAATGCTTTGCAGGTATTCTGCAAAAATAGGAACATGTCACTTTTTAGATTATTGTTTTATACTCAGAAAGATTCATATTTGTCTTAAAGATACTTGCGTTTTTCTGCACAAGTCTTTCGCATTTTTCATTATATGGCTCAAACAGTGATGAATGATGGGAAAATCAAACTTTGGAGACGAATACTGGCCTGTAACAACCCTGTAGTACTGTTTTTGAAGCTGTTCAATGGACATTTTTGAAAATGTGAACGAAATACATTGTAACAGCACAACTGACCCATCACAGATAAACATGACAGGTTTTTTCAGTATGTTTTTTCCACAAATGCGGACAGCATCTGTCATGAATGATTGCAGGAAATATGACACAGACGCTGTTGTGTGGTCACATGTCAAAAATGTGGCTATTGGCAGTGGTGAGGAACCTTTAAAAGGATTTCGAACAACCAGTTCATACACATAGAAGGTCTTCTTGCTGTCCCTTTGTAGGATGCTCCCTGTAGCATCCAGGTACACGATGTCATTTGTGCACCTTTCCTTAAAAAAAGCTATTGTGCTGTTGGACCAGAGCATGTGTCCTTTAGGATGTAAAATGGCTCTTTGGAGCACATCGCCATCATCGCCTGTTTGGTTCTTTATTATTTGGATTATGCTTTGAATTTCGTCTGCATGTGGACGGATTTTCATTTTTTCTGAGCAGGAGATATTTTTCAAGACTTTTGGTCCGGGAGCTTGATCCCTGCATCCCGAATCAAATACATCTTGTGACATGGCTTCCATTTTTTCCAAATAAACACTTCTGGGAAGTCGAGTCTTCAAATCTTGTGCTATCTCCTTCCTAGATTTTCCTCTAATGGGTCTGCTTTTTAGTTGGTCCTTACTGTAACGTAAATGTCCATTGAGTTGGACATTCGCCTTCAGTGTGGTCTCACTGTCCACTGCAACTTTTACAGACACACTGCAGTCCTTAAAAGTGCAGTACCCCTCACACAAAAACAATGCCACCTTTCTGTTGGAGTTGGCTTGTTTAAGGCAATGTCTTTTGAAGGCAAAACTGCAGTAAGGGAGTATGCTCCTCAGACCAGCAGCCACAGCATTTGTCCATTCAAGCCCTTTAAATGTTCGTAATCCTCGGGACTGCTGTAGAGACCTCCATAGTTCTTTTTCGAAAAAAAAAAAACAAAGGCTCTTGTGGCAACCGCGAGGTGAAAAAACTTTCATTCTTCAAAGAGCACTGTAAAGTAAAATCCGATATTAACATTCATCTAAAAAATTAATTAATTCATCACTATTATAGACTCGGTAATGGAATAACTTTTCATTTGCTGTGTTGTTAAATTGCAGGGAAAGATTCTCCAAGTCAGAAAACATAGAAGTTTGTATAGTTGAAGTTTTTTTGACATGTAAACACTAGGCCCTGCTTTTAAGATGAGAGCTTTCCATTTATGGCATATTTTTTTATCTGATTGCTTTAGCTTCTGCACTGTTCTTTGTGGACGTCTGTTAGGGAAGCATGACTGATACGGCACAGACCCCACTGAGAACCTCCCTGCCTGCCTAGTACATATAATGTGCTAATACATACATTTCAAACAGTCATTAAAATGAAAACCTGTCAAATTTTAAGGACAGAAACATGAAATCATTGTCTACTATCTCTGTAGCAGCTAGTACAATGTCTACCTTTGATTCATCTTCTGAGGATGCACCAGACAGAGCCACAACAGACTGAAATGTAAAGGACAGAAACATGAAATCATTGTCTCTACTATCTCTCCAGCAGCTAGAAGAATATCAACCTTTGATTCACAATCATCGTCTGAGGATGCACCAGACAGAGCCACAACAGACTGAAATGTAAAGGACAGAAACATGAAATCATTGTCTCTACTATCTCTCCAGCAGCTAGTAGAATATCTACCTTTGATTCACAATCATCGTCTGAGGATGCACCAGACAGAGCCACAACAGACTGAAATGTAAAGGGCAGAAACATGAAATCATTGTCTCTACGGCAGCTTGTACAATATCTACCTTTGATTCACAATCATCGTCTGAGGATGGACCAGACAGAGCCACAACAGACTGAAATGTAAAGGGCAGAAACATGAAATCATTGTCTCTACGGCAGCTTGTACAATATCTACCTTTGATTCACAATCATCTTCTGAGGATGCACCAGACAGAGCCACAACAGACTGAAATGTAAAGGACAGAAACATGAAATCATTGTCTCTACTATCTCTCCAGCAGCTAGTAGAATATCAACCTTTGATTCACAATCATCGTCTGAGGATGCACCAGACAGAGCCACAACAGACTGAATTGTAAAGGACAGAAACATGAAATCATTGTCTCTACTATCTCTCCAGCAGCTAGTAGAATATCTACCTTTGATTCACAATCATCGTCTGAGGATGCACCAGACAGAGCCACAACAGACTGAAATGTAAAGGGCAGAAACATGAAATCATTGTCTCTACGGCAGCTTGTACAATATCTACCTTTGATTCACAATCATCGTCTGAGGATGCACCAGACAGAGCCACAACAGACTGAAATGTAAAGGGCAGAAACATGAAATCATTGTCTCTACGGCAGCTTGTACAATATCTACCTTTGATTCACAATCATCGTCTGAGGATGGACCAGACAGAGCCACAACAGACTGAAATGTAAAGGACAGAAACATTAAATCATTGTCTCTACTATCTCTCTAGCAGCTAGTACAATGTCTACCTTTGATTCACAATCATTGTCTGAGGATGCACCAGACAGAGCCACAACAGACTGAAATGTAAAGGACAAAATTAAATCATTGTCTACTATCTCTATAGCAACCAATATAATGACAACATGTGAGAGAAATTTGTCTTCGTCACAGCTGGCAGCATATTTAGAGAGACAAATAATATTTACAGCAAATGATTTGCATGTCTTACTGTCAGTCATGTAATAATTCATAAAAAATAAACAATACCATCCATGCTTCGTATAGCTTTATCCTGTTGATGTTGGTGTTTGGGACATTTAAGGAACTGCATACATGTGCCCAACGCTCATTATCTTCATACGGGCTCCAAATCGTTACATGCTCTCCAGGGCCAGCAGTCGAGTACACGGCCTGCTTAATTTCCAGCAAGGATCTCTTAACTTTTCGTGACTAGAAACATATACACATTTAAAGATGTAGTTAGTAAAATAAACAAGATAATCAATTTTACATTCTTCATGTGAAGCTTCAACATTTACTCCTACATGAACTTGTATGAAAAATATTATTGAATCAATCTTACCTTTCCGAAAACATTAAAGGTTCTGAACCTAAGAGCAAAAGAAGCACACACGCACCCACCCACACTTGTTATTATTTTTGTCATTATATGGATGCCAAAACCAGTGTTGTGAGTAATGCATACCAAAAGAAATGGAAAAAATAGTGTAATGTATTACTTTTTACTAGAACACATTCTTGTAAGGCATTACCAAAATAAATAGGAAATATCTATCAGGTACAAAGGTCAGAACATTTGGCTATATTTATTTCATGGATGTAACATGCGCAGTGACGCCTCTTAAAGTTCTCTATAAAACACAAACCTCAAACTGTCAAGATAACGCCAACATCAAGGGCACACAGCCCATTGGTATGGCCAAATCTCACAAATATCAGTATTGGAGTTAGTACGTGTCTCTCATTCACATCACTTGACACCGGTGTAGCGTGAATTTTGGGGAACTCATATTAGTATATCGTCTGGGCCTCATGTGGTCCTCCCGGGGCGCAGTGGACGAGAAAAAACGTGTGTGGCTCCCATGCATGTGCATAAAGAGGCTCGGACGTGTCCTGACTCCTGACCAATCAGTGGACACTGATCAGTGCGAGCAAAAGCGGGACCCAAAAGAGAAAAAGTCTCCATCAAAGTGTAAATTTACAGAAATATGGATGATTTAACAAGAAAAAAGATCAGGACGACAAGAGAGGTTGTCTGTCAGCTGAGGTTGACTTGTTCAGCTGAGGTTGACTTGTTTTAGCTTACGTTCAATGGCTCATTTGTCTGGGTAGCACAGTAGCACACGTTGGCAGGCGCACACTCGTCCACCGGGACCAGGAAAGGCGCCCATAAATGTTAAGTGCACTTAATGTGCCAAACCAAAGTTAACTTTAGATAAATGAAATTGTTTAGTGCGTAGAATAAGTTGTTCAGTGCATAACACTTCACAGACCGCAAAATTGCAACGTTATTCATTAATTTTAACAGAAAAAGTAACGCATAATTTATTGGGTTTTTTTAAGTTGCAGGCCCAACACAGGCCTTAACGCACATGTGAGGAGGCCACGCGTTCAGGATTTTCATGTTTTAGCTAGCTCACACGGACACCCATCCCTCACTCCGCGTCCGACTTTGCACTCTACCGTCGCCAAATATAATCAATAACAACAATTGTACATTTTAATATTATAAGTATACCCACTTTGTGACAAAGACATACACTATACTTTTGAACATTTATAAACCCTTAGAAGTAAAATATATTTAGGCAGGTGCACTTACCTCGAATTCATCGTGTTTAATGTTCACTGAAAGGCATCCAGAAATGTAAATAATAAATGTGTAATTCTCTTATGCTTTGTCGCAAACACCTGTCCAACTCGCTCCGCTTTTTCCACAGTCAACTACGTATATATAGCATAAGTATAACCCTTGCGTGATTGGCTGTAGGAGGTATCAATCACTAATTGAACATTTTCCTATACAGAATGCACAGATAAATATAAATCCTGTATTTTTTTTTTCAGTATTATTATTATTATTTTTATCAATTTGGAATAAATATTTATCTATTTGGGAAACATATAGTGTATTTATTAGTGATGGACAGACGCTTACTTCATTGGTTCTGATGTGTTGTGGCCTCAGACTATACTTCCGCTATGTAAAAAAAATAAAAATAAAATTTAAAAGTCAGAATTATGACTTAAACAGTCGAAATTACGAGTTTTAAACTGCGCATGTGCAGTTGCTGCCCCGTATATATTGTTGTCTGGAACGGTAATTGGACATCCTTCACCTGCAGGTTATGTGAAGATATTGCCTACAGTGACCACTGCATCCATGAAGTAGCAGCAGTAATGTTGGGGCAGGAATCGCGTTAAAATGCGAACGGTCTCAAGGATGATGTTGCGGACTGTGGAAGTTTAATAATAAAACACATGCGGCTGAAGAGGTCACATTAATTGAGAATCAACTGGTGACATCTGGTCAGTTTCATGGCTATGGATGGATGCGCCAGAAATGCAGTGAATAATAACGTGACTGACAGAGAGACCATTCGCGATTACTGGACATTGAGGGAGGTCCGCAGACAGAGGCGGGTGAACCACAGTCGGATCAGTGCATATGTCACGTAGTGTGTGCTTGAGCGCGGCCGAAACGTGAGCGCGCTCTGGAGTAAGCCGATGGAGCGAGCGTGTGCAGGCAAAGTTGGTGGCGTATGAGCAGGTCCCAGATAGATTAAGTGCCCCTTGTCTGATTATTTTATTGTCACATAATGAAGCCAATGACTCTTTGAGCAAGAATCCGGAGAAATAACTACGCAGTAAACAGTGAGGGTCATTGAAAAGGGAGTTAAACCTATTATAGATGCATGAATAAAACCTATACACAACACGTAGAAAGCGCATCCTTTCAGCCGTGGACCCCTCTCAGTGTCATCGTCTGGTCAGAGTGGTCTATAGCAGATTGGATTGGAATGGATCGATGGCTCATTTCCCTTTGATTTATTATAAGAACATAGTGCTCACATTATTTGTCACTATGACGAAATAAGAAGTCGTTTGATGTAAATGTTGTATTTATGTAAATTGAAATAAAAATGAATAAAATTACAGCTGCCCCTTTCGTCCTACGACCGCGGTCAGGGGGCTTAAACATGAAACCTTTACAGAATCAATGCCCAACATTACTGCTGCTACTTCATGAATGCAGTGGTCACTGTCGGCCAAATCTTCACACATCCTTTACCTGCAGTAAAGGATGTCTATCATGTTGTTGGCGCTAAACAAAAGTAAACATTACCTCGTCATAACGTAATAATAGTTCGTTATATATTGTCATTAAAACGTATTTTTATATCGTTATAACGTAAATATATTGTCGTTAAAACGTATTTTTATATCGTTAAAACGTAAATATATTTTCGTTAAAACGTAATATGAATACGTTAAAACGTAAAAATATTTTCGTTATAACGAGCAAACCTGAATATATTTTTTACCCACAGTGACAGTTCTGAGCTTCTGTACTTCCGTAATGTCCAGACACCGTTCCAGACAACAATATATAGGGAGAGCAACTTGTAATTTTGACTTTTAAAGTCATAATTTCGACTTTTAAAGTCGTAATTTCGAGAACTCAAAATTATGATTTTCTGTAGTTTTTTTTTTTTTTTTAGATGGCGGAAACGGGCTTCCACATGCAACACCAAAATCTACTTAAATGTATTCATTACAGGTACCAAAAGTACAACTAAAGCGTTATTAGATCATTAAAACTCGAAAACAGTAGTGATGTGGGTTCCATTTCATACCATCTTCTCATACAATTTGGGAGAAGGAGGTACCGTATTGCAGTAAAACCCCTCCAGCTATAGAAAAAAAACGACTGGGATGGATAAATAAATCGATAATTATAACAAACAAAATCATTTAATGAGACAATATTAGGTTGATTGATTCCAAACCTTGGATCCCCGTTTACCATTGAAGTCGCTGAAAGTCATCAAATTCCACAGCACTCCAATACTATCTACTCACTTGCCAAAATTGTAAAAATATTGACGTATCATTTATACTATAGCTTTCCTGCTTTTCTATAAACAGGGCACTATTATAATAATATTGTTACGGTCGGCTCAGAGGCATAACAAATAGGGAGGCGAGGCGGAGATAAAAAGTGCAAAAAGTATATTTAATAACCAAAGACAGTATAATATAAACAAAAACAAGGTATGAGGTGTGAGCATGTAGCAATCAGTGTGTGGTGTAGGTGTGTGAGTGCAATGAAAGCCAGTGTGTGGTGTGCAGTGAATGTGATGCATAAAACAAAAGACAAACTCTAATGTGCACAAGAGGAATGAGCATGGTGGGTATCTGCAGAGCCCACCAGGTCAGGACCGAACAAGGCAACAAGACAGGAGAGAGTGGGCAGCTCTCAGCTCCCAGCTGAAAAGGTCCACTGATGGCAGGGTGTGGCATGGTGCATGTGTGTACCTGCACAGAGGAGGAGACGGCAGACAAACAAACAGAACCCTCTCATGGACACTTAAAGGGCCTGGCCCGTAACAATAAAATATAGATTATATCCACTCAAACTAACAAATGGAGCCAACTTTGCAAAACAGTAGAGGGCATCATATTGAACAAGTGTGCAGTGAAAGCTTTTTCTAAGGTTTTTTACTTTTTTTAAAAATCCAGGTTAAAAAGTGCATTTTGGATCATTTTTGCACACTTTGACCCCTATTTTCTAGGAATTTCCACAGTAAAAGTGAATGTGACTTTGCACAATAAAAGAGGGCATCACAGTGAACAAGTGTGCAGTGAAAGCTTTTTCTAAGGTTTTTTACTTTTTTTTTTAAATCCAGGTTAAAAAGTGCATTTTGGATCATTTTTGCACACTTTGACCCCCATTTTCTTGGAATTTCCACAGTAAAAGTGAATGTGACTTTGCACAATAATAGAGGGCATCACAGTGAACAAGTGTGCAGTGAAAGCTTTTTCTAAGGTTTTTTACTTTTTTTAAGAATCCAGGTTAAAAAGTGCATTTTGGATCATTTTTGCACACTTTGACCCCCATTTTCTTGGAATTTCTACAGTAAAAGTGAATGTGACTTTGCACAATAATAGAGGGCATCACAGTGAACAAGTGTGCAGTGAAAGCTTTTTCTAAGGTTTTTTACTTTTTTTAAGAATCCAGGTTAAAAAGTGCATTTTGGATCATTATTGCACACTTTGACCCCCATTTTCTTGGAATTTATACAGTAAAAGTGAATGTGACTTTGCACAATAATAGAGGGCATCACAGTGAACAAGTGTGCAGTGAAAGCTTTTTCTAAGGTTTTTTACTTTTTTTAAGAATCCAGGTTAAAAAGTGCATTTTGGATCATTATTGCACACTTTGACCCCCATTTTCTTGGATTTTCTACAGTAAAAGTGAATGTGACTTTGCACAATAATAGAGGGCATCACAGTGAACAAGTGTGCAGTGAAAGCTTTTTCTAAGGTTTTTTACTTTTTTTAAAAATCCAGGTTAAAAAGTGCATTTTGGATCATTTTTGCACACTTTGACCCCCATTTTCTTGGAATTTCTACAGTAAAAGTGAATGTGACTTTGCACAATAATAGAGGGCATCACAGTGAACAAGTGTGCAGTGAAAGCTTTTTCTAAGGTTTTTTACTTTTTTTAAGAATCCAGGTTAAAAAGTGCATTTTGGATCATTTTTGCACACTTTGACCCCCATTTTCTTGGAATTTCTACAGTAAAAGTGAATGTGACTTTGCACAATAATAGAGGGCATCACAGTGAACAAGTGTGCAGTGAAAGCTTTTTCTAAGGTTTTTTACTTTTAAGAATCCAGGTTAAAAAGTGCATTTTGGATCATTATTGCACACTTTGACCCCCATTTTCTTGGAATTTCTACAGTAAAAGTGAATGTGACTTTGCACAATAATAGAGGGCATCACAGTGAACAAGTGTGCAGTGAAAGCTTTTTCTAAGGTTTTTTACTTTTTTTAAGAATCCAGGTTAAAAAGTGCATTTTGGATCATTATTGCACATTTTGACCCCCATTTTCTTGGAATTTCTACAGTAAAAGTGAATGTGACTTTGCACAATAATAGAGGGCATCACAGTGAACAAGTGTGCAGTGAAAGCTTTTTCTAAGGTTTTTTACTTTTTTTAAGAATCCAGGTTAAAAAGTGCATTTTGGATCATTTTTGCACACTTTGACCCCCATTTTCTTGGAATTTCCACTTCACGATTGTGTCCCACTTGTTGTTGATGCTTGAAAAACTTTTTTTTTTATATATCTTTATGTTTGAAGCCCGAAATGTGGCGAAATGTTGAAAGGTTCAAGGGGGCCAAATACTTTCGCAAGGCACTGTATATACTGAACCTATATCCATAATAAGATCCTCTGCAGATGTTTCCTATAACGTTCAATCATTGTTAATAGCTACTTCCGGGTTTACCGCGATCGATTTTTTTGTGCATTAAAACATTTTTGTCAAGAAAACGTTAACAAATAATTCTGAAAACCTACGTGCATGTGTATTAATAATGTATAATTACAATGTGTTTTCCGAAAACATTTAAATGTGTTGATTGATTGTTACGGAAACGTAGGCGTAGACCAATCAGAAAGGAAGGGGGAGGGAGCTTGGGTCGTTTTTTTTCTAATCATGTACCTCTCTTTTTTCTGACAAACTCCAGACAATCACTTTAACAGACATGTCCCATTGTCTGTTTCATGGTGTGATGATGGGAGTCCTGAATCCAGTCTCTTTTATGCAACTGTGGATTGGTGTCCCCGGCCCAGACTTGTGGGCTGCAAACCCCTCCCCATCTGGAATTTGGGAACCTCTTTAGTCCTGCACCGCAAAGCCTTAGTCCTAGATCTACAGCCTGCGTCCTGGATCAATAGGCTTTCTGTCCGTGGGAACCAATCCCCCCCACTCAATGTGGGCCTACCCAAGGTTATTTTCAGTTGTTCCTTGCAGGAGGGTCTAAGGACAGTGATAATCCGGGACATTTAAGGACATTTATAGTCATTTTGCTCCCTATGGCAAAGTGGGGTTAAGTGTCTTGCCCAAGGACACAACGACAGCAGTCATCAGTGGGAGTCGTGAAGTAGGTCTTGTGGTGGGATCGAACCCACGACCTTCAGGCTCTTAGGCCAATGCTCTACCAACTGAGCCGCTGTCGCCCCAACCTTGCTCCATCCACGCTTCTGTCAAAATGCTGAAGTCTCAAAAAATGTTACGCTATTACATCATGTTCAGAGCCTTTTGCTGCCTTTTTGTATCACCTCAAAATGTTTAATAGGGATGCACGATAATGCAAATTTGAACCGATATCGATAACCGATAATTGTATGTCTACCGATAACTGATAATGTCAGCCAATAATTCTTTGCCTAATTGACTTTAGTTTTAATACAAACCTATCTCCTGCTTTATTTTTGACCCATAAATATAACAATGAATCACTTTGTAGAGCAAAAAGTTGGAATTTATTAATTTATATTCTTGCTTCAAAGGCTTTATCAGTGCAATATATTAAGTAGAACAATGAGGCCAATAGAAATAGGCCCATAATATTCAATGTATAACATTAGCAAAATAGCAACAAGTAACATAACTTTTCAAAAAATGTCCCCTGACAGTTAAATAAAAAAGAAAATAAATATGTGGAAAAAATGCCTGCATCTAAAAATAAATAAAGAGGCAACATTCAATGATAAATCAAAGAGATCAGGGTTCAAATAAAAGTGCATTTTTCCAAAATAATAAAACAAAAGGCTAAACCCTGTGGATTTATGATTGAGTCAAACAAAAACTACTACAATACTACTACTACTACTCAGTTTTATGCCAATTCAGGTCGGATCAGTGGTATCATCTCTGCCTTCTCACATCCTAACCTGTTTCGTTTTTCATCCATTACATTTGCAGCAGCAGAAAATAAGCGTTCGCTGTCAACGCTAGTGCAAGGGGCAGACAGGTATTTCCGCGCAATCTGGGCCAAGTCTGGAAAACGGCTTTTGTTCTTTGCCCAAAAGTCCAATGGTGTCAGAGTCTGGGTCTTCATGGGGAGTGTGGCCTCTGAGATGTATGTCTGGAACTAAGTGAAAAAATATGTAAAAATACATTAATTCCGTTAATTAATCAGATTCATCTTATAATATTTACCTGCACTTCCACATGCATTTTTTCTTGTCGTCCAGCTCCCTCTGTGTTTTCCTGTATTATTTCGTCATACATGTCCAGGAGTGAATTGTTTCCCCTGGCCACAGTCCTTTCCCCTTCAGGCACAGGCACGCTCTCATCTGTCACAAAAAAAGTAATATTTTTTAGCAATAATCAATAATTCAATATAAATATAAAACCCAATTGGAATTTCAAGTTAGAAAATAAAAATATCTTACCAGGTGAGTCACACTGGAGTTGGTTCTTCAATTTCTCCAGCAGCATTTTCTTCACCTTTTCTTTAGTTTCTGCGGTGAAGTAGCGGTCTTTGTATCTAGGATCCAAGATTGTGGCAAATAGATACAAGTGCTCTGCATCAATTCGATCAAAACGTGTCTTGATTGCGTCCAAAAGGGTGCTCTTTGAGGTTTTTACACCATGGTCAGTGGGGACAGCCTTCTCTAATAGTCTCTTTAATGCTTGGATAGCCGGTATCACATCTGCAGCTGTAGCTGTAGCCTTGCTGATATCTCTTGTCAGCTGTTCACATGGCTCAAGAATGGTCACCATATTTTCAATCAGTGACCATTGGTGAGGGCTCAATGTTGCTGGCAATTTGTTGTCCACTCCATATGCAGCAAGTGGGTCGCTTTTGCTGTATCAGACTCTGGAGCATATAAAAGGTGCTGTTCCACCTTGTTGGAACATCTTGTTGCAATCTCGCAGGACACAAACCTAATTGTGTTTGTAAGTTTGCAAGGGCTGTGGTAGCTACTTGTGAATGTTTAAAGTGGCCAACCATCTTACGTCCAATTGCAATACAGTCAGATACACTTTTTTGGCTCAACACAGCTTCATGTATGGCCAGTTGAAGTGTATGTGCCATGCAGCCCAGACTACAAACTCCACACAGCTCCATTGCTTTTATCATATTACGAGCATTATCCCGCAGGACAACATGCACCTTATCTTTTGTTATGCTCCACTTCTGGAACATCTTCTCAAAAGCCTCACAGATTGCTTGTGATGTGTGTGACCCTGGCAGCTCTTGTGAATGGAGGGTAGCTTTTTGTAAGTTAAAATCTCCATCTAGCCACTGTGCCGTCATGCTTAGCATACTGACTGGACTCACGCCTGACGTCCATATGTCCGTTGTGAAACTGATCCAATTAGCGTCGTTTTTTGCGAGCAACGTGTGGACGTGTGTGGCAAGCATTTCGTAAAGTGCAGGAAGGGATGTGTCAGAAAAATAGCGGCGGCTTGGAATATCATAACGTGGTTCGAGGTGCTGCATTAGCATTTGGAATCCAATGTCTTGTACCACAGAGAACGGCTGGTCACCCGTCACGATAAACTGAATTATTAAGTCGTCAATTGCTTTAGCCCTTGGGTCTTTTCTGACAAACTTTTGTTTCTTGTTAAACGATTCCTGAATAGTCATCGTCCCCACGGCTTTACGTTTGCCGGGTGCGCCAATGTTGTTGCGCTTCGCAGCACAAGTGGCTTCATATTGCTTCCACTCATTTTCACGATGGTGGATTTTGAGGTGACTTATCAGATTTGTTGTGTTGAAGCCCGTCGACCTTTTTCCTCCACGTGGAACTTCTGCAGAGCACGTTTTGCAAACTGCGAGAGAGTTGTCTTGTTCAGACACGGAAAAAAATCCCCACACTGGTGACTGCCACGCCATTATGCTTTTTCTTTGTAAACAAGAGCGTGGCTTGGTGACGCAACAAATATGCAACATTCCCTTACGGAGTGGAGGGGGTTGAGGAGAGAGCATGGAGCGCGAGCCACGACAAACTGCTCAGAGGCAAAACGGAGATGATTTGTCTTTGCTATTATCGGCGCATTTTATCGTTTGATTTCTTACTATCGGACTTATCGGTTGGACGTCAAAATTGCCGATAATTGCCGATAATTATCGGACACCAATATTATCGTGCATCCCTAATGTTTAATGTAAATTATTTTTTATAACACCTTCCCCTGGTAGTAGATCTTCAATATAAACATCCAAATATTTCTACCAAACAAAATGTGTAACATTCTAAAATATGAAATGCAAATTCACAAACCTTATTTAGATGTTTCGTAATAGTTGCATTGTCCCGTTCTAAAACTTTCTTCATTTCTTGACCTCCCATGTACATTGCATTAGCTGCAAAGAAAACAAAATATGATGAATATGTCATGGTTTAGGTTTATTTCCTGTTTTATTTTGTAGTTTGTTAAATACCTGTGTCTTCATTGGTTGTGCTGCCTGTTGTCTGATTACCTGCCCTGCCCTCATGTGTTTCACCTGTGTCTCGTTAGTCTTGTACTTAGCCTCATGTGTTCCTTCACTGCCTGTTCAGTCATTGTCATTCATGTCGGTTTAAGGTCTTGTTCCTGACCCATATTTTGCACTGTGGACCCCACATGTTAAATGCAGGATATATTATGTACAATAAAAAAAAAAGTGGCAATTTAAAAGTGGCAATCAGAAATAGTGTCAATAGTAGTGCAGGTTTTTTCAGTCTTATACAATGATTTATTTTGAATGACAGTTACCAGACAAGTACTGGTAACTGGTACAGTTGTCTGCTCTAATACACACACTCATATGTATATATATATATATATATATATATATATATATATATATATATATATATATATAATGACTGATTATAGCTTGTCAAAATCAATGTAATAAATCGAATAGGACAAAAGATATATGTTGAAAGTGTAAGTGCTTTTCAATGGCTGTGACACAGATGGGGATATAAAATGGGATTGTGACCCTATCATAGGCCTGGGCGATATGGCAAAAAAGAAATCTCGATTTTATTTCCTGCTTTGGACGATTTCGATTTTTTATCGATTTTTAGTCACCAAAGACAGACTTAGCCCTTAAAAAGATTTTTTGATCTTTCCAGTCAATATTCAAGTTTCAAAACTATGTCTAATTTGTTTCCCCCAATTCGTATTATAAAAGTCTTGTACAGACTGTGCTGATATTGCAAATATGATTCATGTGCTGCTGGAACTCACAATATCCTTCATTCGATTTCACGATTTTAACATTTTTCACAAATTCGATTTATTCAAAAGTAGGGTTGCCACGATTTCAAATTTTGGAATCACGATTATTGTGAGATAAAATATTGTGGTTTCACGATTAATCACGATTATCGACATTTTGAAAGAAAATCAACTCAGATTGTTTTTTTTGTAATTGAAATACTTTATTAACACTTGAACTTGTAAACATTAACATTCACTGTTTAAAAATAAATAAAAGGCTTGAGGTAAATGTTTTATAAAATATAAACAAATAATAATAAATGAAGTTCGTAAAGTGTACTTTACGAACTGTAGGAACTTTTTAGATTTGAAGACATTAAGGCATCCATAATTGGAACAAATTTAGATGTGTTATTTTTTATAACCATTAACTAAACTTCTCAAATCTATAATTGAAGAACGAAATATTTAGCAGAAGTACTTGGAGAATATATCTTTTCAGTCCAAGTTTTGATGCAAGAATGTAAGTATGTTCACATTCTCAGTGCTGAGCCTGGACCGCTGAGGGCAAACGATGTGGCCACTGGTGCTGAATACTCGTTCAGAGGGCACACTTGTGGCAGGAATGCACATGTACTTTTTTGCTACTTTGGAGAGAAGAGGCATTTCGTCCATATGTGTCTTCCACCAAGACAATGGATCTGCTTCAGCACTGATTATTGGGAGTGATAGGTAGAGTTTTAACTCTGCCTCAACTTTTTCCTGAGATGCTAAGGGTGCACTTGCTGGCGTGCGTGCTTTTGTGATTTGCTGCAGGAGTCCTGACAGTGTTGTGCCTTTCCTCTTAGACGATCCAGAGCTGGTCCCTTCTTGTGCACTGTCATCATCATCCTCAGATATGGTTTCTGCGTGAGGCAGTGCTTGTGATGTTCCCGGACCTGTATTTGGGGTGATTGCAACAGCTTCCTCTGCACATGTCTTCTTTGTATCCTCTAGTTTTTCAGAGAAGTTACCCTTAAACCTTGGATCAAGAAAACATACAATATCCAGGACCATTTTCATCTCTTCTGTATATCTCATCTGAAGTAACAGGTCATTTCTTACTGCACTCTTCATCGCTTCAGTAAGTGCACTGTCTTCTTCCTTTGGACTTAAAATGTGCCCATTTATGTGTACGAGCACAGGCTTTAAAGAAGATAGTGTAACTTGCTTCTCTGATGCCATTACATCTGTCAATATGTTTAGTGGCTTCAGAAACTGGTGTGCCTCCTCCATGACGGTGATATCTGTATCTTTTGGCATTAAATGCCATAAGCTTCTGTCCCCTGCCAAAACAGCACAGACTGCCTGCTGCTGCTCCAAGAATCTGGAGATCATCTCAAATGTGGATCCCCACCTTGTAACCACATCATTTATCAGGGCATGTGCTGGGATGTTAAGCTCCTCTTGTTTCTTCTTTAGTTCTCTCTTTTTTTTTCAGCTACGCGAGAAACCTTGCACTAAGTGACGGCATGCTCTTATGGCTTTTTCAACTCTTTGGATTTTGAGCACCTTGCTGATAGCAAGATTTAGATTGTGCCCAAAACAGGAAAACCACACACAAGCAAAATTTGCGAAAGCCTTTTTCATGTTGGTGGCGTTGTCTGTGGTGATGCCAGATAGATTATCTGGGGAGATGCCCTACTCTTGAAGTATGTTTTCCACTGTTTCTGTTATGTTGTCTGCAGTGTGATCATCAGGGAAGTACAGTGTCTCTAGACAGTGGGCTTTAAGTTTCCAATCAGAACTCACATAATGAATGGTGAAGCTGATGTAGGGTTCTCCACCTCCTCCACTGCTTGTCCACACATCAGTTGTTGCCCCAAACCATTCAGCTTCTTTCATTTGCTCCTCTACGCTTTCCTTCACTTCCAAATATAATTTGGGCATTTCAGTTGTTGTAAAGTGGGTTCGCCCTGGTACCTTATATTGTGGAACAGCCTTTTTCATCAAAGATAGAAATCCAGGTTTTTCTACAGAGTAGATTGGCAACATGTCCTTGGCTATATAATATGCTACGGCTTGATTGAGATCTTTTGCTTGTTTTGATGAAGGTGCATATTTAATGCTTTTTGAGAATGACTTTTCAACTGTAGATTGAACAGTAGCTGCAGGTGGTCCATTCAGGCTGGGAGTTTTTTTCTGGAAAACAATTAAATGGATAAATAAAGATTATCATATAATATTTTAGATATTTTTTTGTATTACATTTAAAATATACATATATGTAAATAGCTGAACATTATATATATATATTTTATTTTTCTAAGTATAACAATTTTAGAAAATAAAGAAAATAAATGCAGGAATTTATATACCTAATTGTTTTTGTAGTAGTAGCCATCATCATAGCTAGTCTACACCTAGGTGCTATTTCTGCATTTATTTTGTTGACTAAGGACACGTGCTACTGTCACTTTAAGAGCTTCTCCTAGCGCACCGGCGCTAGTACTTTCACTTTAGATATGCAGAAGCAGAGAGAGAATTGCATAAATGTGCATCCTGAGACATTTGGACAACTTTAATTTGACAATGATGCAGTTTTATTACCTTGACTTGGACATACAGCAAAGGATGATTATCTCGAAGATGTTGAATCAGATTTGAAGTATTAGCCCCTTTCGCTGCCACTTTCCGACGGCAGGATTTGCACGTTGGAAAACCATCAGCCAAAACAGAATCTTGCTCATCTTTTGGATACCCAAAGTGATCCCACACTGCTGACTTCAGTCGTTTTTTCGGTGGATACAACTCTGTGGGAGCTTGTCCTGCCATCTCCAATTCAGCGGTGAGTCTACTCTGCTCCGTGTGCAGCGGTCCCGTACTGCACTTCGCGCGAGAGTTTTCCGTACCAGCGGTAAACCGTGCCATTTAAAATCCTTAAGGTTAACCTACCGTGGGCTTTTATAATCGCGATTACCGTAAAACCGGTTAACCTCGGCAACCCTATTAAAAAGCAGATTAATTGCCTAAATTCGATTTATTACCCAGCCCTACCCTATCAGTTGTTTAAAACCAATAACTTTCGCAGGTATTTAAAAATACATAATGATGTGCTCCCAGCCAGATTCGAACCCTTGCCTGTCATACACCAGCTCTACATCCCTACCTACTGAGCTATCCAGCTGTATGACAATCCCTGTTCAATTAGTAAAAAACTTAATCACTAAGACAAACCCACAAAGTCTGAGCGGATAGGGCACTGTCCGGTTTCCGAAATGTGCTAAAAATAGCTCAGATGACTGCGCATGCGCGCATGTTTCGGACAAACTTGTGTACGACTCCGTTGAGTTCTACTGTGTTCTCCTCATACGCGTGTGTATTTATTTGGGCTAAATCATTGAATCATGGTGACAACAAAACACTGCAGTTATGGTGCTTGTCGGAGCGATTTCAGATACTCTGAAAAGGACTATATGAAAGTAACATTCAACCCGTTCGTTAAACCACAACATCGGACCAGACCAGGACCAGACCAGGACCAGATCAGACCAGGTGGGTGCTTGTGGTCGGCAGAATTTCTCTCATGAAAAGGTTAAAAAGGGCACATGTTTTTTCAAAACACTTCGCTGGACCAACTGTGGAGCCTCCAGATCCAGTCCTAGCTACGTTTAGCTGGGACTGGACCTGGACCGCTGTATCAGGTCCGTCTGAGCTCTTCTGAATGTAGTTAGCCCCATCAATCCATATTAGTATTGTTTGTCCTAATCCAGAAAGTATACAATTCTCACACCTGAAGAAAGATGAGAGGGATTTTTTTCAACTTTGTGTCTGCTTATTATACGGCTTTGTACCAATTGAACACACAAAATAAACGTCATTCACTACTCATGCCGAAAGGTTTATTTAATGAGTGCAAAGAAAATAGTTCCCAAAGGTTTTCCCGTGGCAGGCGAGTAACAGTGAGGATAGTTAACCTAAAAGCGATCGCTTTAGTCGCATTAAAAAAGTATTTTTGTCATGAAAACCTGAACAGTTAATTCTGAAAACCTCCGTGCACTTGTGTTATGAATGTGTATAATGTATTCTCCCATTAACATTTAAATGTGTTGATTGATTGTCATTTGCGTTTACTGAGTGTGGCTAGCTCTGATAGTTTCTCTCTCAGAGACAGTGGCGTAACCCGTTGTGATCATGGATTTATTATAATATCAGCTGACTGTAGCTAACTAATGATCAAACTAATTACAAAGTGGATAGTGCAAAAACAACTTGATAAATGGAAGTTAATCACAGCAAAACAAACAAAGAAGGCGCTAGCATTGCAATTTAAATGACTAGATAATGTTAGCATAATCCTCACCATTATCTTTTTATCAATTCAAACCGTCTACCAGTTACTGGAAGACCACGACATTCAAGCCAACGTTATAATTGGTCTACACTATGATCCCTGATGGTTTGATGGTGGAATTTTGCCCCTGGTTTATCATTTTCGTCTAAAGTGACAAGTGGTATTTGATTCATTTCGGCAGTGTTTGTCCGAAACATGTGGGCGGGAGTTGACAGGCGGCGGGGGCGTGTCTTAGTGACGTCATTTAGATAGTTCGCTATCCTCTGCAATACTTCATGAATCGCTCCATTTCCTGTACTCCCGAGGCTTCAAACGTCATTAGTGACGTCACTCACCTAAAATAAATCAGGCTTCGGGCCGCGCTCCACCAAAAACTACTGGGATTTCTCGGCTCACGCCTCGAAGCGCCGACGCAGCACGACCAATCACTACAAATCATATAAAAATCCTCCTTTTGTTTGATCTGGAGGGACTCGAGAATAAACTATGTACAGGTGCAATCGCCGCTGCCTTGTCTTTTCTCGACAATGGTCTCATTATTTCCTCATGAAGGTGTCTGCAAGTGGTAATAATATTACTATGGTAGTCTGCATAGTACTTGTCTTGAGTTTTGAGAAGGATTACTAGTCCTACTTTTTTCAACCATAATATGTATTAGGAGTGGACTGACCGAGCGTGACATCACCATAGTGTCAGCCATTAATGCAGAAGAAGCCAATTTGAATATAAGCGAGCTGGAGCCAATTTCCTTACATGTGTATCTCTTAGCTGGGCAAGAGCTTTGCGCCATAACAGGGACATATGTTGCCACAATGTTTACTAAGGAAAGCTGGAGTTTCCCCACTAATGAAGGCTTCTGATTGGTCAATCCTTATATGGCTCATGGATTTCCGAAGACAATATCACAACAAAAACCCCAGTTTACCCACAGATTTGTAAATCCCAAAATGGTGAGTGGGAGGGGTTTACTTTTCAATAGAAGCCAGAGCGAGTTGAAGCAAAGCTTTGTCCATGAGCACTTCCCTATTGGGGTTCCATGGGGTTAGCATCGTCCATCCATTTAAAGTCTATGGTTGCAACACTGACACTTCCCCATTTAAGATAAAATAAAACGTTTTCTTGTCTCATTATCTATATTATCTGTATATAAGATAAATATATATACCATCTCCTGTTGCACATCCTTCTTATCATCTGAACCCCAAGTGTGTGTGATCCTGACCTGCACAGTCTCCGCTCAGCAGCCCCACAGTGGGTTGGAGGATGGTGGGGTCCAGACCACGGATCCCCCCCAGCGCCAGTCTGACTAGGCCTTGTTTGAGAGGCTCTGGTAGCAGAGAGAGAAGGAAAACCGGGACATAGGCCAAATAGCGGAGGTGACAGATCAGAGGAGTCACTGCTCTGCCCTGAGGAGTCACAGCCATGCGCTCGATTGTGGGGAACAACATGACGGCTTTCAACACCTGAGGAAACACAACAAACTCTGTATAGGAAATGTAAGGTCACCAAAGGAAATAAAAAGATTATATATTAGAATCAGGACTGATTCTAAGCAAGCCTGAAGTAGTACCAACATTTTTTAGACCTGTATTTAAAAAAAACTTTTTATCTTGGAGCAGCTGACTAAATCTATTCCACTGATCTTTCCTTCCTGCTGCTGTCAGACTGTCTTAATGAACTTAGTAGCTACTACTCTTGAGCTGGACTGCTTGACTTCATAAAGAGCCAGATCCCTCGGGGTATTGTGAGTAGTGAGTATATTATCTTCACACCGACAAACTAGGCAGAATCTGCAACACAGGCCTCATGATGTTCTGACCCGCTTCTGAGCATTAGTCCAACTACTACGTCTACAAGTTTCAACAAAACTTATGCAGGGGACAAGCATTAAAGATGCAAAACACACTTTTAGCTCTGGGTTCCTCCTGATCATTTCCAGGATGATGTAGCAGCCAATGGAGTGACCGATCAGGACGAGCCGTGTGTCTCTGGGTACTTGTTTTCTGAGGAAAGTGAGTTTGTGTTGGATCTGTCCATTTATCCCAAAAACGTCCAACTCTGCTGCTAAGGACGTATCTGCAAAAACATTGAGCAAGTGTTTGCATTTGGAACAAATTGATAAATTACATTACCCCAAGTAGAGCAGACTTTGTGACTTCTTCCCTGCTTGTGACAACAACATTTATAGTATCCCTTTACCTTATGTACACTTCTCAATCTTTCATTTTAATTTCCTTTATGTTTAATTTTTTAGTATCTTGGTTAACATGTATATGGACATAATTTATTTACAAATGTTGGGTTGACTTAAGCCAGATACTATAATAAGCCAATCAATGGGAAAAATTTAAATACCTTGTGTTTGATGAAGAGAACTGTATCTGTTACACTTTGTTGTTATTTCCAAATAAAATACAAATAAAAAAGTCAGATTAGTCTTAGTTTTGAGCTATGTTTTCTGTAGTCTCTGGGCCAATCAATCAATCAAAGTTTATTTATAAAGCGCTTTTCATACAACAGATGCAACACAAAGTGCTTTACAGTTTGGCTAAAAAACAATCCTGCCCATGCCCTCCCCCCGACCGCCCAACAGACCCTCCCCAGACCACAAGCAAAGACCCCCCCCCCCCCCCCCCCCCCACCCACACACACACGCGCACACACACACGCACCGATAAAACAATAAAACGATGATAAGAGGCTTGGCAGGGTTCAGATGCAACCGGCTGAAGAAACGCCATCCAAGGAGCCGTCAACGCCAGGAGCAGAGAGCCGCCCATAGCCAAAGGGGACGACACAGGACCCAGAGGAGACCCAAAACCGAGGCCCCGGCCCCCACCAGGTCCAAGAGTCCGACCCCCACAGCCACAGCCAACCACCGCTCCCAGCGCAGAGGGCTCCTCCAGAGGAAACACTGGGGATACTAAAAACAATACAATAAGTAAAACACTAAAATGTGAGCCTGAAAGGAACTATCACACAAAACATGAATAAAAGCAATAGCAATATAATAAATAATAAAAGATAAATAGAATATATAAAAATGGACTAATAAATACTAATCAAAAGCTACTCTAAAAAGGTGCGTCTTGAGCCTACTCTTAAAAATATGAACGTTCTCTGCGGCCCTGAGCTCCTCCTCAGACTGTTCCAGAGACGGGGGCCGTAGTGCTGGAAAGATGCCTCGCCGTGAGTGTGTGTCCTGACTTTTGGAATGGTTAGGAGTCTGCTGCCGGAGGAGCGCAGGGGCCGGGAAGGTTCATAGGATAAAAGCAATCTGAAAGATAGGGCTGGGCGATTAATCGATTTTAATCATTAATTCGAGTTTTACGTTTAGGGCGATTTCTTTTTTTAAAAATTCGATTTTTATTTTCTCCATCGCAGAACTACAGCGCTAACGCGCTAACCGCGGGTCTATGGTGTTGAACAGTCATTTTGAAGCTAACCTAATGCTAACAGTCTCCCTCTGGCCTGATGCTCGCTCTCACAGTTGGTGCTGTTGCAATAACACTTCAAACGTTCAAGAATCAGACTTTATTTAAATCGCCAAAACACACACGCACACGCACGCAGGCTCCGGTCGTTATGTTCGTACGCCATGTTCGTACGCCACATCTTTCACGCTCTCTCACGCTCGTTATTCCAAAGCGCACTCCCGTGTCCGTGGCGCGCACACACTCGTGTCCCACTGAGCCGCTGCACTTTGGGGAAAGACACGTCTCACACATTGCTCTCATTGCTCTGATACAAACAACGTGTTCCCCGCTGTCTGTTAGCTACAGTAGCTGCTACAGTAGCTGTTAGCTACAGTAGCTGCTACAGTAGCTGTTAGCTACAGTAGATGCTACAGTAGCTGTTAGCTACAGTAGATGCTACAGTAGCTGTTAGCTACAGTAGCTGCTACAGTAGCTGTTAGCTACAGTAGCTGCTACAGTAGCTGTTAGCTACAGTAGCTGTTAGCTACAGTAGCTGCTACAGTAGCTGCTGCTACAGTAGCTGTTAGCTACAGTAGCTGTTAGCTACAGTAGCTGCTACTGTAGCTGTTAGCTACAGTAGCTGCTACAGTAGCTGTTAGCTACAGCATCCGAATGTAAACAGGAAGCTCGCACAATGCGGGAGTCACTGAAGTTAGTATTAGCGCCACCAGCTGGACCGAGCGTTGTACTACAGCACAGTTACTCAGGCACAGTTGAAAGAACAAGCATGAAAACCCGAGGAGGCTTTTGGAAAAGACTGTCTGTTACAACATTTCTATTTTGAGTAATCAGTTTTAAAAATGTGATATTTCATGTAAATAATGCATGTGTTTAATAGGATTGATATATTTGCGATGGGCCTTGTTTGTGTGATTTAAGTTATTTTGAAGGTGCATAGTGTCATTGTAAGTGAAGTTATTATAAAACTGTTAAGCTACATTTTCACTGTTTACAATGGCAGAGCCATCTCGTTTACAAGCATGTTTTAAGGCTTAATTCCTGTTACACTTATGCTCCATGGGGATTTAGATTAAACTGCATAAAGGAAAATCTATTTCTTTGTCAGTTGTAGTTTGTTTTTAAATAGAAAAAAATAAATCGATTAAAATCGAAAATCGGATTTGGTGTGAAAAAATCGGAGATTTTTTTTTTTTGCCATATCGCCCAGCCCTACTGAAAGATAAGAAGGCCCAAGACCATTAAGACATTTGAAAACCATTAGGAGAACCTTAAAATCAATCCTGAAACACACGGGGAGCCAATGCAGCGATTTTAAAACCGGTGTAATGTGGTCCCGCCCCCTGGTCTTAGTCAGGACACGTGCGGCCGAGTTTTGGAGTAATTGTAAGCCTGAAATGTTCTTTTTGGGAAGACCAGAGAGCAGGGCATTACAGTAGTCAATGCGACTGGTGATAAAAGCATCAGCGTCTCCGTGTTGCCCCGAGAGAGAATGGGGCGGACTCTGGCGATGTTCTTCAAATGATAAAAACCTATTTTTGTTATATTCTTAATGTGAGGAATAAAAGTCAACTCAGAGTCAAAAATTACACCCAGGTTTTTCACATGTGGTGATGGATTAAAAGAGTGTGATTGGAGTTTTGGTAAAAGTTTCTCTCTCTGGGCCTCAGGACCGATGACTAAAACCTCAGTTTTGTCCTGGTTAAGCTGGAGAAAGTTTTCTGCCATCCAGGATTTCAGGTCTAAAATGCAGTTAAAAAGAGCATCCATTGGCCTGGTGTAATCAGAGACATGGAGATGTACAGCTGTGTATCATCAGGAGATGTACAGCTGTGTATCATCAGGAGATGTACAGCTGTGTATCATCAGGAGATGATGTCTCCTTGTTCCATGTCTCCTGATGACACCGCCAAGAGGGAGCATGTACAGGTTAAAAAGAACTGGACCTAAAATGGAACCCTGGGGCACACCACATGTGATTTTATGGACCTGAGAGGAGCAGGTATCCAAACTTACCATGAAGGATCTGTCTGTTAAATAAGAAGTGAACCATTTGTGGACAGCACCAGAGAGGCCAAGGTGGTTCAGGCGTGATAAAAGAATGGTGTGGTCTACTGTGTCGAAGGCAGCGCTAAGATCCAGTAGAACCAACACAGTCACCTTTTTAGAATCATAATTTAATCTAAAATCATTTAAAATCTTTAAAAGAGCCGTCTCTGTGCTGTGGTTCACCCTAAAACCTGATTGAAATGTCTCTAAAATTTGCTGTTGATCTAAAAAGGCATTGAGCTGGGTAAAAACAAGTTTTTCTAAAATTTTGCTTAAAAATTGTAAGTTGGATACCGGTCTGTAGTTGTTAAGATCATTAAAATCTAAATTGCTCTTCTTCAGAAGGGGTCTCACCACAGCCGCTTTGAAGGCTGCAGGAAAGACCCCAGTCTGAAGAGAGCAGTTCATCAGGTTTAAAAGCTCCTCTCTAAAAGATTCATAAAATGACTTAAAAAATGGAGTGGGGACTGGATCTAAAAGACATGTGGTGGGCCTCACTGAGGAGAAAACTTTATAAAGCATTTCAGCATCAACCAGGACAAAACTGTCCAGTGTTTCATCTGGCGAAGACAAACAATCAGATGTGTTAAAAACAGTAGTGTGGTTGGATAAAATGTTACATCTGATTGTATTTATCTTCCCCATGAAGTGGACTGCAAAATCCTCACAGAGGGAGTCTGTGGGGGTTAAACGAGACATGCTAAAATCAGGGTTTAAAATGGTGTCAATTGTTGAAAATAGGACTTTCGTATTGTTTTTGTTTTGGGTGATTAGTTTTGAGAAATAATTGTTTCGGTTTTTCCTAATTGTTTTGTTGTATGTTTTTTGTTGGTTACTGTACATTTCGTAATTGATTGTTTTGTTTTTCCTCCACCTACGTTCCGCCACCCTGCACTCTCTTTTCATTCTCCTTACTTCTTCGTTCCTCCATGGGGGTACAGATTTTGTTCCAGTAGTTTTTGTTTTCAAAGGAGCAACCTGATCTAACGTAGTTTTGAGTCTACTGTTAAAATCATTTGCTAACAGATCACAGGGGGCGGGTAAAACCAAGTGAGGAGTGTTATTAAGAATGTCTATAAAATTTGCAGCCACTTCAGGGGTTAGATGTCGCTTCCTCACGGTTCTCACAGAGGTCTCACGCTGGATAAAACCAGTGATGTTAAAAAACACGCAGTAGTGGTCAGAGACAGCCAGGTTGACAACAGAGGACACATCCGCAGTCAGGCCATGAGTAATGACCAGGTCGAGGGTGCGTCCTCTGTCGTGCGTTGGCTGTGTGACGTGTTGGGTAAAATCCATGTAATTAAGGACATTTAAGAACTCATTGGAAAAATTATCTGAGGGATTGTTGATCCATCCATCCATCCATCCATCCATCTTCTTCCCTTTAATCCATTTCTGGGTCAGGGGGGTGGCAGTCAGAGATGCCACCCAAGTCTCATAGCACCAGCCCCTCACTGACCCTCTGCAGGTGGTGAATATAGGTGTCAGATGTGGAGAAAATTTTGGGCATCGTTCATACTGAGAATATTACCGTGTCAGCTGAGGCCTATGATGTATCAATCAATATTGAACCAGGTAGTAACGCTTATCATCTTTCTAAAATTGAGCGTACTTGGTATGAAAATGTATGGTATGTCCAACATGATTTGACCCTAAGCAAGTGTTTTTTCTCTCTTCATCTTTGACAGATTCCCTGGATTTTGGAACCATGAAAGTCTTTAGTGATGCCAAGACAACACTCAAGATACAAAACCATGGAAAATATGAAATAGCATACCGGTAAGGCCTGCTTTATGTTCTCACTTACTCTAGAAAGAACATTGGGCCTCATTCACGAATAACTTCATAAGAAACTACTCAACTTTCTTCTCAAGTTGTCCTTAAGTAGATTTCTAAGAAGTCCCCACGTGGGATTCATCAACGCACTCGTAAGCCGCTGAATTGTTCGCAGCTGTTCTCTCAGATTGATGAATCCCATTTCCTCGTAAGTACAGCGCGCGTGCCAGGTGCTTCATTAGCATAGGTACTTAGCATAAGTAACCGCCCACTAATGCCCATATAAGGGACTGCAGGGCCGTGTGCAGACGGCAGAGGAAACAGCAACAGGCCTTTACACGGAGCAAAAGAGTCACCAGACTGAGAATAAAGTTATAAAATGTTGACTTAAAAGTCGAAATATTATGATAATAAAGTCGAACTAGCAAAATTATGAGATTAATCTAAGAATATGATGAGATTAATCTCAAAATGTTATGAGCTTAATTTAAAAATATATTATTTTAAAGATGAATCTCAAAATGTTTGGAGATTAATCTCAAAATATTTTGGACCCTGGGAGGAGATCCAGCGCGGACCAGCGCTGAGACCAATGCAGACCCGAGGAGAGACTGGAGTGACCAGCACACAGAAACCAGCACGGACCTATAGGAGAGACCGCATAGACTGTAGTGACCTGACTGGAGAGACCGGTGCGCAGAGACCAGCGCGGACCGAAGAGAGACCGCATAGACCAGACTTGAGAGACCAGCGCGGACCCGTATGGATCCAGGAGCATGCAGCACGGACCCGTATGGAGAGAGACCAGTGCAGACCCGTATAGATCCATGGGAGAGACCAGTGCAGACCCGTATAGATCCATAGGAGAGACCAGTGCAGACCAGTATAGATCCATGGGAGAGACCAGTGCAGACCCGTATATGGGAGAGACCAGTGCAGACCCGTATAGATCCATAGGAGAGACCAGTGCAGACCCGTATATGGGAGAGACCAGTGCAGACCCGTATAGATCCATAGGAGAGACCAGCGCAGAGACTCAGCGCGGACCCAGTAACCTCCTGCAGCAGCAGTATATATGCCGTTGTTCTGTGGCCCGTGGATAAAGAAATGCCCCCTATAAATAGGAAGGGGTCACTAATACACGGCAAGATTTCCAATGTATTTGATAAAGCGTTGGCACATTTCATTTCAAAATGAATTAAAAAGTAGGCCAGATCTGCAGTGAAAAAGGCGGTATATAAATAAAGATTACTAATAAAGATTACTACAAATAAATAAATACATACATCGATATGACTGACATATCACTGGAATGTTGTATTTTTATTCAACTTCACCAAAGAGGACAACCCCGGCGTGTGAACATGTCGGCCCTGAATGCGTACGAGTGCTCCTGAGGACTCGTAGGATTTGTACTTGCCCAAGAGAAATTCTGGTTACGAGAAATATTCGTGAATGCCACTTTCTTCGTAAAAACCGCGTAAGTAGGATTTACGTACAAATCTGTTCCTAAGAACCGTTCGTGAATGAGGCCCCAATGAGCCTAATGTGTGTCTGTGGTGTTTTTTTCAAGTTTTACCCTAGATACGACGAATCCAAAACTACCAAATGTAGATTCACTTTTCTGCATTTCACCCCGAAGTGGAAAAGTTATGCCTCATGACAAATCAGTAACTGTCCAGATAATCTGCAAACCAAATACAGATTGTTATAGAAGTTTCTATCCAAAGCAAGGAAGAAAGCTCAAAGGTCTTTGTCTTAATCAGGAGCGTAAGTTTATTGTAACACACGTGCGGAGAGCTCACATACACAAAAGGCAGCATACATCAGCTCTAGCGCGGAGAGCTCAGGTTCCTGTTTACATAGACGACACATGAAAGACAGTCACGCCCACAAAAGATGGGAGGGGGTCACCAGTACAGGAGGCGCATCCGGAGACGGAGGCGCCATGCCCGTGGTGAGGCAATCAGACAGTGGCATGGAGGTGCAAACAGACAGACAATGGTCATGCAGGATGTAGAGATGCAGGCATACAGATGCAAGATGCGAAAGGGACAAGGGTGAGACAGTGATTTGCGTCATTGTCTGGCGGTGCGGGGAGCCTCGGCTCCTTCCTGCAGGTTAGCTGAATAGAGCAGCAGGGGGAGTGAGTTGGCGTCCCCGAGTCTAGGCAGATTGCCATCACAAGATATCCGCATCAAAGAGAAACCGATACTTCACTGTCAGGTCAGCTTTTACACTATATACTGTATCAAGTGTACATTATTTTCAGTAGTTTTACTACTGTTGAAAACTAAATATGTTTTTTTTTACAGGTTATTGAACCTAATATTGGAGAAAGAGGTGAAACTATTGTCACTTTCGTAACCAAGGTTTCAATTCAAGCAGTCTTCTCAAGGTCACCATTAATGTTATTTATAAAGTGTTTAAATTTGAATGTACATCTGAGTTTGACCTAACCCTTTTAATTTGTGCCTCCAGGTACAGAATCACTCCAACCTGTGACATTAACTTTGGTCCCCTCATTTTTGGAGGCAGGAAAACTAAGCCGTTCATTATTGAGAACACTGGAGTGTTTGAGACTCGCTTTTCAATCTCCTGCATGATTGCACAGTCCCCTGAGAGGTCAGGTTGAGTTCACAGACACACATTCTTGCACAGTTAGAATGACTATATATATATGATATATATACAGTAACATACAGTATATATTCATCAAAAGTGTTATTAAATGTGTGACTACATTTTAACTTAAGGGGTAAAAAGCCGCCCTTGGATTTAACAAACAGACACAATGCTGTTGGTGGCAAAGTGAAACCTGAGTATATGCAAAAAGATATGTGCATAGCACAGGTAGGCCTTCACGTGTAAGTCTACTGTTTATGTTGTCATGGTGCTCACATAGAACAAAATATTTGGTGTTTTTAGACACGGCTGACGGTGGGGGTGTTCTCTGTGTACCCCTGCACTGCAGTGGTGCTGCCTGGCTCCCAGCAGGTGGTCACTGTTGAATGTAGCGGGGATGAGTTGGGAAGCTTTGACCAGGGATTGATCATAGACATATGTGACCGTGACCCCTCAGACCATCCTGATGGAATACCATACAAACTACTGGCTGAAGTATACAAGACAGGTATCAGGTTTTAGTGATTCTCAAACCTAGGTATTTAAGAAACATGTGGCTTTCTATTCAAGAATACAATTATATTATATATATATATATATATATATATATATGAGACAAATTGGATTATCCCAGTACAATTCAAGCTAGCTGTAAGCCATACCACAGTTTTAAGTATAGGCACTTCTTGTTGTGAAAGAAATTGTATTACATTGTTACAATAATGTTTTTTTTGTTTTTCATTTTTCTGCATATGTGACTTTCTGCTGCATTACCTTTTCAGGCATTCTTCTGGACCCAACCTCCATCTTTGAAGAGCATGTTATATGTCATAGCGGCCATCAATTATCCTCAGAGCTGTTTGCAAATGCTAACAGTATTTACGTCACAGAAGAAAAAAAGTTCTATTTTAACAAGGTTCTAGTGGGACAGACGCTTCAAGCTTACAAATAACTCTAAAGTACCTTGCAATCTAAATGTTGCTATTAGATCAATTGGTCCAAAAATTGATAAGGTGATTGCTCTATAGCGTAGGTGTTTTCTTTTTTTTTTAATATGCAATTATTTACCACATTTAGCTTTCATCAGATACAAATTCATGAGGAAATCTTGAATGTATATCCTATGACTTTGTTGATACCTAGTCAGTCACAATGTTTTGCTGAGGTAACCTTCACTCCGCTTGCAATGACAATTTTTCATGGGGTATTTGAGGCCACAATGGATGGAGGGAGCAGGTATTATGGTATTATTATTATTTTTTCATCATTGATTTATTTTACAAATACATACTGTATCTTTTCCTATTTTAGAGGGACACCCACACCTAAAATCAAGATGCTGGAGTTTGATATAATTGGGGAAGGGGTGCTGCCAAATGTACAAGTGATTCATCCTACCCTTAAAAACAGTTCTGGTGATCCACTGATGCAGTTTAGAAATTCTTTGATTGGACAAAGAAAAACACAGAAATTGGTAATATTAAATGATGGGAATGCTCCAGCTCAAGTAAGATTCAATGGGCCTCATTCATGAACGGTTCTTAGGAACAGATTTGTACGTAAATCCTACTTACGCGGTTTTTACGAAGAAAGTGGCATTCACGAATATTTCTCGTAACCAGAATTTCTCTTGGGCAAGTACAAATCCTACGAGTCCTCAGGAGCACTCGTACGCATTCAGTGCCGACATGTTCACACGCCGGGGTTGTCCTCTTTGGTGAAGTTGAATAAAAATACAACATTCCAGTGATATTTCCGTCATATCGATGTATGTATTTATTTATTTGTAGTAATCTTTATTAGTAATCTTTATTTATATACCGCCTTTTTCACTGCAGATCTGGCCTACTTTTTAATTCATTTTGAAATGAAATGTGCCAACGCTTTATCAAATACATTGGAAATCTTGCCGTGTATTAGTGACCCCTTCCTATTTATAGGGGGCATTTCTTTATCCACGGGCCACAGAACAACGGCATATATACTGCTGCTGCAGGAGGTTACTGTGTCCGCGCTGAGTCTCTGCGCTGGTCTCTCCTATGGATCTATACGGGTCTGCACTGGTCTCTCCCCCGGATCTATACGGGTCTGCACTGGTCTCTCCTATGGATCTATATGGGTCTGCACTGGTCTCTCCCATGGATCTATACGGGTCTGTGCTGGTGTCTCCCATGGATCTATACGGGTCTGCACTGGTCTCTCCCATGGATCTATACTGGTCTGCACTGGTCTCTCCATACGGGTCCGTGCTGCATGCTCCTGGATCCATACGGGTCCGCGCTGGTCTCTCAAGTCTGGTCTATGCGGTCTCTCTTCGGTCCGCGCTGGTCTCTGCGCACCGGTCTCTCCAGTCAGGTCACTCCAGTCTATGCGGTCTCTCCTGTCCGCGCTGGTTTCTGTGTGCTGGTCACTCCAGTCTCTCCTCGGGTCTGCATTGGTCTCAGCGCTGGTCCGCGCTGGATCTCCTCCCAGGGTCCAAAATATTTTGAGATTAATCTCAAAACATTTTGAGATTCATCTTTAAAATAATACATAATATATTTTGTTAACGCTGGTTCAGCCACGGTTTCTCCTTCAATGAAAAATGGACCACAAATTCTGCTTAGATATATAAAAAAGGTTTAATATATAAAAGACAGAATATAAGATACAGACAAGTGGCAGACTGCTTCTCCAATCTGGGCCCTGCTCTCCCTCGCACACCCAAAGCAAAAAGACCCTGTTTCAAGACAGGCTATCGATGAAAAGCACACAGTCACATGACCTGATAATTGAAAACACATGTCTCACCATCCTTAGGTGAACACAATAGTCCTCTGTTCAGGACACACAAATAGCCCCTGTATAAGTAAGCCTGAGGCTATAACAGATGTTTTCTGGTCCTCTTAATTTAACTTCCTGTGTATAATAGCTGGGGGTGGGTTGGTTCCACACATTCTTGTCTCCTTACTACTAGATCCTGGATCAATACTACTAGTTTTTAGATCCACACTAGACTAAACGTTACATTTATTAATATGATAATAACACAATAACATACTCCATTGACATATTTTTAAATTAAGCTCATAACATTTTGAGATTAATCTCATCATATTCTTAGATTAATCTCATAATTTTGCTAGTTCGACTTTATTATCATAATATTTCGACTTTTAAGTCAACATTTTATAACTTTATTCTCAGTCTGGGTGACTCTTTTGCTCCGTGTAAAGGCCTGTTGCTGTTTCCTCTGCCGTCTGCACACGGCCCTGCAGTCCCTTATATGGGCATTAGTGGGCGGTTACTTATGCTAAGTACCTATGCTAATGAAGCACCTGGCACGCGCGCTGTACTTACGAGGAAATGGGATTCATCAATCTGAGAGAACAGCTGCGAACAATTCAGCGCATTACGAGTGCGTTGATGAATCCCACGTGGGGACTTCTTAGAAATCTACTTAAGGACAACTTGAGAAGAAAGTTGAGTAGTTTCTTACGAAGTTATTCGTGAATGAGGCCCAATGTTACTTGCCTTGCCTTGCATTAATAACCGAACCTGTTCTGGTGTGTGGTTTTCATCGTTGATTCACCACCCTCAGGGGGCGCACGTCGTCACTTGAATTCCTCCTCCATTGGAAAGCCCTCACTGTGGAATATTACATTATTGACTCTGTATAGAAAAATAAATAAATACATTATACTACTTACATAATCTCTTGTTGTATTCAGAAAAGAACCAAACAGATTAGCACTACTCAGTCTTCCGTTTCAAGGCATCGTATCGCTTTAGAGACCGTTTCCCACTCCATGTAGAAAATAATCTTTTGAATAGCCTTATTCAATTTTGCTAAATAATTCTAGATACTCTCGCGCCAGTCACTTTACTGTATAGAAACAATATTCACCATTTTGGGCGGTAAGGTTCCCAATCTAACACAATCAGCGTGGTTATTAATTTAATTTGCACAAGCCCCTGTTTTTCTACAATCTTTTGGTCGAATCGTACCATACAGCTCGTATCCCCCTTATTAGCCTCTCTCACAAAAATTCTAATACTCTACATTTTTTAAACCATTGCTAAATTAACACGTGCAGAGGGTCCCTAAAATGAAACCAACTCGCTATAGAAACCCAACGCTCCTCCCCAAAAATCAACATACCCCACCGTATACGTTAATTGTATACGTTGAATCACTTCTCACCACGCGTTCGTCACGTGTACCGGGTTACCTTGAAGCTTTCCATGTGAGCGGATGGAGGGGGGCGCCGTTTCCGGTGACTTCAGGGTGGGCCGTCCTGAGATCTTTGAGGACTAATAGTAGCCATTGTTGTTTGAGTGATGATGTTTTTCGAAGGAAAAAAAAAATAATATATACTCTGTAATCCATAGGCTTAATATAAAGACACCCACCTTAAATAAGATCAACCTATCAAAACAAACAACATTCTGATTGGATGGTTGTAGACAGTCCTCCATCACCCTCTCTTGATTGTTGTTTAACACCCTCCCTTGAACATCATCATGATTGGCTTAACCACTGATGTAACCACCTTATTGACGAAAGTAGGCTCCAACCTCCCACCCCATTCATCATGATTCGCTGTTAGTACAACCCTCCCATTAAACATTGCAGGGATTGGCTATCACTGCTTGTACCACCTTAGAATAAACAAAAATAACATGGTGTAATCAAGCACTGATCTACACAGAGCTCTATTCATAATAAAACATCTTAAGATAACACTGCTCTGATTCATCCGTGAATCACTTACATACTCCCTTAGATGTAGAGATTTTTCCATGTAAACCAGTACTAATGCAACTTAATAGGGATTTTTCCATGTAAACCAGTATAATGCAACCTAATAGGGATTTTTCCATGTAAACCAGTATAATGCAACCTAATAGGTTGCTTTATACCACCAGACCAAACGAAGACTCAGACCACCACCAGATAATGACCACAGACCAGGTTTCCTTAGTTACAGGAACCAAATTGTTTCAGCGGTGAGGGGATTTTTCAGTTTCAAGGACACTTTCAATACATTCAGTAGTTTCAAGGATTTCAACTGTTTAAGAATTTAACCAGTTTCAAGGATATCAGGAGGTTCAAGGATTTCAGGAGTTTCCACACTTTCAACAGTTTCCAGGTTTAAAAAAGTTTCAAGGATTTCAGGAGTTTAAAGGTTTCAACAATTTCAAGGACTTCAGGAGTTTCAAATATCTATCAAGTATTTTAACAGTTTCAAGGCCTTTTAAAGGATTTCAAGGATTTTTTTTAGCAGATTTCCACATTAGATCTGTTCCGCAGTCAATCGCAATGGCTTCAGCCATTGCAAGTTTCTAGTTATTAATATATATATATATATATGTATATCATTATGTATAAAAATCATTTAAAAATAATTATAATAATAATAAAAAAGAAACATATATTTAAAAAAAGAAGCCCGAGCCCGGAACGAACCCGACAGCTGAGCGCCAAATGAGGCCCGAGCCCGGCCCGAACTCAGGTCGGGCCTCGGGCCTGCTCGGGCTCGGGCTGAAAAGCGAAACTCTAGTGCAGCCAGGAGAGCCACAAGCCCCCAGCAGCTGGTGGATCGCTTTATATTGAGTACTGGCTCTGGTCTGTGGTAGGGAGTGTGGTGGAGAGGGAGCGGCGCCGGTCCGAGGAGGCACCTGACCCGGGGAAGAGCACCGTGGTGCTGACTACACGCAGCGGCAGGGCGAATCCCTGCCGTGCCTGTAGGTACCTCTAGTCACTAGCGGTGCTATAAGAACATTTTGTGGGGTCGCTTGCTTGTGTGTTCGTCCTTGTGCCCAGGGGCGGCAAGGGGAATCCTTGCCGCCTGTTGTCCCTTGTAAATCATTATGCAAAATGTCAGTAGGGGTTTGAAGTAAAATGTATACTAATGGTTTAAGTTTTTATATTAGCAGCATAATGATATACATTTATTTTTGTATTCACAGCAATCTATCTTGAAGGATGTCACAAATTTGTTGGCAATAGCATATTAGAAAATCAAACATTAAAGACATTCATATATTACTGAGGCTCACACAAGAACGTCAAGGTTTGGACTCGGCATTTGTACATCTGTGAGATTCCTCCATTGTCCAAAACTGGTGGTTGTTGAAGGGACCGATCCCACTGTCCCATGACTACTGCTTTGAGAGTTTCAATGAGTGTGTAATGGCATGGTCACATAGGTTTTTACAAGCGAACTAGGTCAAATGGCCCGGATTGTCGCCAGAAGGGTGTGAAAACGGCCCGTGGTCACATGAATGTGCATTTGCAAACGTGCCAGGGTAACTGTGCTGTACCCTGGCACTGCTCGGTCCAGCTGGTGGCGCTAATACCAACTCCAGCGACGACCTCGTTGTCTTGGTTGATCATCCGTTTCTCTTCCTGTTTACATTCTGCTACTGTAGCTAACAGCTCAGTACGGATCGTGTTGTTTGGGGAAAGACACATCTCACACTTGTCCAAATTGAATCAGAATCATTTTTATTGCCTACACATACACTCTACTATAGAGCAATTTTTTGAACCCCCTGGACACAAGATGGCGGCCATCATGGTGGTTGCCAGTGTCCAGGAACATCCTCTTGGTCCAGAGTCGGGGAGAGGGCCCGTGCATTTTACTGTACCCTTCGGGGGACAGTGACTTTGTATTACCCGACTTGGGCTGCTGCCATGGAGCGGCCGCCATCCACAGCTAGCGCCTGGCACATGCGCAGGATCGCCGCTGAGGTGGTCCTCGCCTGAGATAAGGTGTCTCCACTGAGCGCCTGGCCAGTGGCCCCCGTGATGAAGGCCATGTTATTCGCCAATGCAACGACCTGTGCCGCATTGGCGTAACATCTGTCCAGCACAGCCAACGATATCCTGTCCCGCTCGGAGGGAAGGAGGTCTGGTGCCGGGCCACACGGATGCGGAGGGCTGCAGAGCCATGCGGACCGAATCCTCGATATCCGGGACCCCGCCGGTCCAGGACCAGTCCTGCACGCTGCAATACATGCCGTAAACCAGAGCAGGCCTCTTGGCTGCTAGGGGCTTTGGCCACTCACGTGTCGCGTAATGGACGATCGGGTCCATCCGCGGGCACAACGTGGGTTGTATCCTCCTCCTCCCTCGAGTGGTGGCGTGCCCAGAGGTGAAGTCCTCCGCCCTCTGGGTCGGCTGCGGTGGCAGAGGAGCATCCATGATGGCCGCCACGGAGGAGTAGAGCCCAGGCATGTGGTCCAGTGGGAAGCGGTCCGGCTCCGGGTTCGAGACCACCTCGTCCAGGGTGAGGAGGGAACCGATCTCCGAAGCCTCTTCATCCTCGCAGTCACCCCACTCCGCGGGCACGGGTGGAAGGTCGAGTGGGGCCCAGTCAGTCTCAGACTCCTCGTCCTGAGAGGAGTCCGGACGGGGCGCTGCAGCGGCGAGGAACGCACGCCTGCGTTCGCTCTCCTCCCTGGGGAGAGCGAGACACGAGGCGCAGCTAGCGCTCAACGCCGCATGGCCCGGGCCCAGGCACATGAAGCAGCTGGAGTGCTGGTCCGTGCGCTGGAGCCTGACTCGACACGTCGAGCAACGACGACGTCCAACGCCGGAGGGCGAAGGGGAACTCGGACGAACAGAAGACATCTCTAGAATGAAGCGAGTACTGTGGTAGATCTCAATCTGCGCCAGAGTGAAAGAGGGGGTGCGGCCTTGTGCAGGGGCCTTTATAGAGGAGGGTCGCTGGTGATTGGAGCAAATTATTTTGATCTCTCTGGCGTGTGACCTGGGGGTCACGAGTGATATCCCACTAGCGAAGTCCTAAGGGACGTAGCACCATGACGTAGAACGTGCACATGCAACATGCTGTGTGATTGGCTGGGGGAAGAGGCAGTATGATGAGCGGACGGATAAGGCGGCTCATCAACTGCCTCCTCCAAGGATCACGTCCTACAATCACCTGACGCATAAAGTTCCGGTTGACGAAGTGGTCAGGCCAGCTAGAGTTGCTGCTGAAATGTGGAGAAAATGCGACTCTTCCGAGTATTTCTTTGCTTTTTTGGATATTTCATGACACTCTGAAGCTACTGTGGTTAACGTTCTAACTCATCATTCTAACAATATGCACAAGGCAGAATTTTTCCACTACATGTTTTGGTAATATCAAGGTTAAAGCTACTGGCACTGCGGCTAATGCTAATAATGCTAATAAGTCTCCATTCCTCCGCTGGGTCACTTACATCCTGTAACGTCTAGACTGTCATTATTTTCACTTTAGATTCTAATCCACTATTTAGTGTTACAATCAAGCTTTTGCACAGCTAAACAAATGAAGGTTTGGAAAAACATTGATGCTGCAACTTTTCCGTCTGTCTGTGGGTTAAGGAACTTAGAGTAAAGGTGCTGAAGGACAAATCCTGCATCGTAAAGAGCCGTGTAAGTACGATTGGTAAATGAACTTGTCATTCTCAACAAAACAATGCGTCTGTGCTGTGTTCATTTCTACGGAAGCTTGTTAAGTTCACTTGTGAGTGTGTTTTTTTCCCGCTCGTATCATGTTATTTCATGATACTTTCATGAAATAACATGATAAATATTATGTTATTTCATGAAACACAACTTATCATGTTATTTCATGATACACAACTTATCATGTTATTTCATGATACACAACTTATCATGTTATTTCATGATACCAATTTATCAGAAGAAGCTGACAGCTTCTTCTTCTGTATCTACAGTATCATGTTATTTCATGATAAACTGGTATCATGAAATAACATGATAAATTGGTATCATGAAATAACATGATATTTATCATGTTATTTCATGAAAGTATCATGAAATAACATGATACCAGCGGGAAAAAAAACGCACTCACAAGTGAACCTAACAAGCTTCCGTAATTATGCTATTAAAAAGAGTATGACTATTTAAAAATAGATTATATGGTTACAGAGAGATCTGTCCATATTCGGTAGAGTGTTGCTCTCTAAAATGGAAGGTCTCTCCAGAGTTATTTATCCTGCTTATTCTATGAATATACCTCAGAATGTTATAAAACAAATCAACCATAACAATTTTAATTTCATCTGGACAAATAGACCTTATTATATACGAAAGAATGATATAGTCAGGTCCTTGGAGGGAGGCGGCTTAAATGCTGTAGATTTTGATCCAATGAATGGTGCTTTAATATTAAGATGGTTACAGTATTATATAACTCACATGAACACTATCAACTCCCTGCTAAAATATTCAAAAATGTAGGTGGCATTCAATTTCTTTTACAATTTGACTTTGAACTATCTAAACGGCCCATAAAACTATCAAAATATCATGAACAGGTTCTACAATACTGGAAACCCTAACCCCATAATAAACCAATATGGAACAATCATCCTGATTCAAAATAAGTCTTTTTACCTCAAAGACTGGACAAAGGAAAATGGTCAGTAATGCATTTGATGGATGATCGAGGAAATTTGCTCAATTTTGAAGAGTTCAATAATAAATACAATATGACTTGTACAATCTTTCAGAGGTAATACATTCAATTCCTCAAGCTATTATTTGTATTTTAAAAGGATCTTTACTACACCAACACCTTGTCCCTATAATGCCCAATCTGTTAGTCCAGCAGCACCCCCTTGGGGACAAGAGATGAAACAGTAAATTCTTAAGAACTGTTCTTACTAATACACATTTTCCTTTGTCTATTAGAAGACAAGAATTGGTACAACAATTTAGAAGTCAAGATATTGAATCCATTATGTTAAATTTCCAGTTCCACAGAAAGCTAAAGAAGTACATTTTAAAACTATAAACAATGTTTATCCATGTCAAGATTTTTTTAATTCTAAATTTAATATTGGGGAAAATGACTGTCTTTTGTAATAATAATATTGAAACCCAGGAACATTTTTGGGATAGTTTCTGTTCATGGACCTCAAACAACAAATTGGGAATATTGTCTTTAACTTACACTTATATAAAATATGGAGCAATATTGGAACACAAGGAAAATAAATCAATCACAATCAATAATTTTATTATATTTGCAAAAAGATTCATACACAAATGTAAATTTGGCAGTACTAAACCTTTATTTTTGGTATTTCTTAAAGAGAAGGATTCTTTGCAAGCCTAAGTCTTTATGACAATATGATGGAAATGTCGCTGCACGTTGTTGACGTTGGCTCTTTGTATTTTTTGTTTATTTTTGTTTGTTATTTACTAGTCTGTACTATATACATAGTATATGTCTGCACTACTTGTAAAATGTAATGGAGATATGTGAGCCTGTAAGCTTCGCTTGTTAAAAATAATAAAAAGAAAAAAAAAGTGTTTGTATGTATGTATATATATATATAATTTTGATTTAGACTCTTTATCATAAACTGTATGCATGGTAAATAGAATCGTGCTTTTTATGCCTATTTTAGCTACTTCCGGATTATTGACCAATCAGAGACGAGCATATCAACGAAAACCAGGAAGTCGCACGGATTTGCCCCATCTATTTGAAGCACGGATCGATTTGACCATGGAGGTTTCGCCTTATTTTTTGAATAGTTTCTACTTTTATTCATAACGGGTTCTTTGAAGGTACACAAACAACGTCAGCAGATGTTTTGAGGAATAACAGTTTTGACCAATGCTAAAAAGTTACCCCTACATTGTTTTATTATGAGATATTTCTATTTTATTAGGTTTTTATCTTAAATTACGAAACTTTGTTTTGTGATGGGGCTAATTTTAAAGGGCAAATGGATCCGTATATGTTTCTTATTTACCTTTAGAGATGCAAGCGACATTTTATCTCTGCTGATTTGAACTGCTGAACCTTTGCTCCCTGTTATCAGACTGACGAAAGAGGAATCTTCAGCACGTTCATGCGTTATGCGTTCAAAGCCAGGTAAGCACTTTATTCAGTCATATCTGTGGTCAACATTATCCTTCTTAAGGGAATGCTATGTAACTCTTATGGATTCTATAGGTTCTGCTACTTTATTTATTCCACGGAGATAGAATGGTCCACAGTGTGGCATAAAAAGTATTCATAGATTCAAAGGCTATTATGTTTTTGGAGGAAACACCAATACTGTAACATGAGTGACATGAGAAGTGAGTCTTGTAATAGTTATAATGCAATACCATGTCATTGTTACATTAGGTGACCATAGGTTGTATATGTATCTAGTTGAACAGGGACAACGTACATTGCCAAGTTAGGTCATTTATTGTCTTTGTAGGGAAGTATGTCCTCTGTATTTACGCATCCTTCAATCCCGCAGGGCTCTCTGTCTGGAGCAGGTCACCGTAGTACAGCGCCTGGGGCACATCTCTAGATGTTGATGCTCAGCTTTTGTATATTATCAAGCAATTCAATAAAAGTCTGTTAAAGACTCTTCAATTTAGTGTTTTTATGTGTAAATATTTATTTAAGATTAGGAGATAATTTATCCTATATTTTACAAGTTACAGAACAGGAATGAGGAGCACACAGGATAAGTGAAAATGAGGTTGTCACCTCAACTCAAACTGGCTGATTCAGAGAAGAGTCTGCTCCTCTGTGAGCCCGCCTCCCCCCACCAGCACGGTGACGTAGCCTCACGCTCTGACTTGTTTATCACCGGTACTTAGTCATTTCAGACATAAGAAAACACTTTTTCCAACAATGACAATCCGTCACATCCAGCCCTATGTCCTCGATGCACATCAGACCCTAATTATTTAGTTTACAGAAGTATACAGCAAGTTAGCGTCACTCTTCAAAGATCCGGGGGGGTCCGTGTTACGTCTTTTATTGTGGGAATAACACATGTTTCCAGATTAGCTTTTGAGTAACAGTAAGTCCAGTTCCATTGTCCCTGTAGTTCTGGAACATTCTCAGTGAAGTGTCGCAGATGAACCGGTATTATAATAGATCCATGAGATGAAGTGTGAGTCACATATTTACACCTAAAACACAATTTATCCAAGTTGACGTGACCCAAAACGGTAGCTCCATGTGGTGTGCGCGGGACCAAACCACAGATACACTGGACTTGGGAACTGGCTGCGCGCTCTGATTCGCTGTTTCGATCTGTCAATCACCTCTCAGGCTTTTACTATTATTTTTATTTTCATAATTTTTGACAACAAACAGCATACTTATTGTGTATTGTTTTCCCCCGTTTTGACAAAAGTATTTAAAAAAACATTTTAAATACAAGGCAAACAGGCTTATGCGTGTCATATTCGTCATCAGAGTGTAATCGTCACAGAAGTGGACCCGAGCGTTTCACTGCCTCCTCGAGGGGGTAAGGAGAAAGATCGCTCTCTAACTAAAGCTTGACAGAATCAATGAAAAAACTACTCTGGGCATGTGTATATAGCTGTAATCATGTTTAAAGCAGAGAAAAGTCAAAGCGTAATATGGGCCCTTTAAGTATAGTACAACACTATACTTTTTACATACAATCCTTCCATCACTATCAAATTGTATTACAGACTCATGGTCCAGGATCAGACAAACACATCACCCAAAACAACATATAATCACAACATTTTTCATCTTCAGCTCATACAAAGTGAAAAAAGTATAAAGGTATATAGTATAAACCTATTTACAAGAGTCTAGTACTTGTATGTATAAGTGATAAGGTAAGTAAACGTCTATATCTACTTCTGTAATACACTGGTGCAAGAATATTGAAGTAATAAGTGCTTCAAATATTCAGTGATGATACCAAAAATGTATTGTCCCTGTAGGGAAATGATGTCCTCCGCATACGAACCATCCTGATGCCAGTAAGGGCTTACGTCAGGAGCAGTGGTTGCCGTAGTTCAACACCCGGGAACCCATCTCCAAATGTTGGTACTCGGCTTGCTCAGGACCAAAGCCGCATATTTTTAGTGGTAGGGGAAACTGAAGCACCTAGAGGAAACCGACGCAGACAAGGGGAGAACATGCAAACTCCACTCAGAAAGACCCTGTTACGACCTGGATTCGAACCCAGGACCTTCTTGCTGAGAAGTTCCAAGTGACACAGTAAAGTGACAGTGTGTGATGCTTTGGAGTGTGATGTTGTGTGTTTGTGTGTGCTTGTGTGTGCAGATATGGGGTGCTCTGTGACAGACGTCCTTAAACCCAGTGCAGATTTCCTTTACTGTAATGGGGCCATAACCGAAGTGCTGAAGTGTGGCAGTTTACAGCCATCCAAGCACAACACACTCATCCTTGTAATTCCAGGTAAGATCACAGCTGCAGGCAAAAGATAATTAATTTTAAAACCTATAAAACACAAAAGCACAAACCTGTATTAATGAATTTATAAGCACAGCTAACCACTTAAACATGCATTAATTAACTTAAAAGCATGGCTGATCAACCCAGTATTAACAAACTTTGAAGCAGTATTTTTAGATATATGTATGTGTTATCAGATTACACATAAACATATTGGTTTGAGGCAGATTATCACTCATTTTGAATGCTTCCTAATCCCTGAACAGGTAATCCGGGAGTGGTTGGCTTTTACTCCACCTTCATGCAGACGCTCCACCGAGTGTTCCAGCAGCGCCTCCCTGTCTGGGCCGTCTCTCATGCGGGACACTGTGAGCCCCCAGACCACATGGACATGGTGGAAGGTACAACACAACATGATAAAAACACATGAATAGTATAACAAATACAAGCCTCATTTATTGGGCTCCTGTCTGAAACACTCAATGATTGTGTGTGTGTCTCTGTGTCTGTGTGAGTGAGTGAGTGAAAGAAAATATTTGAAAGAAATGTTGAAAACGATCTGGGAAACATTTGGAGATTTTGCAAATGTTTCCCAGATTTCCCAGATAGTTATTTGATAGTGATTAGGTTCACAAACTTTTCTACGTCATGCATATGTTTTTGAATATTGTCACCACTTCGACACCTTTTTTATGTGAAAATAATTACACCATAGTTTATGTTCTTACAAGAAGATGTGGAACTTTGAGACTGATGTGGATTGGCCCAGAGACTACAGAAAACATAGCTCTAAACTAAGACTAATCTGACTTTTTTATTTGTATTTTATTTGGAAATAACAACAAAGTGTAACAGATACAGTTCTCTTCATCAAACACAAGGTATTTAAATTTTTTCCATTGATTGGCTTATTATAGTATCTGGCTTAAGTCACCTCAACATTTGTATATAAATTATGTCCATATAAATGTTAACCAAGATACTAAAAAAGATTAAAAATTAAACATAAAGGAAATTAAAATGAAAGATCGAGAAGTGTACATAAGGTAAAGGGATACTATAAATGTTGTTGTCACAAGCAGGGAAGAAGTCACAAAGTCTGCTCTACTTGGGGTAATGTAATTTATCAATTTGTTCCAAATGCAAACACTTGCTCAATGTTTTTGCAGATACGTCCTTAGCAGCAGAGTTGGACGTTTTTGGGATAAATGGACAGATCCAACACAAACTCACTTTCCTCAGAAAACAAGTACCCAGAGACACACGGCTCGTCCTGATCGGTCACTCCATTGGCTGCTACATCATCCTGGAAATGATCAGGAGGAACCCAGAGCTAAAAGTGTGTTTTGCATCTTTAATGCTTGTCCCCTGCATAAGTTTTGTTGAAACTTGTAGACGTAGTAGTTGGACTAATGCTCAGAAGCGGGTCAGAACATCATGAGGCCTGTGTTGCAGATTCTGTCTAGTTTGTCGGTGTGAAGATAATATACTCACTACTCACAATACCCCGAGGGATCTGGCTCTTTATGAAGTCAAGCAGTCCAGCTCAAGAGTAGTAGCTACTAAGTTCATTAAGACAGTCTGACAGCAGCAGGAAGGAAAGATCAGTGGAATAGATTTAGTCAGCTGCTCCAAGATAAAAAGTTTTTTTTAAATACAGGTCTAAAAAATGTTGGTACTACTTCAGGCTTGCTTAGAATCAGCCCTGATTCTAATATATAATCCTTTTTATTTCCTTTGGTGACCTTACATTTCCTATACAGAGTTTGTTGTGTTTCCTCAGGTGTTGAAAGCCGTCATGTTGTTCCCCACAATCGAGCGCATGGCTGTGACTCCTCAGGGCAGAGCAGTGACTCCTCTGATCTGTCACCTCCGCTATTTGGCCTATGTCCCGGTTTTCCTGCTCTCTCTGCTACCAGAGCCTCTCAAACAAGGCCTAGTCAGACTGGCGCTGGGGGGGATCCGTGGTCTGGACCCCACCATCCTCCAACCCACTGTGGGGCTGCTGAGCGGAGACTGTGCAGGTCAGGATCACACACACTTGGGGTTCAGATGATAAGAAGGATGTGCAACAGGAAATAGTATATATATTTATCTTATATACAGATAATATAGAAAATGAGACAAGAAAACGTTTTATTTTATCTTAAATGGGGAAGTGTCAGTGTTGCAACCATAGACTTTAAATGGATGGACGATGCTAACCCCATGGAACCCCAATAGGGAAGTGCTCATGGACAAAGCTTTGCCTCAACTCGCTCTGGCTTCTATTGAAAAGTAAACTCCTCCCACTCACCATTTTGGGATTTACAAATCTGTGGGTAAACTGGGGTTTTTGTTGTGATATCGTCTTCGGAAATCCATGAGCCATATAAGGATTGACCAATCAGAAGCCTTCATTAGTGGGGAAACTCCAGCTTTCCTTAGTAAACGTTGTGGCAACATATGTCCCTGTTATGGCGCAAAGCTCTTGCCCAGCTAAGAGATACACATGTAAGGAAATTGGCTCCAGCTCGCTTATATTCAAATTGGCTTCTTCTGCATTAATGGCTGACACTATGGTGATGTCACGCTCGGTCAGTCCACTCCTAATACATATTATGGTTGAAAAAAGAAGGACTAGTAATCCTTCTCAAAACTCAAGACAAGTACTATGCAGACTACCATAGTAATATTATTACCACTTGCAGACACCTTCATGAGGAAATAATGAGACCATTGTCGAGAAAAGACAAGGCAGCGGCGATTGCACCTGTACATAGTTTATTCTCGAGTCCCTCCAGATCAAACAAAAGGAGGATTTTTATATGATTTGTAGTGATTGGTTGTGCTGCGTCGGCGCTTCGAGGCGTGAGCCGAGAAATCCCGGTAGTTTTTGGTGGAGCGCGGGCCGAAGCCTGATTTATTTTAGGTGAGTGACGTCACTAATGACGTTTGAAGCCTCGGGAGTACAGGAAATGGAGCGATTCATGAAGTATTGCAGAGGATCCGCTCAGACTTTGTGGGTTTGTCTTAGTGATTACGTTTTTTTACTAATTGAACAGGGATTGTCATACAGCTGGATAGCTCAGTAGGTAGGGATGTAGAGCTGGTGTATGACAGGCAAGGGTTCGAATCTGGCTGGGAGCACATCATAATGTATTTTTAAATACCTGCGAAAGTTATTGGTTTTAAACAACTGATAGGGTAGGGCTGGGTAATACATCGAATTTAGGCAATTAATTAGCTTTTGAATAAATCGAATTTGTGAAAAATGTTAAAATACTGAAATCGAATGAAGGATATTGTGAGTTCCAGCAGCACATGAATCATATTTGCAATATCAGCACAGTCTGTACAAGACTTTTATAATAAGAATTGGGGGAAACAAATTAGACATAGTTTTGAAACTTGAATATTGACTGGAAAGATCAAAAAATCTTTTTAAGGGCAAACTCTGTCTTTGGTGACTAAAATCGATAAAAAAATCAATCGTCCAAAGCAGGAAATAAAATCGAGATTTCTTTTTTGCCATATCGCCCAGGCCTACAGTATGATCCCATTTTATATCCCCATCTGTGTCACAGCCATTGAAAAGCACTTACACTTTCAACATAAATCTTTTGTCCTATTCGATTTATTACATTGATTTTGACAAGCTATAATCAGTCATTTTATATATATATATATATATATATATATATAAATTATAAATGAGAGTGTGTGTATTAGAGCAGACAACTGTACCAGTTACCAGTACATTATAATTTTGTCATTTAAAATAAATCACTGTATAAGACTGAAAAAACCTGCACTACTATTGACACTATTTCTGATTACCACTTTTAAATTGCCACTTTTTTTTTATTGTACATAATATATCCTGCATTTAACATGTTTGTGCAAAAAGAGAGGGAATGTGCAATCTTGAGTGTTTCTATCCATGCCAAATGTGACATGTACATTTCTCCTTTGTGAGATAAATAAAGCATATCTTATCTTATATTCGTTATCACTACTGATATTGATCATAATCAAAGAGATGAATTAATGGATCGTACACAATCAAATTACATTTGTATTTCTGTTACCAATATTAATTCCTATGCAGCAAGAGCCTCACAAACTGTTCAAATGTCAATACAGATTTTGACCAACAGGGGGTTTGTGAGCATATGAAGCATCAAGAAATGAACCTTTTCTCAAACCAATGGATGGAAAAGTTCAACACTTCATGAAGCTTCATCAACCCATCACTAATGATTTGTGCTAATGTGTCAGAACAAAGACATACAGTGCTTCAGATTATAATGTTTAGCAGTAATGCAGATATAACTGGGGTCCACAGTGCAAAATATGGGTCAGGAACAAGACCTTAAACCGACATGAATGACAATGACTGAACAGGCAGTGAAGGAACACATGAGGCTAAATACAAGACTAACGAGACACAGGTGAAACACATGAGGGCAGGGCAGGTAATCAGACAACAGGCAGCACAACCAATGAAGACACAGGTATTTAACAAACTACAAAATAAAGCAGGAAATAAACCTAAACCATGACATATTCATCATATTTTGTTTTCTTTGCAGCTAATGCAATGTACATGGGAGGTCAAGAAATGAAGAAAGTTTTAGAACGGGACAATGCAACTATTACGAAACATCTAAATAAGGTTTGTGAATTTGCATTTCATATTTTAGAATGTTACACATTTTGTTTGGTAGAAATATTTGGATCTTTATATTGAAGATCTACTACCAGGGGAAGGTGTTATAAAAAATAATTTACATTAAACATTTTGAGGTGATACAAAAAGGCAGCAAAAGGCTCTGAACATGATGTTATAGCGTAACATTTTTTGAGACTTCAGCATTTTGACAGAAGCGTGGATGGAGCAAGGTTGGGGCGACAGTGGCTCAGTTGGTGGAGCATTGGCCTAAGAGCCTGAAGGTCGTGGGTTCGATCCCACCACAAGACCTACTTCACGACTCCCACTGATGACTGCTGTCGTTGTGTCCTTGGGCAAGACACTTAACCCCACTTTGCCTGAAGCCCCTGCTGAAAGATCAAGGCTCCTGTGGCCTCACCACCTGCAGGAGGATCAGTGAGGGGCTGGTGCTCTGTGTACTGGGTGCAGCTCACCACCCCACCGACCCAGAAATGGATTAAGGGGCAGAAAATGGATGGATGGATGGATGGGTATTTTGTATAGCCCTAAATCACAACTGCAGTCTTCTCGGATGACTTTACAAAGTAGTTGATTTACCAACAACAGTACAGAGAATCAAACAGCTCGAACACAGGAAATGTCATAACAACAAACACATAGGAGACCTTGGTCCATAGGGAGCAAAATGACTATAAATGTCCTTAAATGTCCCGGATTATCACTTACCCTATCACTTAGACCCTCGTGCATAGACCCTCCTGCAAGGAACAACTGAAAATAACCTTGGGTAGGCCCACATTGAGTGGGGGGGATTGGTTCCCACGGACAGAAAGCCTATTGATCCAGGACGCAGGCTGTAGATCTAGGACTAAGGCTTTGCGGTGCAGGACTGAAGAGGTTCCCAAATTCCAGATGGGGAGGGGTTTGCAGCCCACAAGTCTGGGCCGGGGAGACCAATCCACAGTTGCATAAAAGGGACTGGATTCAGGACTCCCATCATCACACCATGAAACAGACAATGGGACATGTCTGTTAAAGTGATTGTCTGGAGTTTGTCAGAAAAAAGAGAAAGAGGTACATGATTTGAAAAAAACGACCCAAGCTCCCTTCCTTTCTGATTGGTCTACGCCTACGTTTCCGTAACAATCAATCAACACATTTAAATGTTTTCGGAAAACACATTGTAATTATACATTATTAATACACATGCACGTAGGTTTTCAGAATTATTTGTTAACGTTTTCTTGACAAAAATGTTTTAATGCACAAAATAATTGATCGCGGTAAACCCGGAAGTAGCTATTAACAATGATTGAACGTTTTATAGGACACATCTGCAGAGGATCTTATTATGGATATAGGTTCAGTATATACAGTGCCTTGCGAAAGTATTCAACATTTCGCCACATTTCAGGCTTCAAACATAAAGATATATTAAAAAAAAAAAGTTTTTCAAGCATCAACAACAAGTGGGACACAATCGTGAAGTGGAACGAAATTTATTGGATAATTTAAACTTTTTTAACAAATAAAAAACTGAAAAGTGGGGCGTGCAATATTATTCGGCCCCCTTGCGCTAATACTTTAGCGCCACCTTTTGCTGCAATTACAGCTGCAAGTCGCTTGGGGTATGTCTATCAGTTTTGCACATCGAGAGACTGGAATTCTTGCCCATTCTTCCTTGGATAAACAGCTCGAGCTCAGTGAGGTTGGATGGAGAGCGTTTGTGAACAGCAGTCTTCAGCTCTTTCCACAGATTCTCAATTGGATTCAGGTCTGGACTTTGACTTGGCCATTCTAACACCTGGATACGTCTATTTGTGAACCATTCCATTGTAGATTTGGCTTTATGTTTTGGATCATTGTCCTGTTGGAAGATAAATCTCTGTCCCAGTATCAGGTCTTTTGCAGACTCCAACAGGTTTTCTTCCAGAATGGTCCTGTATTTGGCTCCATCCATCTTCCCATCAATTTTAGCCATCTTCCCTGTCCCTGCTGAAGAAAAGCAGGCCCAAACCATGATGCTGCCACCACCATGTTTGACAGTGGGGATGGTGTGTTCAGGGTGATGAGCTGTGTTGCTTTTACGCCAAACATATCGTTTTGCATTGTGGCCAAAAAGTTTGATTTTGGTTTCATCTGACCAGAGCTCCTTCTTCCACATGTTTGGTGTGTCTCCCAGGTGGCTTGTGGCAAACTTTAAACAAGACTTTTTATGGATATCTTTGAGAAATGGCTTTCTTCTTGCCACTCTTCCATAAAGGCCAGATTTGTGCAGTGCACGACTGATTGTTGTCCTATGGACAGACTCTCCCATCTCAGCTGTAGTTATCTGCAGTTCATCCAGAGTGATCATGGGCCTCTTGGCTGCATCTCTGATCAGTCTTCTCCTTGTTTGACATGAAAGTTTGGAGGGACGGCCGGGTCTTGGTAGATTTGCAGTGGTCTGATACTCCTTCCATTTCAATATAGTTGCTTGCACAGTGCTCCTTGAGATGTTTAAAGCTTGGGAAATCTTTTTGTATCCAAATCCGGCTTTAAACTTCTCCACAACAGTATCTCGGACCTGCCTGGTGTGTTCCTTTGTCTTCATGGTTCTCTCTGTGCTTTAAACAGAACCCTGAGACTAACAAAGAGCAGGTGCATTTATACGGAGACTTGATTACACACAGGTGCATTCTATATATCATCATCAGTCATTTAGGACAACATTGGATCATTCAAAGATCCTCAATGAACTTCTGGAGTGAGTTTGCTGCACTGAAAGTAAAGGGGCTGAATAATATTGCACGCCCCACTTTTCAGTTTTTTATTTGTTAAAAAAGTTTAAATTATCCAATAAATTTTGTTCCACTTCACAATTGTGTCCCACTTGTTATTGATTCATGACAAAAAATTAACATTTTATATCTTTTATTTTTGAAGCCTGAAATGTGGCGAAATGTTAAAAGGTTCAAGGGGGCCGAATACTTTCGCAAGGCACTGTAAATGGTTAACTCTGCGCAGATGTAGTTTCAGAGCCTAATGTAGGCTTGATTCGGAGGCTCCGTGAAAACAAACAACTGACTATGCGCGCAGCTACAAGCATCAGCGCGATGATTGTCAGCCCTTGGCATCACTTGATTGGTTAAAGTGGACGGCATTGTGGATTTTGAGCTAAGAGAAGGGAAGGCGGGACTTACCCGTAATATTATAATTCATAAAGTGACTTATTTTATATCAATATATAAAGGAGCATTATGTAAAAATCTGGCCAAAAGTGGTACTGCAGTCAATATTTTGTAGTCCTCTCCAACTCAGGTTGTTAGATACACAAGGAATTATTTTATCAGTTGTTTGTCTCCATTCACATTGCCATGATAGCCGTGCTAATGTTGAATCAATGTTTTTTTTATTTATTCTTTATTGGACATTTGAGATGAAGAAAAAAACAAACAAAATAAAAGCAATTTACTTATGCATCGATTATGCAACTGATATCCAAAATAGGAGTGGGAAGAATGGATGTTGGAACTTATTTCTTCAGCGTATCAACATCAGGGTTTGCTCCAGAGGATATCACTTTTCAATTTTATTTATTCCCAATTTTTTAGACATGTGTAAGTCCCACATCAAAAAGAGACTAAAGTTATTTTAATTGGGATACATATGGTCTCAAATGATTCTTTTTACAATTAGGCTATAATCTGCAAAAAAACCTCTTGATTTTTGTCTTTCACCGTTTTTTTGAGAATTCACATAGAAAGTGATATTATGATTAAATACCAAAAAATTCCTCCCACATACGATCCCGCGTCTCTGGGGCGACAGCAATATGCCTTAACCACTACACCACCATTGCATACAACAATAAGTAACATCGAGGCACGTAGTTTAACTGTCAATGAAGAACGCACTCAAGGCAGAAAGTTTTGCATCACACAAACGGTTTTTATCCACTGTCTCAATTTTTCAAAGGCTTCCTGATATAAATTCTCGTTTTAGTCTTTCTTTTGTCATTAATGATTTGAGAATCATAACAAGACCTTTTTTAGTTCTGCGGCCACGTTATTTCACCGCTGAGATTAGCTAGCCGCGGGGAGTTGAGGCAACCCAGATGTCGGACTTTCTGACTGGTGAAACGGCGGAGGGTGGGACATCAAAATGAAAACAATAACAACTTTTACGGGTCGTAAAACTAATTTTGATTTTCAAATATCTCGGCTGAACTACTGTTATTAGTTACAGATGTATTTGGAAAGAGCATGATTTAATAATGCTTTGAAATAGTGGGGCCTTTTAATTATGACTTGACATGCAAATATTACATAACGCTACTTTAAGGCCAGGAGGTCAAATTAATACAATTCTTAAAATTTGTAATTCATTTAGATCACTTTAAATTATGTGCTCTCAAAACAGATTGGTTAATTATTAGCTTTCACATGCATGTATATTCTACTCAGAATATGAATGTTTATATAGTTGCTTCTGTAAATTCTAATGTCAAATATTGCAAATACTATAGACTTTTTTTATTTTTATTTTTTACCAATACTATTATGACATCATAGGAAAGACAAAACGCCCTGTTTTTTTTCCAGCTCATAATGTACTACGGAGCAACAGACCACTGGTGCCCGGTTGAATATTACCATGATATGAAGAGGGACTTTCCGCACGGAGACTTCAGACTGTGTGAAAAGGGCTTTCGTCACGCGTTTGTGCTGGACGCGGCTGTGGATGTGGCGGAGATGGTCGCTGAGTGGATCACACCAGACCTAAGGACATGAAGCTTTAATAAATATTATTTACATTTCTTGTCATATACATTCAAGGTCAGGTTTTTGTTTTATGATGTTTTAATCTGCAATCATAACTGCTCATCCTGACAAGAATAGAACATATTTAGAGGTATACAGTGGTCCCTCGCTAGAATACAGATAACCTTGCTGTTTAGCAGATTTGCTGTGTATGTTTTTTTTTATTATTATTTTTTTTTACAGCTTGCTTCTTTTGGGCTTATAACATGACAGTTACCTTAATTTGAGGTTGGAATAACCTTTTTTGTGGCTTGTGTTCACTAGAGTCTATGATGCCTTTTCAGCTATTACAACCAAACTCTATGACAAATATTGTCCTTTAAAGCAAAAAAAGACCAAATATAAAGTAGATAAGCCGTGGATTACTCGGGGCATATTAAATGCATGCAAAAAGAAAAACAATCTTTATAAATTATACCTAAAACATAGAAATAAAGTCGCAGAAGAAAAATATAAAACATACAAAAACAAATTAATTAATATAATCAGAGTGAATAAGGAAAATTATTATCACAAATTACTGGAACATCATCAAAGTAATATCAGTGGAATATGGAAAATACTAAATGGTCTAATTAAGAATGGGAAAAAAGAAAATGCACTTCCAAATTATTTTATAATTAATAATCATGAAAACACCTGTACAAGTGAAATTGCAGACGCCTTTAATGACTTTTTTACAAAGGTAGGACCTACATTGGCTGGTGGAATTCAAAATAATAGTAAATTTAGTATAGTTTTTAGGAAATTTAGTTAGTTTAGTTAAACAGAATTCCAACTCTTTATTTTTAAGAGGGGTAGAAGAATAAATGAAAACAGCAAAAGTAATTCCCATTTATAAAAGTGGTGATAAACATCTATTCACAAATTACAGACCTATCTCACTCCTCTCACAGTTCTCAAAAATCTTAGAAAAACTATTTGTTAACAGACTGGACAATTTTATTGAAAAATATCACTTGTTAAGTGACAATCAGTTTGGCTTTCGAACTAACAGATCTGCCACGATGGCGGTCATGGCTCTTGCTGAAGACGTTACTACTGCAATTGATAAGAACGAACATACTGTAGGTGTTTTTATAGACTTAAGTAAGGCTTTTGACACCATAGACCACTCACTTCTTCTTCAGAAGCTTCACAGATACGGTATCCGGGGAATTGCTCACAATTGGGTGGAAAGTTACCTAAGTAAAAGAGACCAGTATGTCCATATAAATAATGTCAACTCAAATAAACAGCTCATAACACATGGAGTTCCACAAGGTTCAATTTTGGGACCCATCCATCCATCCATCCATTTTCTTCCCTTTAATCCATTTCTGGGTCAGGGGGTGGTGGCAGTCAGAGATGCCACCCAAGTCTCATAGCACCAGCCCCTCACTGACCCTCTGCAGGTGGTGAGTCCACAGGAGGACGGCTGCTCACAGGAGTGTGAGCATAGCCTTGATCTTTCAGTGGGGGCTTTGGGGCAAAGTGGGGTTAAGTGTCTTGCCCAAGGACACAACGACAGCAGTCATCAGTGGGAGTCGGTGGAGAAGGTGCAGAGGTGGGAATTGAACCCACGACCTTCTGGGCTTAAGGCCAATGCTCTACCAACTGAGCTACTGTCGCCCCAATTTTGGGACATAAATTATTTATTATGTATATCAATGATGTCTGTGAGATATTGGATAAAGGTAAATGCCTATTGTATGCTGATGATACCAGCCTCTACTACTCTGGAAACAGTCTGCATGACATCATTGATATAGTTCAGCAAGAACTGACGATCCTAAAAGGATGGTTCGACCGTAACAAACTCTCCATGAACCTGACAAAAACAAAATATATAATATTTGGAAATAAAATAAATAACACTCAAATTAAACTGGAGATCAATGGCAAAGAAATTGAACAAGTAGATACAAATCAAGTTCCTAGGAATTACTGTTGACGGAAAACTCAGCTGGAAGCAGCATTTATATAATCTTAAATTGAAATTGTCAAAAAATGTTGGAATTTTGGGTAAATTGAGACATGTTTTAAACCAAAAATACGCCACCTGTTATATAACTCCCTTATTCTTCCCTATTTGAGTTACGGTGCTGAAATATGGGGAAACAATTATAGAACAAATATTGAACCAATTTTTCTACTTCAAAAGAAGGCCATACGAATTGTGTTTAAAACACACTACTACGCACCGACTAACCCTCTCTTTATCCAGTTAAGAACATTAAAAATGTATGATATTGTTGATGTGAGTACACTGGCTGTGGTATACAGGGCTCAGCACAATAATCTTCCACCCAATATTCAAAATATGTTTGAACATAGAGATTGTAGTTACAATCTCAGAGGAACAGGGATTTTCAAAATAAATAAGGCAAGAACTAACAAAAAAAGCAGATGTGTCTCGGTCAGAGGAGTGAGACTATGGAACAACTTAGACGACGCAATCAAAAACTCCTACTCATTGAAGACGTTTAAAAATAATATTAAACATAATATTTTAAGTAATTACCAAGCCCAAGAATGATAGGTCTAGCAGCTCTCCTACATCTCTATGACAGCCTTTTGCTGTTTGCTTTTGTTGTTAAAATATTAAAATGTGTTTTCTCAAATTATTTATATTTTTCCATCCTATTGTTTCTTTTATTATTAAAATGTTCTCCTGATCTTGACTTTTAGTTTGGCTTCTATTTTAAAAGGGTTTTTTTCCCCATACTTTGGAGACTTTACTTAATGAATTGGATTAGGCAAAAATAAATTATACTTCAGCCTAATCCCTTCGGTCACAACTGCGTTTGTAAATCTATGTGAAAGCATGTACATTACTGACATAAGATTCATTGTTTTTGTAACCTTGTCCTCTTTTGATTGTCTTTTATGTCTAAATAATGATAATTTGTATGACCGAATAAACAAACAAACAAAGAGTGATTTGTTCAGAGTGTCCTCTGCAGCTGTCAAAAACTGAATGCCGCAGCTGTATTTTACACTCTAAGCAAACAACAATCAGGTTTGATATCTCAGTGATCACACTTCTGCAGTCATGAGTTCAGGTGGCTTGGGTTTTACAGGCGGTAAACATATCGCTCAAAAAAGTTCATTTATATATTTAAAGAAATTGAATATATAAATAATTTTATGAATTAAAGATATATCTTAAATGTATTTTAGTCTGTATTTTATATATTGTGTGCAATGTTGTTTTTTTTTAATGTATTGTAAGCCGTCCGTTTGTGGATATATATAAAATATATATATTGTATATATACATATATTTTTTTTTTATTATAAACTTGTGGGAATAGTTTAATACTGTTATTTTATGGCAACGACGGAGGCATAGAAAGTCAAAAGTGGTTTTGGTTTTATTTTCTTTCTACTCCACCACCAGATGGCAGCACAACCCAAGAAATAATTTAGTACATGGCGCCATTAAAAGCAGGTTAAATAAAGGTACTTATCCGTGATGCATTTATTCATAAAAGGCCTACATGTGATATGCGATTTGGAAAGGCAAGTTTATTCCTATTGCTCATACTCAAGGCAACTCAAAGTGCTTGACAAAAACTAGAAAAGAAACATTAACATCACACAAACCACCAAAAATGTATGTCTTATGTGATAGAATAAAGCTATAAATACAACTATTACATTCAATTCTGTTAAGTATTGAAATCATTCCCTTACTTAATAATTACATTCTTAAACACTTTGGTTACCACCGCAAAGGTTGTCACCTGCAAATCCTCATGGAGAAATTAATTATTTGAAATTCAAGTGCGATAGTATTTGAAATGTATCTCAGCAGTTTTACAGTGCTTGTGGTAATCCAATCATTTTATTGATATATATATATTACACCAGTTATCCAATTTAAAAATAAAACTATAAACAAAAAACAAGAGGACCACACAACTCTAAGCTAAAATATTTGAAAGTGCTGTTTGCAATCAGTTGAGATCCTTCCTTGAAAACAAATACATTGTTAATTAATTTAAATCGGAATTCAGGACGCACAGCACTGTTACAGCCACCATGAAAGTTTTCAATGACGTAAGTGCCCTTGACTGCAAAAAATACTGTGCTGCCTGTGGACCATAGGTCATTGATAAAAACTCTTTCCAAAATTGGCGTCTCTGTCCAAGCAGCTGAGTAGTTTACTGACTCCCTGTCAAACAGGTCACAGTACGTTCAAGTGTCTGGGTCAACTTCCTCCTCTTTAGAAGTGTTTAAGGGGGTACCACAGGGTTCAGTTTTAGGCCCTCTGTTGTTCTTAATTTATGTCCAAATGCGTCTTACCATCTTTTATGCAGACGATACCGTTATTTACTGTTGCTCCACATCTTTAACAGAGGCATATGAGAAACTACAAAATGCTTTTAATTTTGTACAACCTCGTCTGCACTCCTTGAAAGTAGTTTTGATTGCTAAAATAACAAAACTAATGATCTTTTCAAATCAAACAGAAAGAAAGGGGTGTATTCCTGGAATGTTCACTACTCAGGGTAAACCGATTGAGTGTGTGGATAGTTTCAAGTATCTGGGATTTGTTATTGACTCTGGACTATCTTTTAAAATGCACATTGCAGCTCTGGTCAGAAAATTAAGAGTTAAGCTAGGATTTTATTACAGGAACAAATCATGTTTCACCCTTAGAGCCCGAAAACGATTTGTTTCTGCCACTTTTTTACCCTTAATTGATTATGGTGATGTTATTTATATGTCTGCATCAGCTCAGTGTCTGCATTCGCAGTGCTTTGAGGCACGTGACGGGATGTAGTCGACTCACACATCATTGTGAACTTTATGCTAAAGCCCAGTGGCCATCACTGGCCGTGAGGAGGTACACGCACTGGATGCTGATGGTGTACAAAGCTCTTCTTGGTTTGGTTCCTGTCTATCTGTGCTCCCTCCTTCAGAGAACCAAGAGCCTGTACTGTCTACGTTCCAATGATTCTTACCTCCTGAATGTTCCACGTGTCCGGATGGAGCTGGGAAAGCAGGCATTTAGTTATTCTGCTCCCGCAGCATGGAACAGTCTGCATTCAGAGCTGAAGTGGTCGAAATTGTTTACACTAAATGCATTTCGTTCACTTCTATTTAAAAAACAGCTCTCAACCATTGCCAAGTGTTTATGCTTTAAACTTTAACTTCTCATTTTGTTGCCTTTTAGTTTTTTTGAGGATGTAAATGTTTTGTATTTTCACTGTTTGTATTTTGTAGTATTATTGTATTGTTTTATTGTTGTTCTGTAAAGTGCCCTTGACCTGTGCTACAGACCTCTTGGCCAGGACTCCCTTGAAAAATAGATCTCGATCTCAATGGGTATTTTTCTGGTTAAATAAAGGTTAAAAAAAAATGAGTAGAAATATGTCTTAAGATGAGACGTGAAACATTCCAACGAGGGAGCTGGTAGGTTTTCAGTTCATCAGTCGTGCTGCCTAAAAATACTTATTTCCAGATTTTTATTTTTGGCCCTCTCACATGATCTTGAGATTATGAACGTTGGCTTTTCAGAATGTGAAATGATTTCTGTTGTAAAGAATAGAATACACTGCAAAACAAGATTTACCAATGAGACAATGAATTAATAATAATAATAATGCATCGGTTATAGCGCTTAAGAGACGTCATAGTCTTCCACTCCATCATCTGGTGATAAACTTATGCCGTTGCCTCAGCTGTCCTGGGACAGACAGAAGCAAGGAAACCAGTAGCCATCGGTCCTAGCCTGGTCGTACCACACCATAGTAAAAATTACATTTCGTACTAAGGTCTGGACGTGCTCCATTGACCTCTGTTTACAGTTGGGAGGGGTTAACTCTTTTTGCAGATCGGTCGTTAGCATTTAGCCTAGCCATCTTCGTTGCTGCTAACGGAGCCCGTGGGGAGTAGCGCCACAATCTTTACCAGCGATTACAGTTGCTAAACATTCCTCTTGCTCCTGCATCAATTTCTTGATAGAACCAGACCGGATTACTTTACTATCTCATTCTTCGCCATTGCCAAACCACAACCTGCACCTGCACCGCACCGACCTACAACGCGCGCTCTGATTGATCGGTCGAAATTCAGCCGATTGTAATCACTAAGACGGGGACCAGGCCCAGACGTTACATGTAGTGAAATGATGATTGAGCGGAGTGTACGGATGGCTAAGGCCAGGCTACATCGGTCCCTCTGACCCACCATTCTTGCACATATGCACAATGTGGATGAAGTGTCTTGTCTAGGACACTTCACTCCCTCCTTTTCATTCTGCTTGATCTAAATCTAACATGGCACAGTCTAGACTTATCCAAACATACAGGAAGTGATGCTGCATTCTCAAAGGGTCATTGGAATCAAAGACATATAGTGCAATAGAAAAGCTGTTTTTTAAGCGGTCAGTTTAAGGACTCATAAAACAGGTGTTGCTTCAGTTAAACTTTATCATTATATAATTATTGTGTAAATGAGTTAAGCTTTGGCCCTTTTTGTTTTGTTCCTTCTCCCTATGCTATATCTGCTGGCTCCTAATATTACCAAACATTAAAAACTGAGGAAAACAATGCAAGACTTTGAGTCAAATCTGAATGTTTTGGTGAAATGACCAGTTACCGTACTTTCAAATGATAAACTTCTCCATGAGAATAAGCAGGTGACTGACAACCTTTGCTGGGGTAAGAATTACATCAAAACTCTAAACTTCACATGATTTTGATTTGCCTCGGATAATCCTTTGCAGTGCTGTCAACATGGTCCCATTGAACACAACACATTTTATTGACTGGGGATACACAGGCCAGTGGTTTTTATTTCCTCATAATGTTATAAAAACACATGCTTCGGTCCAGGTACAAGTGAACTCCAGACCTGAGCAATGTGGAAGCAATTATCCGGAGGCCACAGGGAACTGCCCTTTGATCAGAGTGGACAGAACTGGAGGGAGGTGTATGCATGTCTTTGCTCAATATAATATGTCTTACCTTGAGGTTGTCCGTGTAAAGTTTTGTCGTATAGCTTTTGATGGTGTTAACTTAGATAAAATATATTCTCCCAGTGCAAAAAAGACTATGACTTGAATGATCACTTAGACATAGAGTGTGGAACTTCAGATGAAGCTTGCTTGCTGAGATACAGTATACACAGACATCTGAGGGTATTTTATCTCTTGAATGGATTTCATGAGTTTGTTCCATATTTGTGGTTTGTGAATTAGCTTTTAGAATACTTAAACATACGTATTTTTACATTTCATTAGAGGGAAAAAGATACAAAACGACCTTAGTCTCACAGTGGGGGAAAATCTCAGAACGGAAAGATAAAGAGGAACACTCAAACTCAACTAGATATATAAAGGGAATAAGTCTACAATGTTGAATCTTTAGAAATATGTTTTAATCTTGCATTACACTTTAGGTGCAAAGTACCATTAAGCCGCTTTTCCATAGTCACTGTACGGCATGGCCGTGTGCGGGGACTTGTCCATTAAAAATAGTACCCCTTCAGCGTGGGAGGGGTTATCAGACCATGTCATTTACGTGCGACGTGTAACCAGTAACATTGGTGGTGTGCATGGATTTATTATAGTATCGGTGATAGCTGGTTATTACCTCCTAGAGGACTCTGCTTACCCCCTGCAGAACTGCCCCCTAAAACCTTATCAGGACACTGAGCGAGTGACAGACGTACAGCAAGTATTTAATAGAAAATTCAGCACAGCTCAAGTATTTGTTGAAAATGCTTTCGGCAGTCTTAAAGGAGCTATACCCGTCTTAAAGGAGCTATATCCGTTTCTGCAAGGTTTGAATGTTATGCACCCCCCCAACTCTCTCAGGTTTCTCATTTCCCCTACGCTCTCATCCCACGGAGCCATCTAGTTTTATTTGCGATCTGAGACATATATGCAATCATTAGCATTAGTGTGATCTGGCATGTGGGAGAGGACATGTATTAGTTGCAGTGATGTTTTTAGATGTGCATGCGTGTTTTAGTTTCATGTTAGTCCCGCCCCAGCTGGAGTCATGCCCACAGAGCCCTGTCCAATCCTGAGCGCCACACATTCAACACACCTGTGCCTAATAAGCGAGCCGAGCAGAAAAGGCAAGCACGATGGAGGAACCAAGAGTGACCGAGGACGAGAGAGCGGAGGACGTCGGGAGACCACGGCTCCACAGGACCAGACCGAACAACGACCCAGCCTGCTCCTGTGTGCCATTTCCACGCACGGGCAGAGCAAGAAGGCTCTGCCTCGCCCGTGAGTACCCCTCCGTGGATTATCTGGTGCAGCCAGGAGAGCCACAAGCCCCCAGCAGCTGGTGGATTGCTTTATATTGAGTACTGGCTCTGGTCTGTGGTAGGGAGTGTGGTGGAGAGGGAGTGGCGCCGGTCCGAGGAGGCACCTGACCCGGGGAAGAGCACCGTGGTGCTGACTACACGCAGCGGCAGGGCGAATCCCTGCCGTGCCTGTAGGTACCTCTAGTCACTGTAGCGGTGATATAAGAACATTTTGTGGGGTCGCTTGCTTGTGTGTTCGTCCTTGTGCCCAGGCCTGCTGTCCCTTGTAAATCATTATGCAAAATGTCAGTAGGGGTTTGAAGTAAAATGTATACTAATGGTTTAAGTTTTTATATTAGCAGCATAATGATAAACATTTATTTTTGTATTCACAGCAATCTATCTTGAAGGATGTCACAAATTTGTTGGCAATAGCATTATTAGGAAATTAAACATTAAAGACATTCATATATTACTGAGGCTCACACAAGAACGTCAAGGTTTGGACTCGGCATTTGTACATCTGTGAGATTCCTCCATTGTCCAAAACTGGTGGTTGTTGAAGGGACCGATCCCACTGTCCCATGACTACTGCTTTGAGAGTTTCAATGAGTGTGTAACGGCATGGTCACATAGGTTTTTACAAGCGAACCAGGTCAAGTGGCCCGGATTGTCGCCACAAGGGTGTGAAAACGGCCCGTGGTCACATGAATGTGCATTTGCAAACGTGCCAGGGTAACTGTGCTGTACCCTGGCACTGCTCGGTCCAGCTGGTGGCGCTAATACCAACTCCAGCGACGACCTCGTTGTCTTGGTTGATCATCCGTTTCTCTTCCTGTTTACATTCTGCTACTGTAGCTAACAGCTCAGTACGGATCGTGTTGTTTGGGGAAAGACACATCTCACACTTGTCCAAATT